>OW028574.1:67745296-68154493 GCA_932294295.1 Alitta virens
ATGGTATTAGATGATAAGAAGGTTGAGTCCAGTTTTGATCCAGCAAGGTCATAAAATTAAAACAGAGCTATATAATGGCATTCAAGAGGGTTCTTTTGAATCTACCATTAATCTGGAAAAAATCACATGATTTTCAAGAGGATGGGCCAGTTAATAAGACAAAAAATACTGAAATATGATCAGAATCCAAAATTGCACCTTCCACCTCAAAGGTGTCAATGGTCTACCTCCTTATAAAAAATGAATCTATTTGCCCTATTTTTGGCGGCAAACGTCAAGAAAGGTGTCTGTAACACATCTGTATGATCAGTGACATAATCAAATGCTTGTATTACAAAGGCCGAGGGATAAATGGCCTGAAGGTGTGATAAGTGTGCATGTGCTATTTTTAGATCCATATTATCTATAATTCTTGAGGAAACAAGAATATATATTCATAAAGATAATTTAGGACTATTATTACGTTCATGTGTATGATTGCAGCTGCATGCGATCATTGTCATTTGAGGTAATAACAAAAGAGGTAGCCGTAGCTGCTGGTGCAAGTTTTTATGGCGCACCCTGTATATGTTTTAATTTCATAGATTTTTATATTGGCTTTTATTTTCCATAAATGTTTATATACTTTCTATTTCATGCTCAATAAATTTATGTTAATCATTGTATTTTTATCGATTTGGCCCTGTATATTTTTGTATATATTTTCTATGCTTACATGCATTATATTTCTAATCTCTTATCTACTTATTGTACATAGCTTTTATGGTAGTATATTAACCTTTTACTAACAGGAGGGCACTTTGGAAGATAAGTGTAACACTTAATAGGTTTCAGCCTCAGAAAATAAGTTTATCTATCTATCTATCTATCTATCTATCTACCTATCTATCTATCATTCTATCTATCTCTATCTATCTATCCATCTATCTATCTAAATAAATAAATAAACAAATAACTCCTTAATTGTCGTGTGCATAATTGATTAAGGAGTATGCCCTTAACGTAATTCCCAGTGCTTAAAAAGTACTTAGCAAAAATATAGAGTTCGATATAATTACTTAAATTGCATCTACAGAGTTAAAGAGGTTAATTAAATCTCTCCTATGACACCTGAGCAAATAAGTTCTAAAGAAAACTGTTTGAAGATTCGCAGGTGTGTTCGTGTAAGAATAAGCTTTCCAACAAAAAGGGAAACTCCTGAAGTATCTAAGTTCACATTTTTAATCTATCAACTTTGTGGACTCTAAAACTTGGTGAAAAATATAGAATTAAATGTACTCTTTGGTTTTTGTCCGATTGGTTATTTGATAATTTAATTCCCTCTTATAAGAAATATCAAAACACGTAGAAAATAACAAAATAAAACTCAAACCAAACAAGGGCGTGAACCTTTTCTCATCAAGTTGGATTGCTTTATTTATCCAATCTGATTCTTTAAAAATCACAAAAGTTCATTCACAATTAATTAATTTTGCTGGGAATTATTTGGCTTAAAGCTACAGCAAACTTCTCAATTAATTATTAAGGTTGATTTCACATTCCAGAAGGGAATTCCAATGTAGCTTGTTTTGGCAATTTTCTCTTTTCAGAATTTCTACATTAATTAACTCATTTGAAGCAAATGTGACCTGTCAGGTGATTGATTAAGTAGCTGATTAAAAAATGTACTAATAAAGGACTTAATTGTCTATATTATCTCTATTGCTAGAGTAAACTAGTTTTATTTTATTTCAGATAAATTGTCTTTTTTTTTTTTCAATCGTCTGACGTTTATAGTAGATTTGTTGGTAAAACCACAATTTTCGTCCTCCCTATGGTAGATTGCAATTTAAATAACGCATTGTTTTGAAAATTCAACAAACAAAAAATAGATGGCAATAATCTGAAAACTTGTCCTATTGAATATTTATTGTAAAATGTAAAACTTTTGTAAATGTGAAAAATTAAACCGTAATCTGATACACACAATAAAAAAATTTAAAACATTGATACAGTTTAACATATTAGTTTTGCGTTGAAGTATCGTGCAAAATACAACAAACCTGAATTTAGAAAGAGCTATAAATGAGATCTGATAAATATACAGTTATATTCCACTCAATGTTCACAATTTTCAGACTTTTAGGTTAGTGAAAACCATCAACATTGGTGGACAGAAGCAATCATTGAACTGTAAGGTGGTTAGCACACCTTGTTCGCAGGTTGAAATCCTAGCCTGGGCACTCTTCATGAGCTACAGGTGGGCGGGTGGATAAGGGCTTTACGTCCTGTATTTCTGCACCTAATGGGCTAATTAGGACAGGCAGGGACCCTGGCAATGAGAGAGATGAAGGATGAAACAGCCATCCAACTTTGGCTCGACCAGGAATTCATTAGCTACATCTCAACTGAATTTGGCATGAGATGTTAAATTGGTGGTGCGTTGCACTTGGTGTCTATGCGGGGTAAGTAAACAACCCCGCCCATTGTTTGATTGTTGGTTTCAGGGCACTGAGAGTGTCTAGTTCCAGTCTAGTTTAGTCTCTCTTGCAAAAAACTGAATATGATACTTTATTACTCCGGCTGGAATAAGTCAAGAAGTCAACTAAACCCGTGGGTGTGGTTTGGTCATACAAAATGCAATAGTATTTCTCATACAGATGAAGAATCTTTTCATGTTCTGGATTATATTCTGTATAATTCATTTGGGTTTTGTTTCTGAAATACCCTTACAAAACAGTGTCCTATATCTGTATGGTATAACAACGTACCAAAGTTATATGTGAATGTGAATACACATTGCAAATGAATAGAAAATATTGCAGACTTAACATCGTAGTTGTATCCAATTGCAATTTAAGCTACCACAGGAAGAATATTGTCGTAGGATGTTATTTTAATGTAAAGCTGAGGGATGTCGTAATTAGCACTATGTTTTTCCCAGGGGACTGTGCCTTTCTTAGGAATCCATTTTGAGCTGTGGCTGTTGTATAATTAATTCCTAGGCAATAGATGCCCCCCCCCCCCCCCTCCCCTCTGCGTTTATGTGCCAATGAGCATTCCATCTTACAAGGAGTACCACAAGGTCTCCAACTTTGCCCTATGTTTTTCATTGCTTCCATTATCACAGCACTCTTTCTGTGCAGTATTTCACTGATTTACACCCTCAAGGCCAAAGTTTAAAATAACCATTAACAAGAATGTGACTTTGCTTTCATCTCACAGGTCACAGAAATAATTCAGATCCACTTTGCCAAGGAGAGTTATTCTCATGTGGACTTGTAACACATTTTTGACAAGGGTTTTACTACTGCTGTAAATTTTCTTGATGTCGTCCTTCAGAAAACGGACATAGGATTGCACACTACATGGCCAAATGTGCCACGTGCGTTTTCTGTGAGAAGGATAACAAGTAGTTGACAAACATATCAGCCATAGTCAGTACGTGTTGGAGGGAGTTATTAGGCTACAATGTATATATATGTTGGGGGAAAAACATGCGAAGCCTTTGCCCTGATTTACCGTTTCTTTCCTAATTCACGGTGTTTATTATGACACCATTAATGAACAGCGACGTGTCGAAAATTAACAATGTCACAAGGTCCGTTTCACGTGACACATAATTGAGATACAGTACTTTGCCATCAGACTAACTAAAAGCATTCTACAGGCAAAAGACGACTGGAGCCTAATTATCTCAAATTATTGGAAATGCTAGGTTCAATCCACCACAACTGATTGTTAGAAATCTTGAAAACATTCAGCTAATGTAACCAAAATTATAATCCTGCCTATTAATTCATTCTTCATTTACTTATTTATCAATTTATCATTCATTTACTTACTTTTTAGTTAGTTAGTTGGTGGATGGGTGGATTTGGGCATTACATCCCGTATTTCTGCACCGGATGGGCTAATTAGGACAGGCGGGGAGCCATCCAACTTAGGCTCGACCGGGAATCGAATGCAGGACCCAGTGGTTGGAAGCTCAGTGTGATACCACTCTGCTAGGCCCCACCCACTAGTAGGTTAGTTAGTTAGTTAGTTAGCTAGTTAGTCAGTTAGTCAGTTAGCTAGTTAGCTAGTTAGTTAGTTAGTTAGTTAGTTAGTTAGTTAGTTAATTAGTTAGTTAGTCAGTTAGTTAGTTAATTATTTTTCGGTAAGGGGTGTGTGTTTAATACTTTATCAGTTTATGCTTGCCTAACAACCAGAAGCGGCTCATATTTCGCAACATAACATGAATTACATTTGGGCTCAGTGCCAAAGCCCTACTCAGAATTAGGTTATGTGCACATGGGTTATGTTCAAGATACCAAGCTATGAAGATGGAAATCTATAGACAACATGAACATTTCATGTTATGGACTGTTTCAGAGATGGATCAAATAAAAGATTTTCAAGGTGCCAAAGGGGAAATTCCATTGACGCAGACTAATACAAGGAACTAGTCAATCATTGCCTGATGAACCTTGACCTCCCCTTAAGGCACCTCGTTATTAAGGCAAACCCAATTTGTTAAGGTCACCTCGCTATTAAGACAACTGAAATAACTTAGTTGATTAACAGTAGGTATAAGTGCATAGGAAACTGTGTTAGAAATTCAGATAAGAATGTTTATCTTGTTAAATATGTTTTATCATGGTTATGAAGATAATGATTCAGGAATTCTAAATTTAGGAAACTATATTAAGATCTGATGTCTCTAAAATAGCTATGTACAAATGAATACAAAGAGCAAATACTTTTATGGCAAAATCCGGTTACCAAAATAGCTAACCAAAAGAAGTTACCGCCTACAAGAGCTTACAAGTAACCAAAATGGTCAACCACAAAATAACCATCGACCAGTCTGCACTGCTCCCACGTGTGACCCTCAAACTCTTCATCACTCCATCATTATATTGATATCCCCTTTTAAGGTGTAAATAGCCTTAAGAACATCTAATGGCAGGTTGATGACTTGGTGTAAGGCAAGGCGATTCACTGGGCCTTTAGACTATTTACTATCTCTTAGGTTTATGCTGCCTTAGGCGACTTTCTTGGCATATGCTGATTTTTTTCTCTTTTTCATTTTATTGCATTTTTCTCTAGTTCCCTTCGTGGGCATAAATACCCACCCCCGTGATGGCGCACAGCTAATCCTAGGCAGATTATATGATGTACAAGGAGGCGTGGCCACTCCCACGTTGGACCACCTCATTTGCATATCTGATTAGCATAGCGTATTCAAACGACGACCTGCGCGCGTCTCACCTCTCTTTTGACGCACGTCTGTGGCAGCGCACTAGGCCAGCAAGATTCCTATAATTTGATACTTTTATGACATTGTGCAGAGGACGACGGGGCTAGGAAAGGCAATACAAGGAAGAAAGGAGAGCTTATTTAAGAACCGTCCTCTGCTCAGCAACAACCAACTTCTCTGCACACACGACATTTTAAGGTAAGCCTTTTTTCTAAAGTTGACAGTTTAAAAGGTTTTTTTTTGTTAACATTCCTGCCTCTAAATTCTTGAAACTGTCCTGAAACTGGCTATATTTTCATTGGAACCATTAGGAACCTAGGCCTAGATTATGTTTCTATAATTTCCATTCATATTTTACGTGCTCATACAGATTTTACAAATACAACTGAATAAGTCATCTTAAATATTTCTTATTTGATAGGTTGTATAGTTTTCTAAGATACAGTGCACAGACATGCCTGATAACTAACAAACTGTTTAGCTTAGGATGATGCAAATATGATGCAAATGTGTAGGCCTACGTCAAAATATGGTTTTCCTTTACTTATTACTGTCTTCTTTTATTCTTCTTCTTTTTTTTCTTCTTCTTCAAAACGTACCGTACACTAATTCCATAAAAGTTTATTTTACTTGATATTAATTATGTTGTGAAGCATCTTTAATTATGACAGTCAAAATGAAAGTCACTTAATTGCGTCACACTTAAATTAATTGGAGCCTTAAAATGCGAGCCTTAATTTTTAAGGAATCGAGTTGTCAATAGGAAACTGCATGACTCACTTAAACCATTAAAAGGCGATCAGTTATTAAAGGTGATCAGTTATCAAACAATTTCACATTAAAAGATTTTCTTATTTGAAGTTACGCTACTTTTCAAACAATTGCTGTCTGACAGAAAATTCAATCGTGTATTAAAAAAAGTCCTGGGACAACATTTGGAATTCCAAGAATTTCTCCTTAAATTCATTTGCAAGAAATTTAAGATCTTTGCGCATTAAAATCTTATCATGTGTGGAAGAATCAGATATTAGGAAATTTATTTTTACGATATTTACGCAACATTCAAAAGGAAAACTAGAACAATTCCATGTTTATAAATATTATGGGGCAGCCCATATTTTCGTCATTTAAAAAAATAATACAGAGAATGTTTCATTGGAAAACTTAACAAAATGATGATCGTCAATTATGATATTTTAACAGGATATCATTTTATTTATCAATCATTTTTCAATGGGTCGTTATTGCAGTGGAAAATTAGAAGAAGAAAAAATAATTTTTACTTCTATATTTTGACATAATTTAGTGGGTAAAACATATTAATGAATATCTTCGTTCATATAAATTGTCATAATACCTAATCATTACATAACAAAGAACTAATCCAATTGGCTTACACAAAGAAGATACAGTAGATTAAGAGCACAGATCAAATAGATTAGCCATCAGCAGCATAATCGATTTGTGTCTAATCCAATGTTGTGTGTTGGCATTTCTGCTGGATTGTGCCAAGTGCATGATGGTATAGCTATTGGCCAACTCCCCCCCCCCCCCCCCACCCCCCAAAGAAAAGACCCAGGTGTAGCCAAATACATTAGCTTAATAGCCCCCAAAACCCAAGAGTTTCATAAAAACATACACCTTCAAGCGTTCTGGGATTTACAAAACCTTTGGGCCACATGTGCAAAACAAATCATCCGTTTCAGACAATTTTCAGCCAAACATGTTGTTTCAACTTTTTTATGATCATCTTTTACATATTGTATTATAAAACAGTAATTTCAAAGAATAATTGAAAAAAAAAAGAAGAAGATACATTTGCAAAAGCTTTGCATTCTCCCACATAAATCGTTATTATTCTATTCAGACACAAATATTAAATTATATTTCTATAGACCCATAAATTCATTATGTAAGTTTCATTTTAATCCAATAAACTTTGCAAATGACAGACCATGAAAATGATATGTAAATCTACGAAACACAAAAAGATATTTGCTTCTGCATAATTTAGTTTTTTACCTTCCAATATACTATCTGGTTTAAGACACATATCTTTCATAGCTTTTAAAATCTCAGGTTGGAATTTCTCAATTTCTCAATGCTATTGATCTGAAGCTTAGACAGTTCATATGACCAGCAACCAGAGGCAGACGTAATGATGATATGAGAAGGCTTGGAGTTAACATCATGTTACACATTTACCCCAATGGATGGGGTCTTTTACTTGCCTTAGCATAGGCACTGAGTGCAAGGCACCAATTTAACGTTTCATGTAGTTCAAGGAGAATGTCTGGGCTGGGAATCGAATCTGGAATCTATATCTGAGTTCGCTAATGGGTTAACTAGCTGGTGCCTTAACCACTGGGCCACCCGGCTGCTAACAGTTCTTACAAGATGATATAGTTTAGCAGTGCCTTGTGTTCCATGTCTATGCTAGGAAAGTGAAAGACACCATCCACTGTAGTAAATATCAAACATAATGTGTCGCGCAACTGTGTCATCTCTTCATTTCTTCTGCCTGAAGTGGACTTCCGGGCAAAACGAGTAAACCTTCAGATATAAATATATTATTCACGTGACGTCTATATTTATATAATTTATAATTAAATTTGAATATATTTAGTATTATTGTTTCGAGTTTTCTGTTTGGCAATGAAATCTCACCCAAGTGCACTTTCAGAATAAAGACAACCTCGATACACACTGTAAAGACCAGACCAGTAGTTTTTAAGCTTGTCTTAATTGTGGGGATTCGGTGTAAATATCGTACAGTATTCATGAGGGCAATTGTAACATTCCTTGGCGACGTCGCGACGCAATAAACGACGCTACGTCTTGGCGCTACAACGTCGTGGACAGATTTCTCTTACAAATACATTTAGCACCCTATTGTCCATGGGTACTCTCAGAGTATTAAGCATCTCATCTGTCAATTAAGGGACAATATGAGCTCTAACTCAAGGTGTCTTAATTTGAATCGTAAATTCATTTAATATGACGTTAAGTCAGCTACGTTCGGAGTTTTCACTACAACTTTTGTCTTTAACAAATGAGATTGATGAATCGCTCCTCCAGCCCTGGAGAGGTTGCATGCACTTCCTGTTTCCGGTCTGTTAGCCTGCGACATCTCTAAGCACTTCCGTTAAACTTGGCATTTACTCAACAGCGTGCCATTGTCATGGGAAAATGTGATACTAGCACAAACCTCCAAGGAAAAAGGTGTGGTTTACCCATAGGATGTTTTGTAATGCCAGAAATTCACCTTGCTTTATAAATTGCTTCAGGGAAACTCTGGCTATAAACAGTCAAACTGCAACAACAACATAGGCCTAAATTTTTCCCTATTTCTGCATTAAAATATAAACCGCATATAATAAAACTATGTTATGTACAGCCGACATGCAACACCAAGACGCTGTGCTACAACAGACTATGAAGATGTATCAAATAGCAAAAAAAAATAAAAAATGGCTTGAAAGTTTTGCATGTATGCAACAATGCCCTGTTTTAAACACGATTCGTCTTTGTTCAAAAACAAAAAGCTATTTTTTTTATGTTTTTCTTTTTTCGGGAAAAGCTCTTTTTATGTGCAAAGAAGGTTTGTCAAGCAGCTAAAATTTTGAACATTTTTCACTTTACACATTTTGACTGCGTCCGCAATCACTAATTCCTATATGGCCAATTTGACTAACTATAGTTAGTCATCTTTGTCTGACGAGTTAGTCAGCCATAGTCAATAACATGTACATTGTTAGTCATAATGACTAATCCATAGTCAAAAACATATCACTTTCCATGACATTAACTGTAGCTAAGTTGAAAGTAGAAACCCAATGCTCCACACTCCTTAGATCACTCTATGTAATGATTCCTTCAATTCAGAGCTTAGTCCTAAAAACTTTCTCTTTTGAAAGTTCTGTAAACTAAACTAAAAGGCTCACATGTTTCCAAATATTGTGAAGTGAAGGATAGTAGCTTGCGTGTTTTTACATTCACTCTGGTTTTGCTACAACCATTTGAGATAAGATAAGATAAGATAAGATAAGATAAGATAAGATAAGATAAGATAAGATAAGATAAGATAAGATAAGATAAGATAAGATAAAATAAGGTAAAATAAAATAAGATATGGTAAGTGAATATAAGATAATATAAGATTAGATACACCTCCCTTTTAAGGCTAGTAACTGGTACCAATTGATCTTAAGGTCTTAAGGTAACTGCATTAATTGTTAATGATGACTTGAACTTAACAAGCCAAGTTTACCTCAAAGCAAAAGTTAAGAATGAGGCTCCAAACTTCATATTTTATTGAGAGGTTTTCCTCAGCTAAAAGCCAAGAATTCTTGGAGTGAGCAGCAGATGTTTCTTAGTCGCTAATGATCTGTTCCTCATTTATTTATTTGAATAAGACTTTATCCATATCTGTTAATTATTGTCAGCAAGATGTGTATTTAATAACTCGGAAATTGCAAATGATTTCCTGATCTTATTTATATTAACAATTTCAATTTCCTGCCTTCTATAGAATAAGTCATCATAATAACGTAATCAAATTAATCACCCCAAATAACGTATGAATATTATGCCTAATTTATCTTATCAAGAAATAAATGTTTCCTGATCATGTGGGTAAGTTATTGGTAATGTGACTGAATATGTTATGATATCAATTAGTATGTAATTACACTTTTCTATTGTCTCATCGGTATTTGGGCCTCAGTCAAGTTCCAACCAGCAAATTGAGGCAGACGTAAAGATGAGATGATATGGTTTGGCGTCAACACCATGTTATGAAATGGTGTACTTTTAAATTAGCAATTCAAGCAGTAAAATACAGCACTGAAAATTACTAATTATATATTTAACTAGTGCATCAAGTTCATTTTGGACTGTTTTTGAACTTGGTGAGATAGTTTCAATTTGGCTAAAGAAAAAACTGCGATGATCCCTCCCTGACACAAAACTGACTTTGACTAGCTGTCACGATTTCAGCTAGTACACTTTGTTTTATATTTTCATTTCTCCAGTTTTTATGGCCATTTTTATTTCCGTAATCTCTTCATATTTTTATGCCTTTTTTAACCGAAGTCAGTGTGCTTGCCTACTTCAGAATAGGTCTATATTCTTTTTGAATGGTTATGTTTTATTCATGGCTGTAGTATGATACCTTGAAGCAATCCACCTGTTAATTCTAAAGCATGACTTCAATATTTAAAACTGTTTTCTATCACACTTATTTCAATTAGTCTGACTGAAACACAAACACATTGAGCAAACCCACTGAAAAGCTGACTGTATCTCCGTGATTACATAAGCCGGAGAGCGACTTTTGATGTGGGAACTGGCGTTTGTCCACAATTTATTATTCATGTTATTTTACAACATATTTGTCCTGCTTTAAATAAATCATGACGCTGCGATGCCGGTTTGCTTTGATGCCGAAATGTCGCGCACAATTATTCATCGTCTGCATTGGCTTATCGGGGTGAAATATTTACAAATCATCGATTCCGGCAAATTGTTTTATGCTAAGTGTCAGTTTGATTCATAGGGAAATGATGATGCCCTGCATTTTTAACTGCATCATGCCAAATGACAGAAGCAACAGGTAGGCCTACAAAATGTACCCAACTTCCTGTGATATAAACATGGAATGCGGACCACAGTTATTCCTGGTTTAACAGGTCAAAGCGGCCTTGAACGAAACCGACACCTGACAGAACAGTCACGAAAGCAGTTGCAAAGCATATAACTGTAAATAATAAAGTCATATAGGCCTAACAAATGGTAAATATTAATGTTTCTATTATATAAGAAAGGTATGACAAGAAAATGTTGAGATAATCTTGTCATAAGTTTTTCGTAGTATAGGCCTAACAACTTCATTGAGTACACTCAAAGGCAACTGAAGTCAAATAGGTTGGCCTAATTACTAATTACCAGGCAGATATAATGATGAGATGATAGCAGCTAGTCTGCACCATTCACTCCATTGGAGGGTTTGCTAACTGCCCCAGCAGAGAGCTAGAAAAGTTGTTAGGCCTACAGGAATTAATGCGAGCATCAACCTGAGATCAAAAGCCAATCTGTTGTTCCTAAAGTCCAACAAACGAACAAAAGTTCTAGAATGGTCCAGTTACCATGCACACAGTCCATTCTTGACCACGTGGACAATGACAATAGGAACTCTTGCGCAAACATGTCAATGACGTCATCACACATTCATACAGTAGTGGTCGACAGACACTCATTTGCATATCGATGGAAGGACTAAACTCTTGAAGCCAGACGGCAGAAAAATGCAAGTTTTCATTCATTAAGTTACCAAGAAGAAAAATAATGCATGCCAGGCAATGGAAAGTGATAAAAGTAAGAATATGACCGGGACATCACAAAATTGAAACAAAAACAGATTTTGATATTTCCTTATCAATATTACATATAATCTGATTCCTGTAGATAACTAACGAAGGCACTGTCTATTATAACAAGCTCTTATAACACAAGAATTTGAACACGAAAAGACACTTTGTCTCTAAAGTAACCAAAAAATTGTCTTCAGGAAATAGTATGTCGAGGTGCGGCAATCAAGATAAGGCGAAATAGAAACTGTTGCCAATAAATATGTCTATGACTCTATTGTAGTTAAACATGTCATACAGAAAGATATTGTATGAAACTAAATTGCATCAGAATACCTAATGCACACAGAATAACTGTGCATGGTAGAGATACCTATTTTGTTGTTGTTGTAGTGTGTCAACTGGTGTTTTATAACATAAATTCATTAAGTTGCAAAGGATTTTAGTTTATCTAGGTCGAAGTAGACAGAAAACTTTTTGTGACATGAAAAACTCACATCATGGCGTGTGTCTGGGAGACAGGTAAAAAAGAAATCGAAAGAGAAATCGAAAGAAAGAAAAAAATGCACAGAATGTATGGTGTATATGTGAAATATATTAAATATAAATAATTACAGTGAAATCTCGCTTGAAACTACCTCAATATTAAGACCCCCGTACCATTAAGTACATCAGACTACCCATTTTTGGACGCAAGTATTGATAATAATCTGCATAGATAACTCTAAAGTGGGTCATCTTATAAGTGCATATTGCTCGGGATATGCATAATAATGAAGGCAAAGTGCTGCTTAACAAAGCAGATTTTCCAAACTCTGTTCACTAATCGAGTGGACTGCTGTAACTCGGGCAGTGCACACACAGCGAAGGGCTCTAGAACTAGTACAAGCTCTCCAATGGCTGTTGACAAACTGTTGTGCGTGTGCAATGCCTTTGAAATATTCAGAATGCAGCTCTACAAACTCTCTAGGCTTTTACCTTCAGGGAAATCAGAGTTGAGAAGTTTCCTGTAACGTTTTCAAGTTGTCCAAGAACCCTCAATCTTTTCCTTGACAGATTTAAAGGACATCCTTAAGCAAGAATAACTCAAATCTGCATATGATTTGATTGCAGGCACTTGCTTACTGCAGAATGACTGATGATCCAACTGGGTAATAAATCCACCCTCATAGGCTATCACCCCCCCCCCCCCCACCTTGCCAAGGGGTATTTTCTATCGGGGGTGTTATTAGCACATCCACATTAGTTGGTTATTACCCCTTTAGGTGGATGCAGCAGGAGGGTGATTATGCCTTTTATTAGTCTACCTTATCCGCTAATCCCAGCGATGGAGCATTTCCAAATATACTTTCTCAATACCATCAGCAAATCTGTCTGATCCGCCGTGATCTCCCGATACACTTAGCAGTAATTGATGGACCGCCGTGAAATGCATTTATGGACTGTCATGGAATGCATTTATCAATTAATGTGCTGATTGTGGTATGGACTTTCATGTGACTTATAGATTGCTAAATGCAGGCAAATTTAACACAGCAAAGTGTTGGCACAACAAATACAGTAAAAATGTGTGTTATATTGCCAATATCTTGTCTTAAAAAGATTGCATTAAAAGTGGAAAATATAGGCAACGTTTGGTCAGATCCAGATATTTTATTTACGCTCACCAAAAATACTAAAAATTAGAACCAACTGAAGAAAAGAAACTTTTGCTTACAGATTTCAACCTTAAATTCAATATTTACCAAACTACATAAAGTCACACAGTCTAAATGTGTTGCTATGTTGACATAACTTATGACAGTTATTTGACGAGCATTAGTTTTCTCGCACATAAAACATGTTTATTTTGAAATATGCAAAGACAGAATTAGACACTTTTGCACTTATAATCATCCACATTCCAGTAGCAGGCATAACTTGATGTTTAATTATTACTAATTATCTCAACAACATCCTTATTGTTGCACATAACACAGAAAACAGATTAGACGTCTTTTATCCATCCAGACACATCAAGTTTTAATTAAAGAAAAAAGAAATGAAATTAGAATTCAGGAAAGGATGTGTAAGATGAACCACATGCTTTATGCTGCATTAATTCTTCTTGTGTCTTCATAATGATGTTAATCTGTGTCTTTTTAACTTTGCCAGCTTCAAATGCTGCTACAAATTGAATTGTTTTTGCAAGAGGAAGCACTGGTGTCTTTGATGTACTTTGAACTACTGGTCCCTCGCTCAAGGCTCAGAGACTACAGTCTTGTGATGAAATTTCTGGGTTTTCAGATGATAAAAGGAAATGCCAGTTGAGGTCTAGGTAAAACAGGCCCAGTGGAAAGTAAGATTTAGATGTAAGTTGACAGCAAATAATAGAAATATTTCTTGGCATTTAGTGCAATAAGGTGGGTCTACAAAGTGGCTGCAAATTTGCACCAGTAATACAAGACCAAAAGAGTAAGATTTGATGTATAGTATAGACAATAGTAATAATAGAAAAATGGCGGTGCTTTTAGTTCAGGAAGGTCCACAAAAGGTCTATAAAGCGGTTACCTTAGTCTTTGTCCTTCAGCAAACTGGAAAATCGAGTTACCATCTTCTTTGTCCTTTGCAAGTGCCAAGCATACTTATGAAAAACAGACACCATCAAAGGGGCCCAATCTGTAAATAGGTTACGTCTCTACAGAATTTCATTGTATTTCCCCCCACAGTATTCGTGCCTGCCCCAAAAGACCTTTACATTAGCCTTGTGTTCTGCACTTTTAGTGTGGGTTTGATGAAGTCATTTTATTCGTCAAAATTTGCTTTGTGGAAGGAGGGCACAAATAAGGCCTGTGTAGACTTTAGTGATTCACCTCAGATTCATTGTGACATATATAAATTATGCATTATGCCAGATGTAATGGAATTTAAATAAAATATCTGAGTTGCCCAGCATAAACAGCATCTTTTGCACTTAAGGGAATGTCGGGCACTTGAGTTCAATATCTTAAGAACAAAAGGCTATGACTCAGAACGAGACAGAATGACAGACTGGTGACAAATCCTCTGACATACTGTTTCATGATAAAAGAGGAGGAACACTCAGATAATGAGTGAATAGAGTTATACATAGAGTTACAATAGGGATGATACAAATAAGATGAGGTCACTTGGTGGACTGCGGATTGTGTGTTTAATAAGATTCCTCATGGAAACAACCAATCAACAATATGCTCAAATTCTCACGCGACAAAAGCAGAGATGAAAAAGAGATCGCGCTGAGTTCTCGTGGCCAAAGAGATTGCAGCGAGAGTACAAGAGATGACAAGTGGTGATCAGAGTGAGGCTGACAATTGTACGGAAAGAAAAGAGCGTCAAAAGGAGACACGTGCCCCGCAGGCAAGACGAAAGGACATGGAACAGTTTATCACTTGCCAAGAGGACATGGCGGCTGGAAAGGGCACGACGAATAAGGACAGTGAAGTTGGGATGTCCGCCTAGGGCAGCTGTGAATAGGCCCCAGCTGGAGGACAGTCTGATAGCTGGGGGGAAGGCGCAGGACAGCTGTCGGGCAGGAAGTTGCCATTAGAAGCCGGCCGCAAAGTTTGATGATAATAGGCAAGCAATGGAAGCCGGGAGCACACAGAAGTCGGTGGATCAGCAAATTGGTCGATGTGATTGTTCGATTATCGAACTAATGTCGACAATGAGCCGGTGGTCCAGCAATCATCCCAGGGAACATCTCCAAATACCATTAGAGAACTCATCCCACTGAGACAGTCCGTCTATGTCACAATCCACCACAATCCCCTATATACCCTCAAGGAAGAGCTCAGTGCCTAGAGACTGCAATTGGCCACCAGGTGCGCACTGATCGCTTCCTGATTACTTCCGGTTTCTGGAGCGCCACCTGGGGTACTTTGACAACGATTCTGCCAACGACTACTTATGTGCAATTAACTTCTTGCTCACATATTATACTGCAGAATTAGTGGTTGTAAGTCTAAGACACTAGAGTGAGCGGCATCCCACAAGGTAGAGCTTTAGGTCTTCAGATGTCCTCTGGCTCAGTTTGACACTTCAAAAGGTCTGGAGCTTGAGAGAAGTCATCTCCAGAATGCCTCAGGGCTCATCTGAGAACTCTCTTGATACTTCAGTAATCACATTACACCCATCAAGACTCAAAAAGACTGATGGGGCTCTTCTACCTTACATATACAAATCATTGAAAATTACCATACTTTCTTTGATATCTGATACTAGTTTTATTGAAGCATATGTACCTGAATGGTGAAACAATGTCTTTATCCAACTGTTTGAAAATATCATAACTCATTGTCCCATTGTATTTGCCAAATGTGTTAAGACAATGATAGGTGTGGCTGTCAACCTTCTTCTTTTTTTTTCCAACAGTTTAGTCTTTGATCTGTGTAATCTGCAACTCACATTTAACAGGTAAAACAAGCACTGCTAAAGTGATCTGCAACATTTTGCAAATTGTGTCTATTCACTGTCAACTCTCGCAGACTCACGCGAGATCTGCTTGTGGCATTTTTGCCATTTCAAATCACGTCTAGGGTACTCCATTTACACCGCAGCTGGGCTGTTTGTTTTGAGACAATTGGATTTTAATAGCCCCGTGAAATGTAGGAAGTCTGGTGTAGTCTGCTTTTGATGTGCTTCTAATTGAAAAAGCCCGGTGGTCTTCCTTGCAAACCAGATACTTTCAATATATAGTGTGTGGCTTTTATTCATTTAATCTTTAATAACATTGTGACAATGGTGAGGAAATACAGGTATTGGTTTAATGTAGTGAAAGTAATTTGATTATGATGAAAATATTGCTTCAAGGTTTTCTAGGGCCTACAGCCCTACACTTTAAATAAATAACATGGTGTGGACTCCAAGCCTTATCATCTCACGATTACGTCTGCCTCTGGCGCTTGGTCATATAAGCTGCCTAAACTTCAGACCCAGTAGCATTGAGACATCGAGTACAGTGCACAATTCTACACATTATCATTTGTTTTTCTCTGTTTTCCAGATCATGGGGCCCAAGTTATCCGACCTGGCTCTGGCCACAGTCTGTCTGCTCTACACGGTGAGCTCAGTGTTCAGTATGGACCTGGCAACCCTCATCAGATCCCAAAACAGACTGCCAGCCCGTTTCCCTGGCAACAAGAGGGTCATCAAAGATGGTCAGTACAATTTATTCACTTTTTTTTCTTTATCTTTTTTCGTGATTTGTACTGATTATGACAGCCAAGATCTCCCATAGCAAAATATCTGGAACTAACGAACTCCAAAAACTACAAAAGTTGTGAGTTTACTCTGACCACCATGTGCTCTAGTGGACACTGATATTTTGAGGGTGATAAACATGCTTGTAAAATACAGACACATTGTAGCTGAATTTGTTGTAAATTCTCCTGACCAGTGCTAGATCCCTTTTATACTTTAAGTTTCTAACGCAATATAAATATTTGCAAAGGTGTACCTCAAGGCTACCAACCAGTAGCAGTCCCATACTTATAGTTGTATTAGTGAAACGCAACACGTTTTTAATTTTAGTTTATCACGCAGTTCAGATTTAATGTCATACAGGCGTTTATATTATAAATAAGTAAATATGTGACACATATTTAGCACTTTAACTGCCATAGGTCCTGCACAATTTGACCAAAGTGCACTAAACAGAAGATTTCTGAACAAAGTTACATCACAATTCTACGTTGGACTTCCCCTAAATGTAACCTCGTTAATTTGATTGACTTTCGATTAAGGCCACACAATTTCTCTATACCTATATTTGCATTTAGATAACCTCATTAATACTGCTGTTTCGCTAAGTGTGCTAAGTTCAGCATTCGAATTGGCCTTAATAAAGGGTACAAGGCACATGGATGTGACCCGAACTGGAGTAGCAGAGAATGCTAGTCCAAGTCCTGCGATGCATTTAAACAGTTCCAGGAAATTCCTGAAAATACGATATATTACAATGATCAGTCTGCCCACCTTTTCATCCCTCAAACTTAATCACAAATATAGTCACTAGAATCGTGATTTTTATCTTTCAAAGTTTTTCATTTTTTTCTCAATTTTTACAAATTTAGCCAGCCAATTCATTGAATGGCCTCTCAGCACAGTATGACTGCGTCACCACTCTGTTAGCAAAATGTCTTTTCAAGGACTGTAAAGCTCATTAAACTGAAGTTTGTCATCACATAAAATTGAAATGGGGTAGGGAACCAATTAGCTTTACGTCATTGTGATGACGTCACAGAAGAAACAAAGTGTACTTCGGGGAAGACAAGAAACATTAAATTGCTATAAAACAGACAAATGAGGTCTTTATGACTTGTGCTGTAAGTAGCTGGCCAAAAGCAATTGAGCTGGGTCTTTTATGAAGAGGGGGTCTTTTATGAAGAGAGGGTCTATCTCTAAGCAAGGGTCGTTAATATATTACACAAAGGTATGGTCCTAGGGCAAAGTGTACAGCCATAATTTGCAGATTATCCCTATAAACACAAAGGATTGATGACCCTTTGAAGAATCATTTTTACACACACATTAATCTCATCAACTCACAAGCTGGGCGTAAAGTCCCACTAAAACAAAGACTAACTACTGCTGGAGGTCCTAAAAGTATTTGCCCTGATTGAATCAGCTAAAACATATGAATAAAAAGTGGATAAAACAGCATAAAAGAGGAATAAAAAGACTGGGAAATGCAGCAGTGCACACAACCCATATTACCCACCCTTTGGACTGATACGACATCAGCAGAAAAAGTCTTATTTGTTGAGAACTGTATCACCCACGGAGAGTAAATTGAACAAGCTCTCCAATACTTTCAAAGTCAAGTTTGCACAAGTCCCAAATTAGAAGGCAGATTAATCTCACAAGAAAAATGACAATGCTGACACGTGGACATGAACAAACTCAACTGTCCTCCACATGCCTTGTATATCCACATGCCTTGTATATAACTAAATGTCCTCCCAATGCCTTATACATTACTCATGTGGAAGTAAGTGGGACAACCACGGTTTTGTATTTTATTGGTTTTTTTTTTTTTCTTTTTTTTTTTACTGTTTGTTTTGTGTCATTTTATAACACATTGTGACTATGCTGAGGCAAGCAAAGGACCCCACCCATAGGTTAAATGTGTAACATGGTGTCCAATCCAAGCCTTATCATCTCATCATTACGTCTGCCTCTGACAGCTGGTCATATAAGTGAGACATTAAGATATTGAATCATAGAAACTGATAGAGGCAGACGTAATGAATAGATGGTAAATCTTACATGTAGTCTACACACCTGGTTACTTTTTGCACACATCCTGGGTGGGTCTTTTGCTTGCCCCAGCATAGACATTGAGAACGATGCACCACAATTTACATCTCATTCCCTTACCAACTATTGACTTGATAATCATATTAAGTGGAGTTCACACCGAGTTACACATTCAGTGTCATCACCATAAGGGTGGGTTCTTTTACTCGCCGCATCACAGACATCGAGTGTAAGGCCCAACCAGTTAAGTATCCCTTGTCAAAGTCTTCCAGTTGAGTTTTAGCTCATAAAGAGTGTATGAAACAAGGGAAGGAATATGTTGCCATATCAAATGCATTTGGACAGACTTTAGATAGACTCTACAGTTACCTACAGGTACATACACGGCTTGACACAATATGCATATTGTATTACTTGCTATTAACCTAGGTCTTCTTTCGTGGGTTCCAATCCCAAGAGATTACCACACAGCTATCGTTTAACTCTCGCCCATAAATTAGATTAGAGGAATTTGCCAGCAGATAGCTGTGCTCCTCGGTACATCATGATTATCTTAGCATGTTCTGTATGTCCCTGAACCTGTCGAGTTAGCATTCATTAATTATGGATGCAATTAATCTTGATTTACACGCTTGGCTGCCTGTATTGAGACGACATTAATTAGCCTGTCAATAGCTGGAACAGGGGAGCCACCTTCATAACCCTCAATGGTTATTTCATGAGGCTCTCAACCACAAGATAACATCTAACACCAGCTCATTTCCAAGGTGTTTGGCGTACCAGGTGCTGTTTGTGAGTAAGGTTAGTGGCCTGCATGATACTTTCTGACTACCTAATGACCTGACATCGATTGTATCATCTCCTCAGGTGTTCAACCCAGAGACAGGTGCACTAATTCTGTTACCAACTATTGACTTGATTAACATATTTTATAGAGTTCACACCGTGTTACATATATTCTGTGTCATCACCATAAGGGTGGGTTATTTTACTCGCCGCATCACAGACATCGAGTGCAAGGCCCAACCAGTTAAATATCCCTTGCCAAAGTCTCATTTCCAAGGTGTCTGGGGTACAAGGTTCGGTTTGTGGGTAGGGTTAGTGGCCTGCATGATACTTCCTGACTACCTAATGACCTAACAAAGATTGCATCATTTCCTCAGTATGTGTGTGTGTGTGTGTGTGTGATGAGGGCTTTACGTCCTGTATTTCTGCACCAGTTGGGCTAATTAGGACAGGCAGAGACCATGGCAATGAGACGAAGGAGAAAACAGCCATCCAACTTAGGCTCGACCGGGAAACGAACCCTGGACCCAGCGGTTGGAAGCCCAGAGCACTACCTCTGAGCTAGGCCCCCGCCCTCGTTTCCTCAGTAATATATTAGCTTCAAAAAAAAAGTTCTTTGTTCCTGTTATCAACAAAAAACTCCTAAATGAGATTTAGTACTTAAAAGGACATATTCTACTTCTAATGTGGTTGAGCAAGCTGCCATTCACTTTGAAGATTTCTTTATCGCGAATTTCTTTTGATATGGAACATAAAAGAAAAGGTTTCATTAGGGTCATTGTCCTCTTATATGGTCTCTCCTAGAAATGACTTTAAGACATACTATTCTCTTTGAATTTACTCCACTTTTGTTTTCACTTAAAAGCGCACTATGGTCGTACACTGAAAGGTTTGGAAGCAGCCTAGTATATCTTAATTAGCACCGGACGTTTGCAATGAATCCCACACTAAAGTGTCTATATTTCTTCACTCCTTAACACAGGCCTTCTTCCTTTTTATGTCACGAAGGTCCCGGGCGAGTGACAATTTTGCTCTAAGGTAGTTAACATAGCACTGTGGCGGAAGTTCCCTTTTAGCGCCACCCCATTATTTACACCAACCAATCCTAATTGCATCAACATTACAATCAAAAACACTTTGGAAAGTAATTAAAGTTGGAGGTGTGTCCATGCTGGGAAAGAATAACAGGGTGTCAACATGTACACGCTAATCAATGTAATCAAATCAATGACATTGACGACGGCTTCTTCTGCTTCCTGGTGACATTGATTAAGATTTCTTGCGGCTTCAAGGTCAAAAAGGTCATGAAAGGCATTGCCAAGAAATTGAGCCAACATGCACATTGCCAAATTCTTCTTCCGTTGTGATGTCCTATCCAATCTGCAGCCTTGTTGCCTGTGTTTTAATTGTGAAAAGATTTGAACTCGGTAGAAATCATTCAGAATGGATTGCGGCCAGTGTAGGAGCCATGCAGATAAGGTGCAATGGAATCAGAATTATCTTAAAATATTTATTTTCATAATAATTTTTTTTACAAATTTGAATCTTTATTTATCTTTTTTTTAATATTTAGGCTGGGTAACACACCCAAAAGAGGTTTTTCATGTGGCCCGGTATAAAAAGTACAATAAAAACAAATGTATAAAATATAGAAAAATAGTTGTAACAGTTTGCACATTTACATATATTATAATTATCTGTCCTTATCATATTTTATAAATTTACCTTTAACACTTGTATACGTTTGAATTATTTGTTTACAAGAACTGTGGGCCACTCTCTAGAGGGATATTATCTTGTCGTTTTCACGTGGGGGAGGGAGTGTTTAACAAATATATATTCAGGATATGTATAAAATGCAGATGTACTATGCACGTGTCATATATATAGTATATCATAATAATTATTATTTAGGGCATTTTGGGGATTTCAGGGACAAGGGTTGCTACCCGTCATATCATCCGTAACTCTGTATTGTTACAATTTGTACAAATGTTTATGTTCTGTCCTCCGTATCTCCCTTTGGTTATGCCCCTGATTTTACCAATTCCTGCACCATACACAGACTGCACAAAAAAGAAGGAAAGAAAGTCAAAATAATGCATAAAAGAAAGCAATCCCTACCGACTACTGCTCTCAAATTATCATCACTACATATTTCACAAGCTTCTCCCAGGCTTTTTCCATTTGTCTAATAGAAACTGCAGACCAGATGGCGAAAATGCAATCTGTATATGGCAGTTTTTTTGTTTTTTTGTTACTTTTCTATGCTCTAAAGTTTTGACTTTTCTGTGCATTTACTTAAGTTGGTCCCGTGATGAAAAACTCTTACAAAAATGACTTGCTTTAAAGTTGATGTTTAATATTTGACCATCCCATGTGAATTATTTCACTAACCTGACATTTTCAAAGTTCCCTTGGAAATTAGAGGTAATGTTATTAAATACAGGTGTTTTCATTGCCATATTTCTCTTAAATAACGATGAAATAAGAACATGATTTGCAAAAGGACACCATGTAGCATGTATGTTCTCTCTACAGCCAATCCTATCATGCACATGTTTGTGGTGGACCTCATTCACTGAGTCCTTAATTGTCTTGACGCTGTATGTAACAATAAGCGTTCACCACATGGAAGAGCAATTAGCTGGCGAAGTGCAAATGCTTGACAGACAGAGAATATTGAAAGGATGAGGACAGTCTCAGATGCTGCTGGGGCTGCTGATGCTGCTGCTGCTGCTGCTGCTTGGGATAACAACAGCTGTTTCGGAGACAGAACCAGAGAAGCGAATAAGGTTGGGTCCATTCGGGTGGGTCTCGGCAGGTCGGACGGGTGATGCGGGACATTTTAGGTACATGAGGAAGTTACAATGGAAAAAATGTCAAAGGATAGTAAGGACAGAAAGGATAGCAAGGATATGAAGAGGTCCTTGGGTTGGTGTCATGGTCCGCTCCTGTTGAACCTAGATTTGTAGCAGATGTCAAAATGCAACATCATATAATGCTAATAATTCAAATAAAGTACCACCATTAAAATATTATGCCTTCTGGTTCATCTGATAGTTAGGTTTGGTAAACTCATATTTCCTTCTAGGGTTATGAAATAAAACCTTGCCAGTTAGCGGAAGAGAAAAAAAACTACTATTTACTATCAATTATTTGATATGTTTTAACTCAAAAATTTTATCATTATATATATCTTTCTATCGACAAATAGCCGACGGCTAATGTTTATTGATATTTTAATAGTCGATGTAAAATAACATTTTATCTTATCTTATCTATAATCTGTTTTTTTTTGGTCATAAAAATACCAACAGCAGTTAGTCACTCGCAAGTATACTAAGATAAATGAGACTGACTGATATGATGGTTAAGTGACTAATCTACAGTCTGAAAAGAGAGAGTAGTTGAATTCTGAGAGAGCAAAGAGCACTTTAAAGCATTTGTAGAATCAGGTTGCACCTGCACAAATACACGAGTTAAGGAATGTAATGAAAGTGACCATCCTCCTTTTTCTCCTTTGAGAGAATGTATGGCAAGTGAAGGCGACTGATGGCAGGTGATGCTTCTTGGTGGTCCAGCAGCTGCCTCTTCTCTTGGGGGGGCTTTACCGAGCCCTCGCACGGTCCCACCCATCCTTTCAAATTCCCTCGCCCACTAACTCCATCGGCTTCATTCCACCTGCCCGTTCGCTCCGCTGGTTCCGTGGCAGCGAAAAACGATTTACTTGCACTTTGCGGACATCGCACCCTATCAGCCTGGTCAATTATTCAGCTGGCCGAATGGTCATTCATCTGCTGTCCAGTGGTCACCCACCTCCATTCTTCTCTTTAACTCCCAGTTTACTAATTCATCCTCCTAACTCAGTTCCGGGCCAGATTCCGAATGCGTCATTGTCATTATTTCTAATAATCTTTCCGCTTAAGTGAAATGGCCTTCATGAGTATTCTCATCATGAGTCAAGCAGAGCCAAGAAGGCACCTGCATTAATATTACATGAAGGTCCAGCAGCACCAGACTTCTTCTGCAAGTTCCTGACTTGAGCTGATAGATTCCTTCCTAATAAGGAAGTAGTGTCTGCTTTGCAGAGGATGTTAATACACACAGCAATGCAGCTGGAGGTCACAGATGTATTCTTATGAATACCTGATTGCTATCTGTACATCTGTCATGCCAGTATTTTTTCATAATATATCCTATCCTTGGTTTGCTCTTTTCTTCCTCTTAGTTTTTGTCCTTGTCTCCTTTTCTTGCAATTTCCTAAGAACGGTCACCCGGAAGCGCAGATGTATCCGTCCCCACCGAACCACCCTAAAGCACACTGCTCGGTCGAACCAATAAGAAGCGGATTACAGATATCATAAAGCGACCTCTTTCGGCCTTGGCTATCATTCTGTGTTCCTGGGACGTGTCCACGGCTGCCATAAAGAATCCAATAAGTTCAAGATTATGGGCGAACAGGCCTCTGAGATCATCTGGCAGAAACTCCTTGGCCATTCCTATGAACATCACCTAGCCCGTCAACACCTGAGCGCAAAAGATTAACCCCGCACAGCAACAGAACAACCGTGCACACGTCTCATACTATGTGTCTCTTTGTGTTTGGTTTACTGTCTCTCTGCTTTTCTGCCTCTGTTTTTTTCTGTTTTTCTGCATCTTGGTTGTTCTGTCACTAGATGTCTCTTTACCTCTCGACCTGGTCTTGTCTATCTAGTTGTGGTCTGCTATGAGAATGTGGGTCTTTCTTTTACTCGTCTGATGTATAATAACTCCTTTGCATCAAGAAAGCATGAAATATTATCATACTTCCCTTGTTTCAAATTGTCTGCAATATGCATTGTCTACCTTCTTCATTAGTTTGCACTCAGGAGGGAGTTCACCATGTTAACTAAAATTTACGTTGGTTATATCCCGTTCAGAACAATAGGAAAATAGTCTAAGTGGAGTAGGCCTATGAATAAAATTAAGTACGCATTCATTATCGTAAATACAAAACTACACATCTCTTGTTTGAACTTGGTTGGATAGCAATGCTGCCCAAACTACTGAAGTATTCTTGGACAAGATGGTCAGCATGGGTTGCTATGCATGACACCGCCCATGAAATGCTGCCAGCAAATCTTGCCCAATTAGAGTTTATCTTAATCTGACGAGCCAAGTCACACAGGTAGTTTGTCAAATCTTGCCAAAATATCGCTCTCATACTTTGATCGTTCTAACAATAGCCATTGTCCAGCTGGATGTAGAGGTCACGACTCGTGACGTCAAGAGTCAAGTTTCTGTTTAGGACTACGTTCATGAAAAATTGCTGACGCATATACCAATGATGAGCTTTAGATATCTCCCAAGTGAACAGTTAAATTGAATAATTGATCCGACCCAAACGTCTTGACGAGATTATAGTGTGTTACTGGTGTTATCAGCTTGACAGTTCGTGATATAAGAACGTAATTCTAATATCTTTGTAAAGTTTCTTTAGCTCAACTCAATAAAACATAGGATTTGGGGCGGGGTTGTCTTTGCTTGTTCTGAGAGCCAAAACAAGAAATTCATGATGCCAAATTGTTGTATTGATCAATGATGGGAAATGATCCATATTCTTAAAGCAAGGAGTTTCTCCTACGACGTATTGTAATGTAGGTGCAATTGTATGAGACATTAAATTTGGAGGTGCCTTGTAATTGGTGTCTATGCTGCAGCTAGTATAAGACCCCACCCATTGGTAAAAGTGAAACATGGTTTTGACTCTAAGTCTTCTCATCTCATCATTATGTCTGCCTCTGACAACTGGTCATACAAGCTGACTAAGCTTAAGACCCAGTAGCTTTGAGACATTGAACATTGAGCTTTTCTACTTTTGCTGTTCAACCCTTCAACTGTTATTGATCATCATACCTGATCTAGTGTTGGATCACTCATGTATCTTGTATCAGGTGTTGGCAGCTAGGTTGTCCGCATCACACAGCCATCAGTGATGCTTAGCAACTCACACTTGCATCCTGGGAAGCTGCCAATCTTTTTCACATCTTTCTAGTTGAACTATTGCTTATTTCTTATCTGTATGTATTCAATATTATCAAATGCCATAACACCATTTGTCACATTGTCAGGTGTCTTATTGTATGGGAAATTGTACTGTCATACAGAGAGAGTCACGCCCATATAAAGGGATGCCTCGCTACTGAGACCACACAAGTGAAATAAAGTGAAGTTCAATAAGGTAAAAGTACAGGTATGTCAAGTAAATTAAGAAAGTTCAAAAACGTTATTTGAAGTTGGACGTATATTAAGGTGTATATAATAGACACAAGCAGACACAAGCAGACAAGATTTTAAATTAAAAATTATGAATGCGCCCAGATGACAATAATATTTGTAAGAGAAATATAAAAATGAAATTCTTTACAATAAAGTACAATATCAACCATTATGATAAAAGTTATCAATCAAAAAAAGGCAACATTTATAGCAGCGACGTACAATTTCATGGCCCATACAATGTGCACATACAATAGAGTTGACTGATGTATGTAACATAATGAATGCTTATCCAAAGCTAATTAACCAATAAACAGTACAATCTTATCAGTATATCTATTTCATAAAGCAGTACAATAAGAAAACATTCATGTCTACAGGCAATCCATAAGTAGAATTGCACACATAGGTAACACAGCAACACTACATAATATGTATCATAAAACACCCATTTTATTCTAGATATGGCAAGTATGATTTATCCCACATCATGATAGGCAAGACACTCAGATATTATTATGATATATTAGTCTCTGGAGCAATTTCTAGCTCGTTTCCAGGATCAGCTGTAGACTTGTGAGTTTCATATACGAATTCCTCATGGTCAATGTTTGATGAGTTACTAGCGTGTTTTAGGAAAGATGATTTAAGCCAAGTTGGTAACAAAAAAGAGAAGCAGTTAATCCATGTTTAGGAGCTGATAGCTTGAGGTAAGTGGGAGGCATTGCGTGTCAGTATCTCCTAACTACAGCGTCGTTCTGTCGGTGTTAAGAGCGTCATTACCTTCTGCAAAGAGTTGTGACGCTCAACAGGCAGAATGGAGTTCGACAGGGCACTGTGCTAACACAACGTTTATTCATGCTCATTTATATGCACAACTGCATTGCATTTTATGATACTTATAACACATTTTATTGTTTTCCCTTGAAATAATGTTAAATTTAATGGGCCTGTTTCACAACGTTCTCTGGTATTTTTAATGACAGTTATCACAGATATTCTAGTAAGGAAATAACTTCAGTTAGATATATGTCATGACTTGTATATAAATGATTAACTCTGGTTATATATTGATTAAAGCGTGATCAGTAACTTTAAATTTCAATAGTTCGATATCACGTAACTATTGTATTCTTTGAGCTGAATGTTATTTACATAAGACGTTAAGCTAACAGTGCAGGGCTCCCAGCATTTAAAATATATTCCCTAAATTTTACCAGAGTTTAATTGCGTAGTATCCTAAGTTGCGTGAGATTTTTCATCAGTTTAACATGCTGTTGATGCTGCAAAAATGAGATATCATATTACAATTGAATTTATCATTGCTTGCATTAAACACCAATACAAAAATTCCATTAGGTGGCCGTATTATTAATAATGGATTTTCTCAATATTTCCACCAGGTGGCTACCACATAATACTGCAATTCTATAGGTTGACAAGTACCCGCCCTTTGCTGTAATTGGCTGAAGCAAAGTGCATCCTAGCAGCAGTATTTTTGCGTTTTAATGTATATTTGACATCATATCATTCAATTGAATTTTGTTATTTCCGTGAGAAAGTAATATTTATTGAATAGGTTAGTTATGATCTTCTATGTTTGAAAAGTAAAATGAGTAATAAGAGGAGAAGAAAGACTTATATTTTGCTGAATTCAGGGCTGCTCTGTGACAAGACTCTATTGGACAACCAGTTCACAATAGATCAAATTTGGAGATCAAAATGGAAAAACTAAACTAGTTTACCAGGCATCGCATTATTTCTAGACAAACTGGGGAATCTGCAGCGAGTTCATTCAGTTGTATGTCGAAGCTAATATAATAAGTGCATTTAGTATTAATACATTTACTTTTGCTACTGAATTATAACAATGAACAAACCTATCTGCTGGTATCTAGTAATTATAAAGAGGCCTATCTAGTACTCCACCATTCTGATCTGTTGTCAACTTCTGACAACTCTGAAATTATGTGTCATTCTAGGGCAGTGCATGTTTCAGTTTAACATCAGAAACAGACAAAGAGATGAGCACAAAGACATGTGTACTTGGATTGAGTTCATAACTCGCTTCCTTGAGCACTTCATTTCAGACATCTTCTCAAATGAGTTGCAGAATGCTTTGAGGTTGAAGAAAGTCTCTTCTCTCTGTCTTAAGTTCATATATGTTAGACGTTTTATCTGTCATATGTATGTACAGAATCCAACAGAATTATATTCTAAGTTCTATTCAGGACTGCCAATAATTCTCAATATAATGATTTCTTCAAGCCAGATATGTCCAGTAGTCTGAAGCTTAGTCAGCCTATATATGGCCAACTGCAAGAGGCAGACGTAATGGTGAGATGATAAGGCTGCTTGAAGTCTAACCCATATTATCCATTTACCCACTAATGGGGTATTTTTGTACGCCCCAGGATAGACACTTAGTATATGGCACCTCCAAGTTAATGTCTCATGCGATAGACATCCAGCTGGAATGTAGCTTATGCATGGAGGGTGCTCGGACCAGGATTTAAGCCATGGACCTTCAAAATAATGCTGCAAAATCACAAATGCATGTGACTAGCAATATTATGAGATAAGGAAATTACATAACATGTGATATTGCTGAAGAATATCCTCTTTTTTGATGACACTGTAGTAAAAGACAATAGCATCGCATGTTTGTGTCACATGTTTGTATCATAATACTTTTTTTCTCGTTTTATTCTCTACACTCACCTGGTGTCTCTGCAGCCTTGCTCAATGCCCCGTGCATGCTGAGATGTAATTACAAAGCATTTGCATTCATAGAGGCCCTACCATGCAAATGTGTGCACTAAACTGGAGCCGCAGACTGAATCAGTATGCTCTGTCTGCGAGGTATTAGGTAATACATTTATATGAGGGGAGTTGATGAACTTCCTGGGTAGTTTATAAGCCCACACATGCTCCGTGCACAAGGCCTAGCACCATACTACTGCACTAACCCCTACAGTATGCATGTAAATGACTGTAAGGCAATTTGCTTATTGCTCTCAAAATGCCTACCTCCCTGACTGACATTAAAACGACTTTATGTCATCAAAACAAGGACTCGTCCCATCAAATCACCATTCCTACAGGCCTGGTCCCAGCTGCTGGCTACATTGCATTAGCTGACTTTGATTTCTTGTCGCGTCAGAGATGCTAAGTTCTGCTTGGCAAAGGCAAGACCAACGACAGTCCTGGTGCATGCAGTAAAGCTTTTATAATGAAAAAGTCTTTTATGTGTGGATTACTTTATCAATGGTAAAGACTTCAGTGATATAGTGACCACAGGAAGTCTGACATTTTTAAACGCAACTTATTTTAGTAGAAGCAATTCAGCTGTAGTAGTAGTAGTAGAAGTAATAGTAGAAGTAGAAGTAGAAGTAGAAGTAGAAGTAGTAGTAGTAGTAGTAGTAGTAGTAGTAGTAGTAGTGCAGTTGCAATTGTGGAACCTTTAGCTGTGGTGGCTTTCATAGCATCAGTAGGCGTGGTACTATCATGTTGTTGATGTTTTAGCCCAGGAAACCAGCACTGACATAGGCAGGCTTTATATTCAGTTATTTTCTCACAAAAAAAAAAGAAATCATTTATTCCATGCAAGTTGACAACAATGCTATAAAAAGTTTCAAGAACTACATTCATCACTACCTTCAGAAAAAAACTCGGTATAAACAAAGCCTTTGAAACTCGTGAATATTCCTTTTGCTGTTGGGGCGGAGCTTGGGATGACCTCTGTTTTCAGATAAAGTTTGGCTTGGCAGGGAGTGGCAGGGAGTCGGGTCCCTGAAGAATAACTGCGTCCTGGCTGCGAAGAGAGTTCGGCTCGTCACGCAATGCCATGCCATGTATGGACAGAGCGTCTGTATGCGAAGCTTTGATGTGCAAAGAAATAATAAAATGAAAGAAAGAAGAAGAAAAAAGACACAACTAGGTAGAATAATCTGCTGCTACTTGGCAGCTGTGCTGTACAATAAATGCGGCTTACAAAATGGCTGTTTACGTTTTTTGTCATACCATAATGGTGAAGCATACTAAATCTCTTCGGATCTCCCAACAAAATTCTTTAGAATTAGAAATGTCAAATATTTAGTGGTTAATATTCAAATATTTACCTTTTGGTCTAATTTTATTTGCATACGGCGATTTGAAAAGATCGTCTGCTTTTTGGCGCCATTCAGGACGTTGCGTCCTGCGTCACGTATGCATTGGCACGCAGCGACACTTGCGTCAGGACCTACGTTCTCATTGTGTCATATTCAAGGTGGCAAAAGAAGTTAGGGCAGCAACTGACTAACTCTGTGTCATTGTGTCAAGTACATAAGATGAATGATGCAATGCAGCGACCGAGACATATGTATACATAATATATTATGAAGCATCAACAGTGAAAAGCAAAGTCAGAATGATACAGCCATCATCGTTTCATCTCTCAACCAAAGTATTTCAAAATTGAGTCAAATGGTTTATCACACTAGTCATAGGAATATTGTTTGCCACATTAAAAAATTCGAAATGAGTACAAAAGACAATGGAAATCTCTATTGTAATTAAATTATATATAAGTATGTAAGGACTGATTCAAAGTGCCAATAAAATGACAGTTAAATATTTGACAGTTAATATTAAAGTTGTGCCTCATATATTTAGCATATATATCTAGCTTGTCAATAGCCCATCAGCAACAGAGACGCATGAAGCTCAGTGTTGTTCTATCTCTTGCTAGACAATTGTTTATTCCATTGACATCTGTCCTTTGCATGTCCACTCTTTAGCTGGACAGTGGTCAAGGGATGAGCGGCTTGTCCTGACCATCTGTTCTTTTCATGCGATGTCCAGCCAACTCAAAAATATGCTCCTTCCAAAAACAAAACACTGATATTCCGGCACACTCTTTTGCAATTCATCTCTTGAACTATACATTCAGAAGTGATTGCATGCAAACGAATGGTTTATCACACCAATGAAAGCATAGTTTGTCACATTGGACAATCAGAAGAAATATTTCATGCCATTTTGGCAGATATTTGCAATGCAACCACAGTGTAATACAAACGAAGAGAAAACTGAATTCTCTGGAGACATAACATGCCTGATATATTTATTAGACCGACTGTAACGATTTAGTTATGATACTAGGAATCTGTGCACACCAAGTCTCAATTTAATATTATCATTATCGCGATGGCCCCGAGCAACTGCTCATATAAGCTGCCTAACCAAGAGATTAATGGAACAGATTCCATTAAATGTCTCTAAAAACGACTTGGTTGAAGGGGTGCCTACTCGCATAAAGAGCACCCAAGACTCTGAATCAGCAACATTGGCAGAAATACTAAAAAGCGGAATTAAGGCATTAAAGATTAAGTTGTTAAAAATACGGAAACTGGAGGACGGGTTCTTACGTAAACTGAGATGAGATGATCAAGTAACAAGGCTTCTTGATTCAATTAGGAAGCTATCTCCCGCTCCCATAATGCTTTGCGAGATAACTGCACCAATTATGGAAGTGGGCCTTCCGCTTCCGGTATTGCTGGAAGGAAAGTTGCGCAAAACAACCACGTGATTGAGCCACACAAATGCGGGTATTAGCCGGAAGGGGTAGGGGGAGGGGTGATGGGACATTTTCCAAGAAACCCAGGTGATTAGAACGGACGGACGAAACCCAGGTGATTAGGACGGACGGACTCAGATGCCACAGACTTTAAGGCATAATCCTTTGGAGCGATTGAAGTCAGTGCTTGAAGTCAGTGCTTGTTAAGAGAGGCACTGATTACCCCAAGAGCCGAACTCAGTACTCGGAATAAGCCGTCATCCACGTGTTCTTTTTTCTCATTCCAAATAGGACAACCCAGTATTTGCTTGTCTTTGCTTGGTTTTTATTAGACAACCCCACCAGGTAATCTTCAGTGATTCCTCTGAACCGATTCCTCCCTAAAGAAAAATCCTAGCTGGAGGCCGTTGCCTTCACCTGGCAACCAGCACTTCCGCTCAAATTCCATGCCCAAAGTCTCTTTATCTCGTAATTATTTTGCATTACAGTGTCTGGCTTTGATATAGAGGCTTTTGCAAGAAACAAGACCTGCTTCAGTGGCCTTTTGCGCAGCCGTGGCCCATCCCCAGGTGTTCTGCAAGGGGAAGTTGTGAGCCCTATTGACAGCAATGTCTCCCTGCGGTGCCAATGCCAGCACAGATACAAATGAGTGGCACCATGCAAAGAAGCATCTGCATTGCAATTGTAATCTCTCACTCTGATCTTCTCTCCTTCTCTACCTTTCTTCTAGTCCCCTGTAGTCTCTCCATTTCAGATGAGCCATGAGAGTTTGTCTTTCAAGGTAAAACCTAGGCTTTACGAAACAATCCTCACTGAGAGGCAAAGTCATTGCCATTTCGTTTCAATTCCCATGTTAAACATTCCTGACATAATTGCCTTAGAGAGGATTTTCATTTTCAAAGCAATCAAGTAAATTAAAACTTAGAGGAAGAGTTATCTAATATTGTCTTCAGTTCTTCAAAAGATGTAATTTAGCAGGATATTTCCTGTATCAGCATGTTACGTGATCAACGGGTGTGTGTCAAAACCAGTGCAGGATAAAAACATGTCAATATAGTAGCTTCAATTCCCTGCTACATTTAAGTCAAGAACTGCGCTTGTTGCTAGCTCTTGAGGTCTCCATATTCATTAGAAACATGTCAAATAATTGTAGAGCATTTCAGTTATCTAATTGTATTTGACATTATCACAGAAGTTTGGAACGGCCTGTATTTTCCACTACTCATTCTAATAAATCCGGACTCAACAAATATGACGGCATAACTCACCTGAATGAATTATTTCACAAAAGTTCCTTTGGTCTAATATTTCACGAAGTGTTCGATAACATTTAAGCAGTACAGCGCGGTAGTCACTACACAATTGCAAACTTTCACATTTTCGTACTGTTGAAAAATACAGGTGTTGCCAACGTTTCGTCTGCTACTGTATATCAAACATTAATACTAACTGTATTTTGTAACTGTATAAAAGTGAATGAGACTGTGAAATGTCTATATTTCATGACATCTGATCTAATGTTCATTTTCCTTATTTTACAGGCAACCCATGCAGCACCCCTGAAAAACCATTCCCCTGCAAGTCCACTCCCACCTGCATTCCCATGGCCTTTTTGTGTGATGACAACTTCGATTGCGAAGATGGCTACGATGAGGACAAGGAGGTTTGCACTGCAGGTATGTGACCACAAAATGGCGCAACTCATTTGCATGACGCACTTGATTTAAATCCATTTCAATATAACTCATTTGCATATGATGTATCACACCTTCACTCACAAGTATTTCATCATTCAATAGATTTACTGTATATCATACATAATATTAGACTTAAGAATGACATTTCCCCTTATCATAGTTTTTTCAGCATGAGTTAATTTGAATAGGCATGTTCGTATTTGCTTATATGATTATATGATGAAATAACAAAACTCTGTATAAAAATTGAGTTCATGGTGTACTTGAATGAATGATACAAAATAATAAGTACCATACATATGCATATAAAAAAAATTTTTTAAAAGACTGGAAAGAAGGGGAAAAAGCAAATCAATAAACACTTTTTCAAAAATCGTAGTACAAGTGACAATCGCTAACATACACCTTCACACTGTAAATTACAAATTCACTAAAATGACTTGAATTTATCACTAAATGCCACCACATTATCTCTCTCAAGTTAACATGACTATCTCAGTGGTTGAGCGCTGGGCTTCCAACCACTGGGTTCCGGGTTCGATTCCTGGTTGAGCCTAAGTTGGATGGCTGTTTCATCCATCGTCTCATTGCCATGGTCCCTACCTGTCCTAATTAGCCCATCAGGTGCAGAAATACAGGATGTAAAGCCCTAATCCACCCACTCACCCACATGACACATGGTGCCCTATTGAAAGTCTAGTACAAGTGAAGTCACCATTGGCTCTTTAGGTAGTGACTCAAACTGAATTGAAGAGCTATTTGCCATTATAAAACTTCATTGACAAGCTTTAGTTGCGGTATTTCGCACTGATCAGTTTGACATCCAGGCATTAATCCATATGCAAAATCTTTGCAGTGTAATATTGCCCTATTAATATTACCATGAAACCGTTGCCAAGGGAATTAGGAGCAAATTAGAGATGACATTATACCATCACAAAGTGAAGTATTTCATCACAAAAATTAGCCTTAAGCCGCCCCATTAATTCTGAGCAGCTCTTTATAGATCGTTTGTTCTTAATTCTTAGGACTGCACATATGAGTCGATGTAAATTGGCTGCAGAGTATCACACAGTAAAAAAATCGTTAAGAAAAATACTTCTGGTTATTGGAGTTTTCTTAATTCAATAACTGTCTCATGTGACAGCAGACAACTGTTTGCATAATGACTAAAAATAGCCTAATTAGCGTCTGTCAATAGCAAGCAAGAAATATATGACCATTTTTCTAGTCTCAATAAACACAATGTATGTAATCGATGTACATTTTGGCCCACTTTTTGTAATCATTTCTAAGCCAGTTTCCAGTGTTCATTTACATCATTCATTTACATAATCCATTTGCATCATTTACATCATCCATCCCAATCATCCATTCTGACATTCATCCATCCATCACAATGAGAGGCAACTGTTAATTTGTTAGCTTTCTGATATGAAGGGAGGTTTTTATCCCCACTACTTCAAGTGGCTACCGGAAGAAGAATGATGCCACTTGTGCGCATGCTCGCAAAAGCTTATTCACAGAGGGAGCAGTAATTATTTGCAAATTCAGCAAACTCTCGTGGGAGGCGTTATTATGCAGTGATAATGGCAATTAAACGTTATGAAAGTTTTGATGCATTGTAATGGCCCCACAAATACTCCACCGTACTTCAAAACGTCAAATTTTAGATTTAGATTAAGTTAGAATTGATTTAGAATCCCAAACAGAGATCTATAATTATTCCATGGCACACTGAACTGCATGAGGAGTGTCTGGTCTATTTGCATTATTTTAGGTTAAGTCGTTGTTAGGTTTGGGCAAACAGAACATTAATAGATCGGAGCTGGTTACTATGGATGGTAAAATGAGAAGTCATTTGTTGTGCAAAGTCAACAGTGCAGTGAGTGACCATTAAGAGTGACCAGGGCCGGACATTAGGCAACTTTGCTGAGAAATATTTGCCCTGAAAGGCGCCTACACAAGGTAATTAAAGCTGACAGCAGATCACACACTTATCAGCATTCCTTCCATGATGATTTACGAACTGGTGCTTTCATTTGTATGCCGACACTAGTTCAAACACATTTCCATGAGCCGTAGGGTACACCCTGCATGCCTAATTTCTCTTCATATGTTTTCCGTAGTGAAATTGCAAAAAAATTATATTAAGGTAGTTCAACAAAGTTAGATTAAGCTTGGGAAAAGGTGGACAGCTACACTGCTTTCTGTGTGGAATACCCGCTGCAGAGGGCAGAACTACACTTAATGAACGTTAAACTCTAGCTATCTGAAGCTAGGAACAGCTAAATGAAGCTACTTAAAGCCAAACCTAGCCATACTTAGCTGCAGACACATAATAGTCAGCTAACTGAAATGCTGCGTGAGTACAGAAGTACAAAAACAGTTGAATTGCCAACTACTTAGTTAAATACAATCGTGCTGTGGCCTCAGAATGTAAATTAATTTAAAGTGATACTCCTTGAATCTTTCTAAAAAATGTCTCATTTCCTTTCTCCCAGAAAGTACTCACAATAGTTTGCAGTGACTGTCTAGTGTCATTACAGCAGGTTTTCATTAATATTTAGCCCACTAAATCATGGTAAATCCACATTTTTGGTCAAGAGTGACAGTTACAAGAATCATCCACTCAGAGCCATCTTCCTGTCATCAAGTGGGTCAACACTGGTCAGTGGGAGCTGCAAGAAGTTTTTAACCATGGCAACCTGGTGAGTCACCAGAGTCCAGTCCACTTTAAATTTGACCTAGTTCTATTGGTGGGCCACCTATAGAAAATAGAGGGCTAATTACTCCTTAATTAATAGAGATGACTTGATAGTATGCTTGTGGTAGAAATCTGTTGTCATATACAACAGTGTAATAGCATTAACTCTGGGAATTTAGTTGAGGCCATATTTTCTACATGGGATTCAAGGAGTATCACTTTAATTTATCAATCATTACAGAACACATCAGTTGTAGCAAAGTAGACAGCTATACTTCGTAAAAGACAGACTAGGGGTTAAGGCATTAGCCAGCCCCTCTGAGGGTCCAGGGTTCCAATTCATGCTTGTACTAATCAATGGACTTTGCTCGCTGTTTATTCTGGGGCAGGTGAACGATCACACTTATTGAGATAAAGGTGTATTACAAGGTGGGGTCTTGGAACCCAGACATCATCTAATAAAGCTTATTCAAATAGCCCAATCAAGTCTAAGACCTGTTATATTGATGCCATACAAAATGACGCAATACTTTACTCTTTGCTTCTGCAACAGAACTGCCACACATTTTCATTGTAGAATATACCGACATTTTATGCCACAGATAATTCAGTAAAAAAGGTTCTGACAGGTATAATGAGGTTGTGGGGATGTGAGCAAGGTCATCAGTGACACTTGTGGTCAAAGAACAAGGGGTCACCCACTGCCCCAGGTCCCTGGTTCCTCTAGCCTTTGATGTGGTATGGTAGCCACATTTGCCTAGGGGCGAGCGATTTTCTTTCTCTTAAGAACTTGGGTAAATGCCACCAGGAAAAAGAAAAAAAGGACAGCAGAAATGCCAAACCAAATGGTCCTCGATTGCGCATGCGCACACAACCGGAAGCAGCAGCTAATGCCACCTGACGTTTATTGCAAACTGAAGTAAAATGCCTCAAGCCATCATTAAGATCACCTGACAATATCAACTGCTGATCTGTCTCCTAATCTGAGAATAAGGGTGTGAGATATCTGGTCACTACTAATGAGTCAAGCTACCAGTACAGCTGCTGTACCAGTTTTAGGAAATCCCTCAGAAACAGCTCCATTGCCTAGTACTTTACTCCTTGGTGAAATAACAATGCATTCTATCAGATTGACCACGTGAACAGTGACGTCATCACAGATAGTTTTATGTTTTGAGTTACAGCTTGGAACTTGCTAATTTGAGGGAGAATCCATTATCATATTTTGCTCTGACTCATAAAATATATATTTCATTTCATTCACTAAAGTTTTCAAGCTTTGTGGTCTAATAGTTAGGTAATTCACTGGCCAACACCCACAACAAGCTGTACCTCAAGTCGTTGTGCATGACATTATTTAGTGATGAGATCGTGACAACATTTTGAAGTCTGTTTGAACTTCGCAGACAAATTATATTTTGTTTAGATATTATTTTCATTTCTGAACATGCAAGAGAAAGCCTTTTAGAGATTTCCAGTGATGGTTTTCTTGAAAAGTGTGTGGGAACCGCCCTGAAATGACAGAATTTTTAGATTATTTTCTGACCACGAAATTTCACTTGTGGTGTGACAAACACACTAAGAATTGCATAACAATCAAATTTTTCAACACACAACAGAATAACAAGATTTCCTAAAATTTGCAAAAACAACAGATTTTCTGCAACTTTAGAAAGTTAGTAAATGGAACAGTTATTTTCTAAAATATGACCCTAATGACAATTTATGATTCAACTAGACTAAGGTTGTCTGGATCTCTGAGGATGATTTGATAAATATTAATAAAAATGGTGCATAGATCATGGTCAATTTATGGATTATCATCCACTCTTTATTTACTTTATTAAATATTCACCGAACAGTCTTTAGTGAACAGTGAAACTGCATTAGTATAAAAACATTCACAAATTGATTGTGAGTTTTTTGTAGGTTGATATATCAGCATAAATCAATTGTGCATGTATGTAAGAGAATTCACAAGTCTGTGTGCAATTAGCACAAATGAAGCAGAATGAAAAATGCATGACTCAAATGAGCAAATGTTGTGTTGGGACAATAAAACAATGCCTAATTTTGATGATATATGACATGCTTAATGCCTTAGCATAGTCAATATTTGTGTTTACTATAGTAACACCTCGTTAAAGTGCAATTTATTGGACATTAATTTAATTAACAAAATTATAGTTATTTATATGGGATAGGCCGTTTCATATCCCTAATCATGCGATAGTTGCATGTTAGATGTTCGGTAAATTCATATTGTAAACTTAATGAGATTTTTACACCAATTAAATAGGCTGGCAAGTTATAAATATGAAATGACGAGAAGAAAGCTTAACTGTGTTCATATTAGAAATGATTCTATGCACTTAAGCAGCTTTGAAGGTCTTTGATTCTTTCAATCGTCTATTAATAAAATATTCTCAAAGATCCCAAAGAAAATTGAAGATTTAATAATCTGCCCGCTGTCCTTGGTAAACAGAAAAAGTCAAATTAGCAAAAATATCCCGTTACTAATTTTCCTTAAAACTGTGATCTCTTTTATTTCTGAAAAACAAACTTGCCTATTAACTTGAGAAGAAGTTAATAAATGTGATTAAAATTTCTGGCATTTTTACTACAATTTTAAAAGAAGTGTTCAAAAGCAACTAAGAAATTCTGGAAGTTAATTGATAGAACAATTGGCTCCAAGTCTTTTCCATTCATTCATTCATTCATTCATTCTTTGTTCCTTTCTTCCATTCTTCCTTTCTTCGTTTCATTCATACTTTCTTCCTTCCTTCCCTCTATACTTTTTTAAGTCTATTAATTTGAATCAACTGGAGCATTAATTCTTCTTCCTTCCTTCCTTCCTTCCTTCCTTCCTTCCTTCCTTCCTTCCTTCCTTCCTTCCTTCCTTCCTTCCTTCCTTCCGACTGACTGACCGACTGACCGACCGACCTTTGATGTGTTCTTTCCTTCTTTCCTTCTTTCTTTAGTGTATCCATTCGAGTCAATTGGAGCATTTATTTATCCATTCATTAATTCATTCACCTTCTGTAGCATTCGTTCATTAATTCACGCACGTGCCTGCTGGAGCATTCATTCGTTCACTCATTCATTTTTGTTAGTACCCAAGAACTTTAAGAAACAATCTGTGAAACCAGTTGATCCAGTGCTTGGAAGAAGACAAAAACATCAAGGTGTGAAGTAAAAAAAGAAAGAAAATAAGAAATAGAAACAGTAAAAAAGAAATATGAACAAGCAGGGTGGGTTAGGACGTGGGAGAAGCAACAATTGAGCAAAGGATTGTGGGAAAGAGAACAATTGAACAATAGATTGCCTGTTTGTTTCAGCTCACCGACCCCCAGTTGAGGACATAACACAATTCTTGGCCTCTGAGAAGAACTGGATTATTCCCAAAGTGTTTGATGGCAAGTCAATTGGCAAGGTGGCCCATGGGTTAGCAGGTAAGACATATATTCAATTACCATCTCCTTACATTTTAAATATATTTATCTATTACTTTTATGTATTTATTTATTTTTGCTGATGTAATAAAGTTGAGTTCTGTTATGGCATGTGGCAAACTAGTAAAAGCAGAAGAGTACAATCTAAAAACAATAAATGTCCTTTGGTTTTTTGTGGTTATATTTTTACATAATAAATGTTTCCAAAAAGTCAAATCCAAACTTATTTCAACTAGAAAGTTGGGATTTAAACTGTTGTGAACATCTCTGTCCATTTAGTACTACTATTTCAGGCATATGACCGAAAAACGGGTGGGCATTTATTATTTATCCTTCTATAGTGGAAATGTATCATGATAGACAAGCAAAAGGTGAACCTGGCTACAAAGACTATTATCAACATAGCAGAATTTGCCTCAATGGAGAGGGCTCTTAAAGTGCCAAGTTTATGACTGAATAAACCCCATTAAGTGCAGCTGCTGAAGCTTTGAGCGTGATGTACCACCAGAACTGAAATAATGCGTAGAGGTAAACATGAATTATTGATACTCAATATTTTACACTAGGATCATTCCTCCCAATTAAGAATGATTTTCCTCCCACGAAAAGCCAGAGATATTCTGCAAAATGAGAAATTATATGGGCATCTTTGGCTGAAATATGATCCACATACGGGCTGGTGCTAGACTGCAAATAGTCATTGGTAAATAATGCAACTGTGACAGTTGGCACTTTTGTGCAGCTTCTGTGGCTATTATTGGTCTAGGCTGTCAGAAACAGTGAGGTGGCCATATGAGATAGGCATCTATACTGACAGACAGTGTGACAGACAGTGTGACAGACAGTCAGACAGACAGTGTGACAGACAGTGTACCAGACAGTGTGACAGACAGTGTACCAGACAGTGTGACATACAATGTGACATACAGTGTGACAGACAGTGTGACAGACAGTGTGACATACAATACAATATACAGTGTGACATACAGTGTGACAGACAGTATGACATACAGTGTGACAGACAGTGTGACAGACAATACAATAGATAGACAGATAGATGAAAAGATAGATTACAAACATACGAGAGACTGAATGAAAAAAGTCAAATGAATGAGAAGAAGCGGAAAACAGATGGGGCAAAAAATCCAGTTATAATGACACTTACAAGGCTGTGGCTTGCCAGGACATGCAAGACTTCAATTTGGAGCGAGAAAAAGACAAAAAGTGTGGAATTGTTTGCACAATAGGCACGATATGTCACCATGGATACTAGAATTTCTTGGCTTTAGACTGCTGTCCCATTTTGTCCTGCTATGGGTGTATTTTTATTGAGGATATCGCTTTCTAATGGCTTGCAATGACTCACGGAGGGTAGCCCAAGGACCCTTGTGGTGGGGAGTCTATCGGGGGGCCCATTAACTCAGTTAGGACTTTGAGGACTCTGGGGTGGTACGGGGCCTCCTCAAATTGTGTTTGAACAACAAAAACCATAGAGTAGAATGTGTAGAGAAGTGTAGGCCCATGGAGCCATCAAAAGGCCGTTAATAATTCATATGAGACAGGCCAGGTGCACGATGGGAAGCCATTGATTGCTAAGTTTCCTGTTTGCCTTATAAGGTGATGAGACCATTCTGTCAACGTTATTCAAATGATGACGCTTGTCACGGCCATTTTGTGGTGCAATGTGTCTGAGCGCTGTGTCTGAGCACTGTCTCTGTCACTGACAACAGACTAATATGAACGCACAGACAATGAGTTACATCCAGAAGTTACCTTTTTTCTGTAACCTTTCAAATTAACTTTTCCCCTGAATATTTTATAGTCTTAGCACTTAGGTATATAAATATTTTTCAAATGTACACATTAAAAATGTTCAGCTGTATCAATTGCTTTTCTTGCATTGTCATATCAATTGCATTGAGATGGGACAGTTTTTTGTTCATAAAGGTTACTTATTCATGCTGACTTATGGAGTATTCTGCTTCATTTTCATTTGGGGTGTCTCTCATATAGTAAAATATATTTGTCATAAATAAGAATTGTTTATCACAATACTTTTTCATATTTTTTCACAAATTTGATAATGTATGCAATATTAATATCATTACTGTTAATCAATATATTTATGTTGGCTTAAGTACACAATGAACAGAAACTGATGTTACTTAAGTTTATAATACATTCCAAAACAAAGATTCTCATAATTGTGTCTTTGTCCATTGTGACACCCATTTCAAGCCAGATCTACGAAAGTTAAGATTGATTCCATCATAATGACCTACTTCCGGTTTGTCTGGTCAGTCTCTCAAGTACTTCCTGTGTCAGGGGACCGGTCTATACATTTGAAATGACGTATTGATTAGCATATCAGCTTGTGTGTATTTCGCAATCAATAAACACTCCTGTATGATGAGGCACCCGTTACATTAGTGCATTAAAAATGTATTAATCTACAAAACGGCTAATTTTACATTAGTAAGCACTGCATACAACCAGAGTCCATTAGCTAAACCCGCATCCAACCCAGCAAGTGTTCTGAATTGAGGACTAGAACTGGTGTGTGTCTTTAGGAGGAGATAAGTGCATTTCTTCTCACGTCCTTCAAAGAAAGATCTGAAGAGGATTTTTGCATAAAATGACACCCATATCTGTGGCAGGCAGACGCACAGCTCGAAAAAGACATCAAACATTATTTAGATGAAAGGACAGCCGTGTAGGTTTTTGCTAGGCACTTGGTTCTGGTGGCACTTGATGCTGTTTCATTGCAAAGCCAATAAGATTACCATCGCTCACTTGGAATTCAAATGTGCAAAGACAATTCTCGCTTCTTTTTGCTGCTGGATTGATGATCCCCCTGCACGTGCCAAACTGCATTTCCATGCTTAAGCAGGTGTTGAATGTTAAAGGCAGTTCGGCCATGTGTCCCCTTATCACTCAATAATGCCGACTTCATCTGCAACACTTGGATCTGAATGGTGTGTTAGTCAAAGCAGGAATTACAGCGGATTTGACAGATTTGGAACTAAATTCCAGAAGACGTCATGAGAATGGAGGACACTCATTGGCTGAGGGACTGCCTTAGCCAATGGGAGTCCTGGATTCACACGACGTCCTCTTAAGTTTAGTTAGCTACCAAGTCTATGAGTTCTGCTGTAAGACATTTTGACTTACCCCTCCAGCTATTTTTTCTTGATCAAATACAAATGTAGGTTAGTCAGTTTTAGTTACTATATTAAGCGGCTAGTCTCAGTCATTGCCATGTAGTTATTAGTCATAGTAGTCATAGTAACTACCTTCTTAGTCAAGAACATGTCACTTTACTTGTTATAGATATATAACTGACTGACTTGTTTGCTTTGAGGTAGACTGTCAAATAGCTAAGATCTTAGTCAAATTAGTCAGTGAGATTTAAGAGCTGCATTTATAACTATCTTTTTCCCTGTTAGTCAATGACTCAGTTCTATGGCTAGTAAACAAAATCTTACATGAAACAAATGCACAAATGGCAATCAATCCTTTGTATGTGCAGCCATACTGCAGTAATCGAAAAATTGCATGTATACGTAGGCATGAACTTACAAAAGATGAAACAAAAAAAAAGATCCCGCATATCGGATATAACAAAACTGGTAACATAGCATGGATTACTATTTTATTGCTTTATTTTGAATACCCAATGTGTGGCAATAACGTTCTCAGAGAGCTGCGCTAGCTTTGGTAGTCATTCTACGGGCAACTACCGTATTTGTGAGTTTCCAGCATCAATCGCTTTTCCCATACACCTGTTTCGGCTAGGGAGTATCTATAGCCGCTTTGACGGTTGAACCCACGAGTACTACAAACTGTCTATTGCAGAGTAAAAAGCCTGTCGTTGTATTATTAGATTAATTTAACTACATTATAAGGCAGCAACGAGTAGCGCCTGAGGATGGAGGCCCTTGGCTGCAATGGCTGCCTTTACTCTTTACTCCAATTCATTCAGTAAGCCTAATGCTCCCCTTTAAAACATACACTCATTCAATTACATAAAACAGGAAAAATATATAAACAAGAGGTGATATAAGACACCAGAGTGTATGTAGGTGTATTCATTTTATAATACATGATCTTTTTATCTGATCTTCTCCTTGAAGCTGAGATTCCCAAACATACTGGCATTTATAATTCATTACAAATTCTTGTAAAGAAGAAGCCAGTCTACTGGTCCAGACCTTCCCGTGGGATAATCCACTATTCATGAAGACATAATTAGCTGGCTTTTAGATGGTCATTTGGGTCAAGGGAGCTTGACCTGGACATCACTTTTTCACACATCTATAAACTAGAGCCCTTGAACTGACCAGCCCATCCTGCTTGGCCAAATGCTACTTTGTTCTGGGATGCAGCTTCAGTTAAATGATGTGCATACTGAAGCTTCATTTGCCTCTGATGTCGAATGCTATATGCAACATTTACACCTAATGCACTCGAGACAATCTAATTAGAATCTGCTAAGGAGGAGAAATTGATTGTGACGTAAATGAAAATTACGACATTTGAAATTAATGGGCTTACTTCATCTCTCTATAGTTTCGTCTTTTCTGAACTGAATAAGCTCTTGTGTTTATTTCACCACTAGATTTCCAATTAGCAAAGTATCTTAAGCCTCGCTGTTGTGTTCAGGACACTCTTCTGCTCCTATAGGGGTTCTGGGTTCACATCCAACAAAGCTTTTGAAAGTCAATTGCATGAGTCATTTAATTGGTAATACCTTTATCTGAGACTGCTGAGGTCAATGAATGATCTCACCCATGGGATAAAATGAAAATTATGTGGAACCCAAATTTGTTCGTCTTATAATTTCTGTTCCAAGAAGTGAGTGAAGTAAAAAAAATACTGGTTGATTCGCCTTCCCAGATGGAGCATTAAGGCCCTGGAAAAATATGTTACAAAATGAAGCCAACCAATTTCCATGGAAATACATGAAAGTAATCATATAGAATTAGTATAATCCCAAATAACATTGAGGCATGTGCAAAATGTTTTGACAAGAAAAAGATATTTGGTAAATTACCAGGGAGAGCGATTCCTTAACGCAGCGGAGTAAAAATGAGAATTGTAGGAAAGAATCTAATCAGAATAAATTGAATTCCTTCAGTGCCCTACAATTAATCCAGGACACTAAGCAATGTTTATTGCCACAAGTCCATTGTATGGAAAGCCACGAGTCACTTAATGGACCACAAATGGTAATTTTTAGCTGGCCAGTGGTCAAGGAGAACTTTGCTTGGTATTCAAATAAAAACAGCCCATTCTGCTTGAAGGGTAAGGGTCTGCTCATTCTGCGGAAGGGGTATGTGGGTTATTTCCTCCACAACAAGAACTAATTTTACCACAAGTCACCACTTGATTCTTTATTTACTAACACAAAGATTAATAATAAAACGATTTTTTGTAAGGCTAGGGGTCCACAGTGTAAGTTACATTACAGCCAAATTCACAAACTTTGAAGCTGTAAGTCTCTCATTGGTCCAGGATTCACATGACGTCCTTTTGAGTTAAGCATCAAAGTCCAAGAGAATGGTTTCTAACTTTACTCCTTCTGTAGAAGTACAAGCGCAACACCATAATTTCAATTTTGTCCTCAAGAACAGGCAAATTTAGATCATACTACGTAATAGCAGTGATATTTTCTCCGTCATTTCAAATCCACATTTGTACGCACGGTTTTTTGTGTTGTGCTTACGCGTAGTATAGTCCGCTGTCCGAATGGCATTTAATCAAAATGCATTGGCCATCAAGAGGTCATTCGCATCTCCAGCAATCCCATGGTGGTCATTTTCCAGCTGTTTATACCGTTTATCTTCATTTAGCTGTGGTCACATATGATCTGATGGGCTGTGTACGTTTTACTTTAATTACTCAGAGCATCAACCGAGCCATGTTCGACTCATTCGAGTTGGTCGTAAAAGTAAGAGAGCCAAAGAAATCTAATTAAAGCCCATTAAGCGCAGGTTTTTGGGCTCTTCGGGGTCCTCGGGTGCTTGACTGATGCATTTACCAAAGCGGATGCCAGAAGCTGGTAACCTGGTCTCTCCGGACTCGTATCGCATTGTGGGATTTTTGAAACTTAAATGTCAGTTGCTAGGGTTTACTTAACATACTACGAGTGTCAATAATTATATAAGTGGTTTTCTGGCTTCAAAATCTGCAGTTGGCTAAAATTTATTATTCAGAACACCAGTGTCATAACTACTATTATTTTGTCATAACATATATTGTTTGCTGCTGACAATTATACCAAAGAGTGTCTCCCATGCAGAACAATACAAACACAGAAATATATGTGTTGATTGTTGTACAATGTTTTCATCACCGACGTTAAATAAAAGAAAAACATTTTTTACTTACTTATATATAATATTGACCTTTAGAATATGCCTACCATACAATTCACTATCCTAATAAACCTGTGGCAGATTTCACGAGGAAAGTAATACAATACAGGCATTGTGCAACTGACTCTCCCATTGTCTGGCCATCAAGTTGACTTAGTAGTCCTGACGCAAGACACCACTTCACTGACCGGTGCACACTAAGTAAGGGGGCGCCAGTGTATCATTTACAACAGACGAAATGTTTTACAATGAATTTTTTGCAGTTCCATTAGCAAGGATTTTTAGCATAAAATCTTGGCGATCATTATGTTCTCCACAGAGATGTAGGATTTGTCGTACAACAGCTTTTATATCTCCCGTTGAGGGTATTTTTTATTCGATACGAAAGTAATGCGAGTAGCTCACAGTTGCATCCATTTAGTTTCGGAAAAAATAAATCCAGCGTATAGTATCGCCATATACGGTACAAAATATATATTATATTGTAAAAACCTTATCTGAATTTTTTTTTTTAAACTGATACATTTAAACAAGCAAAAAAAGTTTTCAAAGCGATATTCTATCATATTTCTGTAAGAAGTGCCTCATTCTATTAAAGCTGATTACATGGTGTCATAATAACTGCAACTGAGCATAACATATATAAATTGTTAATCCTTTAAAAAGAGTGAAGTAATTGTGCAACAAAAAAGGGGGGTGGTTACATTGCCTCAGATTTTGCACGCATTTTCTAGTTTCAAATTTCTTTAACTTTTTCTGTTGTACAAAGACTCATCCCACACATTTTCATTGATACAGGAATTTATTTTCTACAAAGATTTATCACACGTTTTCGTTAGTACAAGAAACTTCCTCTTTCCATAAAGACTGTATGGTCCCACACGTTTTCATTGGTACAATAAACCTTTTCTTTGTTGGTACAAATTAATATAAATTGTAATAGGAACTTCGTGTGAAATATATATTTTTGAAGAAACAAGCGTTTGGTGTTAGAGGCAGAATTTTTTAATGGATTAACAAAATATTGGTAGTAACTGTAACCCATTATATAATTGAAATAATTAACCCCTGTGAAGCAAGTAAAGAGGAAACAATATATATTTTGGCAGCATGAAATATTGCCAAAAAGCTGAGCATGGCTTAGCTTCTGCCAAAATATCGTGTACTTAGCATATGTAGCAGGAGCACTTACACCTACTTGGCATCAGCCAGAATGCCCCAGATGTTCTTAATTTCGATGCAATTAGTGAAGCATTGAAAGAAGTGCAACTCTCTACAAAACAGTCATCATGGCATTTTGTATTGAACACCTGTGAACCAGACTGTCTGTGTGAAAGACATTGGTTGCAATTTATAGCATCAAATGGTGTCTTTCTTCATCCTGGGTCTTAAAAGCTCCTTGTTAAGATAAAATGCCATTTAAATGTGTTCTGGTGCTCTGAAAGGGTTACTGAGAAGATGTGTACTGATAAAAGAACAGAGAAGAAGAGACAACGTCCAAATGTGATGTTAAGTTCAGTTGCAGAGAAACTGGATGGGAACCTAACTATGTAATATGTAGTGTCACTCACCGCTAAGGAGGGCACTGACACAACTGTATCCCATCTACCATTATGCCATCATGATATTGCTTTATATTCTAAAGATGGATGTATAGTAAATCTTTAAGAAAGTGGCTGAGTTTTGCAAATTGACTTTACTGAAGCCGTAACTAATAAAACTAAACTCTAGATACCAATTGCTTGGCTAACCCTAAATATCTCTATGCCATGCCACATAGTGAGGTCAACATGGTGTTTCATTTTTAATTACATGGGGACCATCATATTAAGTATAGCTTCTAGTCGCTTTTAAAATATATTGCAGTAAACTAGAATCTCATTTTCAGACAAGCCCTACTTGTCTTATACTTAATATTTTCCCATGCATTGGTCTTTATAGCATGATAAGCTTCCTAAAGATGTGGTTTAAGTTATTGGTTTTGTCGTTTTCCCCAAAAATCAATTCATGTTATATCTTTATCATTGAATCAACAGTAAAGGGCACTGACCCACACTGCTAATTGATTTTCTAATCAATATGTACACCATACCTTATTGTTATTTTTGATGCTATCTGGCTGATTGTTATCTTCCTAACAATTAAAGAGAAGCCTGACCCTGGGTGCTTGTCACATGGCCCAAGTGGCCCATTGATCTGGTTTGTGTGCAGTGACAGCAAGTGTCTTGCTCCACAGGAAGGGCTTTTGCCAACAGGAAGTGATTGGCCTCTCATGGCCACTGCTCAGCGTCTTTACGCATCAGTGGGCTGGGTCTTCCGGTTTGCACTGATACCTTTAAAGGCAACTCCTTTGATGTGCCACAGTGTGAGTACGTCAATTCTCAGCCGCATTAAATTTCAACGCGATTGTAAGAAGTGTCCGGGAAAAGAATCGAAAAGGCTGCGGTCACATTTAAAGGCTGCGGTCACATTTAAAGGCTGCGGTCACATTTAAAACGCATGCCCAGGAGTCCATCAGAAAGGCTGCGCAATCATGCCATTTCACGTCATTGCATTCGTTAAATGCAAGTGAAAAGAAATCCTCTTGTTTATCTATCTATCTCCTTAAGGTCCAATCTCCACTATTTCAACTATATGACAGTCTCAAGGAAGTGGTTCATATCCATAAAAAGGCTCGTTTTTTCTTGATGTGGTTGCCAAATCATTACTGCTTGTAACATGATTACAGAAAGTTTGCCACATGCCTTGGTTTACAAGTTTTTTATTTTTGCAATTGATCATCTCACCGATAAAATGTGCAACACTGACCAACATTTTTTTCAAAACTTTAGTATTGTTTTTAATGCATTATTGACTGACTTCGTAATGCTTAAGTTGCTCCCTTTATTTGCAGTGAGCCAGACTGTTCAAGACTTCGAGCGCAGAGTGGGACTGACTCCAAATGCCATGAAGACGCTGAATACCGCTCTCAAAGCAGTCGAGGATGGAGATGAGGAAACGATGGAGATGCTGGGCATGCCATCATCCGCTTGGAATGAAGTCGTCTTTTTCTTTGGCCGACTGATCAAGAGCGGCTTCAACAGCTAAGACCACAGGAGGTGTGACTGGGTAGCGAAATCGCCCCACCTTATGCTTAGAGACTCTGTGTCCTACAATCAAGAACCTGATCAGTCACTGTCCTCTATACTTTGCTCTCCGTTCGCTTTGTAGTAGATCCAGGACTCGCACCCAATAAAAATGCAGCATAGATCGAGGTGTATAGTTATTTGTGAAGCTACGAAGACCAAGTCCCTGTGTTTATTACCTTATGCAATGGCATGTTGGTGTTGTTGATCTTGTACATATTTACGACATTATTGGTTCATTTTAAGAGAAAAAGGAAACGACAATTCGATCGACCACTTTCATTAATTCTGATCAAACGCACATTAGGATATGTTGTAAGGCAACCTGACAAGAGGAGTTTGTACCAGGTTTTATATATCATAGCTATGTCGTTGTCATACCATAGGACACCTATATATATATATATATATATATACAGAAAAAGATGCATATCTACACGATTAGCACATCATCGGAGAGAAATGAAGAGTTAACTGGAATCTATTTTGAATAATATCTAGTCACTGTAACAACCCTTATTCAACTATAATAAATACAGTTTTTTGGCAAACTTTGTTATGGTCGTGCTTTTCAACAGTCAGAATTGCTACAGTCAGCAGCAGCAGCAGCAGCTGGTAATAAGGGGAGGCTATCTGCAATGGCAAAGAGCAGTTGCATAGTGCAATGCCACAGGGCCTATTGTAGCCTATTGTGCCCCATTGTAACCCATTGTAGCCTTCTGTAGCATTATGACAAAGGAAGACTTGTGGGCGAAAGTGAGAAGCTGGCAGCAAACGTGAAAATCAGGTTCAGGGGGCACATTTATCACCCAGCCACACAAACGCACACAAATGTAAAGTCACATTTCCAAGGATTCATATTCATACATGCATGCCCTCTTCCTAGCTACTTAGCCTTTGCTTGGTGGTAATTTGTGTTGGTAATTTGTATTGGTAATTTGTCTGCTTGCTTAGAAGTCTGTATGACAGCAGGATTGTATCTTACATCTACACAAGACCAAGGACATTAAGGCAATTCATTATATTCAAGACAATCTAATCACCAAAAACAAATGGAATTCTTATATAATTACCAGCTGAAAGAATGAACATTGGAATACAGGGTTTCCACATATGGTTTGTTTTTGCAATATATTGTTTTCTGGATGGTTCAGAAAGGCATACGCAATGATTCTTGTTGAATTATTCTCCCAATTGCTTTGTTGTCACTTAAGCCACTCTATCTTGCATTCTTGGGTGTGTGAAATATTGAAGGAGTGATGGGTGTTATGAAAGAATAGGGTGGGGTTAAATGGGGGTGTTTTTAAGATGAGGCTGTTTGGAAAAACAGATTGGAGAGTTGCGTTTTGTGCACGAAATCAAACAAGGGATGAAAGAGGCTGACAAACATTGCAGTGACAGAGTCATGGAGAGTTGTGGAGATGTATTAGACCGCTGGCAGATGCTGTACATTAGGAGACAAGCACTGATTGGGATGCAGAGGACAAACACTGAAGAAAATGCCAGCAAATGAGAATTAAGGACAGAGGTTGTTTCTGGGTCATCGTTCAGCTACCAGACGGTATGAAAGCTGTGTTAGAGCACGTCCACGCTGTCTGGGAGAGGGATGGTCTGTCAAAACAGCCTACTGGTCTGCCAATGACCTGTCTCCGGTCCACAGTGGTCTGCTATAGTGATTTGCAATGCCTGACAGACACTGGTCAGTTCCAGACCACCCCTACACAGTGTCCACCCTTTGGTCATACATTGTGTCAAGGTGAGATGACCACTGCTGCTGACCAGAACTGATTGCTATCATGAATATGCATGAGGGTCGACACAACACTCACCTAAAAAAAAGACACAGCATGAGTCATGGCCGTCATATTCTGAGGTCAAGGTTGCAAGGGTCAACCGGTCAACCGTTGTTATTCAAACTGAAAGGAAAGGGATAACTCCAATGATGCAATGCAAAAATAAATTGTCACCAACAACTTAAGGTAGTAAGCTGCTAATTTCTACAAAAAGTGATTCTACCATTACATAATGAATAGCACCAGTTTACCTTTATGTATACTATTATAGTTATAATATAATGTAGCATAAAAATAAACGCAAATTCACTTTTATTTTTCAAATTGTTTTAAACATAAATAAATCTTCACTTCAGCTTAACTGCTTACATGGTTAGATGAAGCAATTATTAAACATATTAAACATATTAAACATATTAAACATATAAAACATATTAAACCTATTAGTAATCCTGAAGTTTACTTACTTTTGGTACCGGTACTAGCTTAGTGAGGCGGCTTCAGCGCACACACACACACAAAAACACACCAAAAAAAAAAAAAAAGAAACCATGAAGTAGGCCTATTTTGCTGAAGCATTCTGCATAGATGTAAGGAATCACATATACTAGGTCTATAGAAATAGATAGTTCCAATTATTCTCTCCCCTTTTTTTGCCAAATGAAAACTCAAGAAAGCTTGCCACATCGGCTAAACGTCGCCACGACATTAGTCAATAACAGCAAACGTTGAAACAACGTCCTTCTAATCTGGAATGCTATCAGGGACTCCAGTTTTTAGTTTCAAAACAGTTCCAAAAAAATGAGAATATTCACTTGACCTGCACTGAAAATCCAGTGCACTCTGCACACAACAACTACGCCCCCCCCCCCCTCGAGTAAAAATGGTCAGCCAAGTTAGCTTAGTGCAGTCTAAATTGATAGTCATGAGTAAACTTAGTGGACCTTCTTGGCTTTGGAAGGGGAGGTGTAGTCAATCTGGGAGCAGTGAAAATGTCTATTTCTAACTTAAATTTAATTCCTGAGCATTGCTTATAAATATACTTGTGAATGGAAAAAACGTTACAAACTCGATGCGTTTGACCTGGTTCCCTGCAATTACAACACATTAGGATTAGAATTTAGCACCATGACCAATTAAGTTTGCCGCAATAACGACCTGTTCAAGCATGAGCCTTTCTCAAGTCCCTGGGGAGTATATATATATACAGCCCTTCACAGCACAGAATTACCTGCAAGAGCTAAGCACTAGAGCTACAATCGCCATCACTCTTCATTGCCAGCTTCCCATTTACACCTGGGTCGAGTGGAACAAAGAGTTACAGAGGATCAAGGTGCTAAGAACCCACTGAACAACACACAAACAAACAAGCACAAAATTTGAAAGGTTAAACAATCAAATCGTTCATCATGAGCATTTGTTCACTTTATTTTTCTATGGAGATACACTGGGTCCCGGGTTCGATTCCCGGTCGAGCCTAAGTTGGGTGGCTGTTTCATCCTTCATCTCGTTGCCGTGGTCCCCGCCTGTCCTAATTAGTCCAATAGGTGCAGAAATACTGGACGTAAAGCCATAATCCACTCACCATCTACTGAGATATATTCCCTAGACACAGTATAACAAAAACTCCATATAACCAGTGAACTAGAAGTATCTTGCCTAGAATTCCATCTAGCAGCGATGAAAGCAGTACATTCTGAGGCCTTGTAGCTGGCACTACTTTCTGAGCACTACTTTCTGAGCACTACTTTCTGAGCTAACTCCTTACACAGCTGAGAATGGAGAGACCAGCAGAACCAGACATGCAAGTTTAATGAGAAGCAGGCAACTCGCAAAGACGTATGACCCCCGCGGGGTTTAGAACGCTTAAAACATATAAACGCAATAAGGGGGGTGATTGTTAAGAAAGAGGAAAAGAATGTTGGCCACCTTGCGGACTCAGAAAAAACCGCTATTCACTCATCTGACACAGGCCTCATAAACTTGTAGTGCGTCCTAACTTTCAGTTCAAATTTCAAATGCCATAGTCACTATCCAAAATGAAATTATAAAGATGTTTGACGATCTACATAGGATGACTACGATAATGATTGGTCGATTGATCCATTGATCGATTGATTGATTGATAGATTGATTGATTGATTGATCGATTGGTTGATTGACCCGACCGAGAGGGGTAAACTTCATATCTCACATGGTGTTGACTCCAGATTTACCATTTATTGATTGATTGATTGATTGATTGATTGATTGATTGATTGATTGATTGATCGATTGATTGATTGATTGATTGATTGATTGATCGATTGGTTGATTGACCCGACCGAGAGGGGTAAACTTCATATCTCACATGGTGTTGACTCCAGATTTACCATTGATTGATTGATTGATTGATTGATTGATTGATTGATTGATTCGTTCATTCATTCATTCATTCATTCATTCATTCATTGACTGGTGTCATAAAATGCACATTATATTCTAAAGAGTTGATGGGGCAGAAGCTTAGTCATCTTATATGACCCGCTGTCAGAAGCAGAGCAGACGTAATAATGAGATGATAAAGAGTTAACGCGGTGTTACACATTTACCCAATGGTTGGGATCTTTTACTTGCCATAGAAAAGATAAGACAATAGGGTGGAGTGAAGTCTTTCTCCTGCCTCAGCACAGATATTCACATTTAGGTTAAAAACCGTACAATGTAAAACATGACTAAGAGATTTTGATACAATGGGCATGGCTTGTCACACAATAATATTATCTTACTATTGAATTGCTTTCAAAAAGATGTTTTATTTATGAAATTCTCATTTATAACTTAAAAAGCTCCCCTAAAAAAATTGATAAAAAGACAACAACAAAAATGCATAAAATAAAAATAAATCCAGAAACGCCTTGCAGCACAACACGTAACATGTGGAATGCAAACAATAAGATCACGTGATCAAGACAATGGGCCACACCCATTCTTGTTTCAGCAATAGAGAGCAGTCCCGTTTGTCATAATTGTGCATGACTGAGTTACTTAGCATTATAGCATAGCAGTGAAAGTGTGAAATGATAGGCCTACTGTAGGTATTCTTGAAAAGGGGTTGGCATGCGAATGTTATTACATTCCACTGTTTCAGTTGTAATGTGTGAATGATCAAAGCAATCTATGGACTAATAATGAGATGATAAGGATTTACCAGAGTAAATACAATGTTACTCATTAACACCATGGGTGGTGTCATTCACTTGACTGCATAAACCACGAGTATGCGTGTTATTTATTGTATATGTAAAGTAACACATACTCTGCCAACTGTACAATTACACCCAGGCCTGTTCAAGCATGAGCCGTTCTCAACTCCCTTGGGAGTATAAAACCCATTACACAAAATTACCTGCTGGAGCTGAGCACTCCACATTCACCATCACTGCCGTTCCTCCATGCCATGGTCGAGGCTCGAACCTGCAACCTTTCAGATTGGAGGCGAGCACCTTAACCACTAGGCCATGGCAGTACCTCTGTATTAACTCCTTGAGTAGTATAAAAGTCAAAACAGCTAGGTTGTTTGAAATGTTAAACATCTAATATTTTGACTGTCTGACCACCACTAGCAATATGAATAATGACTTTCTTCATAGTCAAACGTGCAGATGAAGTTGAATATAAACTGTAAATAAAAGGCATTGACAGCCTTTAACGCTTTTGTTATTCATCCATTGGATTAAAAAACTTAATTCATTCATTTGTCGTGCATTTCTAACACTGCTTGTACCAGGAGACTAACACTTGGTGAAATGGTATAGGTGGGGTCTATAGTCTGCTATCAGCCTGGTAGGTGCATCTAGCTCTCAGCCGACTTCACACGGTACCTACGGTTGACAGGCCCTGTTCTCTCTGGAACTTTCTCAACTCCCCGGGGAGCATACAGCTGCCACATCATGCTGAGCAATCACTGAGCAATCCTATGCCATTTCAGCCTATAGCCAACCTCCCCATTTACACCTGGGTGGAGTGAAGCATTAGTTGAAGGAGGATCTAAGTGAGTAGGTGAGACGGGCTTTAAATCCCATATTTTTGCACCAGATAGGGCTGATCAGGATAGGTAGGTACCAGGCCAATAAGGAGCAAGGACCTGGTGATGAAGCAACATTCCAACATGGGTTGGATTCGAACCCTATACAGGACCCAGTGGTTGGCAGCCCAGCGTGCTACCTCTGAGCTAAGACCCTGCTCTTGCCAGGAGAGTAACAAAACATTCAGAGTCTTTGCCAATAAATGCTAGATTCTGGAAGTGCTAACTTATCTCAGCCAGTATTTTTGCAACTCATTCCAAGACAATGGGGCATTTTGGGAATTCGTGACGTCACTCATTAGCCTAATAATTAGGCATTTCCCCAGCCTCAGGAGCTACATCTCCTGGCAGTGTTAGTGCTAATGAACATTTAATTTGTGACACCTTAACCTTATCAATATGTTTACCAAATTGCCATGTCATATTAATGATAGCAAGAAGTGGGTCATTAGAAATCATAGATAAAGAGTTGGTGTTCATGGGTTGTACGAACCATCTAATAATTTAGAATGACCTAGTGGTTTGCTTAAGTCATTCAGTTAAAGTTGCACTGTCTGTCAAATTTGCAATTTTCTAATATCCTATCAAACAGTTGAAAATTACCTTTATTAATCAAGGCACACTAAATGTGTGTGAATTAATGATTTTATAAGACATTAATTACTTAAAATGAATTATACATTGAGAGAAAATCCAGACCAAAACATTGGAAACACAATGGAAATGACATCATCACCATTGTTCAGTATTGTGATGTCATCGCCGGGTTCGTTTACATATTGAGTTTTTGATGGCATGAAAAACTAATATTTATATTATTTATAGTAAATTAAAACTAAATTGTTGTGCAAAAGTGGGTATGTAATGGTGAAAAATATCATGAGACAAGAAGGCAGTATTGATTTATATCATTATTTTTATGTGCAAATTTGACAGACAGTGCACCTTTAATCAAAGTAAGGTTGGTTAGCTTTATCTCCTAGTCCACCTTACTAAACGTAGTGTATAGTGACTAATGTTGACTAATTTGCCAGATAAAGTTACTAATTTACCAGGGCTATGATGGTCAGTCATTCTAAACTGAACTGGTATGACTAACAGCCTATAGTCAAACAGATTTTCAGTGTTGAGTCCATGTCATTTTAATTTGCAGAATAAGCATTGGGTGCTGAATAAAATGCATTGCTTGGTTCCATGCTGGTGCAGTTCAAAGACTCCACAATTAATGGCCTACAATATAGAATTATATTAGCTTTAACATTTATCGTGTCAATATGTCCGTCTCTGTGGGATGATCAATTAGACTGACATGCACATAGGGTGTTCTATGTGATCTGTTTAAATGACCTGCCTTTGATAAGGAAACCACTGTTATTTATCATGGATAACCTCCAGGCAGCAAAGTGAAGGATAAGAAAAGATGTCATTGACAAGATGTCATTGATTCTGGCTAAAAACATATTCTTTGCAATGGGAGAGGTGTGATTTATTAAACAGTTTATTTGCAAATAATTAGCTGTAAAAAGTTACACTAATAACTAATGAGTGCAGCAGCAGCAGCATGGATGCAGTTTCTAGGAAACCTCTGATGCTTTCCTCACCTTGCACCAGTTCTCCTTCAGACCTTTGATCTGCCATGTTTTCATTGTGATTAGCCCACGACATTTGTCCATATCCCCTATCTCAGTCTATCAACGAGTAATTATCCTTTCATTTCTTGTGTCCACAGACACGAATATATATCTCGTTTTTCTATCATGCAATGACTAAAAATCGCATGCGTAACATTTCTGTAATCTTATTTTATGGCTAATAAATGTATGAGCAATAAGGTCACCACAAATTAATTGCAACGTTGTATATAATTCATTTCTTGTCTGCCAGGGCAACAATCGAACAGTAGACTTGATTTAGGTGATATTTCATTACTGTGCTGCTGCTGCTGCTGCTGCTGCTGCTGCAACTATTTTAAAATAGTACAAATAAAGAACAGTTCTCCACTATTAGTATATTTGTAACAACTTTATTTGCCATGTCTTTGTCTATCGCAGACATCTAGTGATCCTTAACTTCTTTTAATGCTTGAAATATCCTGCTAACATTTCTTCAACCTTTAAAACTTTCCAGATTTTATTTATTTATTTATTTGTTATTTGTTCACAGTATGTAGTATTTCAATACGGTTAGTACATTACATTAACAGTAAAAGACATTAGCATACTAATTGAAATTAAATTATATTTAATTAGCCTCTTTTTATCTAATGTCTAATGTCCAATGTCTCAATGATACTGGGTCTTAAGCTTGGTTAGCTTATATGAGCAGCTGCCAGAGGCAGACGTAATGATGAGATGATAAGGCTGGAGTCCACACCATGTTACACTTTACTTCATGGGTGGGGTTTTTTACTTGCCTTAGCATAGACACCGAGTACAAGGCACCTCCAATTTATTTTTAAGGCACCTCCAATTTTATCATGCGATTGACATCCAGCTGGGATGTAGCTCATGAAGAGTGCCCAGGCCTGGGATCAAACCTTGGTCCCTGGGACCTTCAGCAGAGCTGGCCAATGTGGAATTGGCGAATGCCTTAACCATTAGGCAACCCATTTTAATTGTATATTAGGAGGTAGAGAAGTCCTCCATTCAAAGAAGGTACTACGTCTTTTAGAAGATAGGGCTACTTTCGTTTCAATTTCCATGAAACTGTCGTGTCCGTCTAAGATAAGTTCTAATGCATGGCATGCAGGTCACAGATCAAGCTTATGTACCTTCCATCAAAATACCGTAAAATGGGCTAACTTTGGATGTTTGACTAACAACATTAATGGCTTTATCAAAATACCTGTGGCAGAACTGATCAATTTCATACCACCTAATGCACACCAAACAAAATGATTGTGATTTTTAAGGTAGTCAGTACTAAATATATAAGGATGTATTGTATAGATAACTACTCATAATCATTTTGAATACTACTTTTGATGAATCTTTGATTCCACCAAGTTTCTTTGACTGTAAAATCTGAAACTTGTTTACCAGATGTTTTTTTTGTTTTATTCAATAGCTGAAAGAGGCACTTACAGTGATGATCACGACCTCCATGACCTCCATGACAGGTCACTGTCACACACTTCCAACCAAAAGAAACTCCACCCACCATACATAATCCTCATCAGATCAGGGATCATGACATAATCACAACACAGGTTACCATGGTTACTGCATCCAAAGCCATCACTTGGATGAATCTAATCTTCTGACCTCAGAAAATTTGTCAAGTGACAAAACAAACATCCACTATATGAATCTGTTATACTGCAGACAAAAAAAAAAAAAGGCTTAAACTGAAAGGATTGGTGACAAACCCAAATGAACAGATCAAAGACATTGGATTGAGCTAATTAGGAAAGACAGCACATCAAAAAGTCTTTCATCTTTGATCTCTTAAAGTAGGTCAAGGTCACTAATATACTGCCATCGAAATGTATTTAATTTTTTTGTATAGTAGTCAACTTTGGACAATATCATTATTTGTTTGAGTTATCACATAACCAGATGATTTTGTTCGGGAGTGACCAGCTAATGCTCATTTTGTAAAATTGCTAATAAATTTATCTGAATGTAATGCCAGTGCAACTTTTAAAATGTGGCCACAGTCACGCTGACGACTCTGGGATGAATGCTATAGAATAATCTCATAAATTGCTGCTTGTTATATTACTGCAGATTGGGGGAGGGTGTTTATTATACTGTTTCTGCCGCTCCCTCCACCAACAACCCCTGGGGCCTTATTTTTTCTGACATGGTCATAGAGGTGCTTCAAATAGGTGGTGCAAGTGGCTAAACATGCTGTAAAAGCCAAGGCCCAAGTACAGCATAAGACAAAAATTATCACTCATCTCCAATAAACGTACATAAGGATATAAATGGAACGTCGCGTGTGACTCCGTCCATGAGGTTGTTGGGCAAAGTATATTTCCTGAGCGCAGCATTACATACTTCCTGCCCCACCGTTTGTAGTCAACTTCAATTAGACAAAAAGGACCAGAGATGAATTATTTTCTTCGCTCCAAAGAAGCACAAGAACACAAGAAAAGAAGGCAAGACAGAAGTCATTTGTGTTTTGTTTTCAAAAGTCTCCTTCGAAAACAATTGCAATTTCATACACGGACATTAGATTAAGTTTACTTTGAGCTCTGCCGAAAGCTGGGAATACAAGAATATATGATTTTTGTTTTCTTTTAGTGGCCAAATTTTCGCTTTTATCCCTTGAAACAATTTCCATTTGTAAAGAAACGGAAAGTTCATGTTGAACAAGAGATTACTCCAGAACAGCAAATTGTATTTTCTCATTACCATCTGAATTGGTCATGTATGTCAGCGGGTCATAATGACAATTGCTTCGTCAAAATTACTAACTTCTCCGTCAAAAAAGTGTCATTTTACAGCCAATTTCGTAGACTTGGAAACTATTCTCATAGACCTGGACGCTAAAATCCAAATGCAGGGACTTCCATTGGCTAAATATTGCAGTCCCTCAACCAATAAGAATCCTGGTCTCACATGACGTCCTCTGGAGTTTAGTTTCTAAGTCTATGGTAGTATTCGACTGGCAGTTTTTCGTGAAGTACATTTAGGCCACGCCCACTTGCGCAGTGGCAGTTCCATGCTCCACGTGGATTTCCCAGTCAAATAAAAATTCCTGGAATTTGCCCCTTGACACACTGACCAAAAAAACAAACAAGACTCAATCATGAAAATAAACAATTGGCCTTTCACCTTATCTTATCTACTCCATGCGGAGTTGCTGGGTTCACAGTTTCTCAAGCAAATAAATAAACTTCACCTGGCATTTAATTTTTCATGCGATCAAATATTGCCGGTTTGTTTACATTGCATTCTTATGGCCAATGACATGAAAACGAGGCACAAATGAACGTCATTAGCGTCCTCGCTTTGTGATACATTTTATTGAACAGCTCCTGCAATTTTCGTTTGATTTTCAAAATTCCAAGTTCCTTATGTACAAAAATGTATTTGTAGTTCGCTTAGGGTTTGAATTGAATCCACGCTGATCTATTTTTTTTGTAAAATTACTCTGAAACGCGAATCGGCGACGCTCTCCATTACAGTTTTGCCCACAAATGATCACGTGACTTTCTGCAAAACTTCTAAGCACGACATTGACTTCTGCACTATAGGTGAATGTAAGGACATTGCCAAGGGGGTGAAGGTGGATAGGAGAAGTTTCTGAAGAGATTAAAGTCACGACTACAGCCTTACAGCTAAAGTTCAAGAAAACCTCATCTTCAAAGACTACCCTTATACTGGTGACCTGGTGCTAGCCCAGGCAAAACCAACAGATAAGTCCTGGGGCATTGGACTGGGGCTGGGTAAACCATGAACCAAGAGAAACCCTAGCGTCAGTAGTAGGCCTACACAAGATACCGCTCTCTACCGACGTCAGCAGTTATAGGAAGTCTAGCATCTACCGACCGTCTGTAGGTCTTTTATATTAGCATACTATCGACATCTCTATATATTGCTTGAACATCAGTAAAGGACAAAATACCAGTCACTACTGACGTCTACAACATTAGGAAATTAATTCAATAGGTTGCAACAATTCATATTTAAGACAAAATCAAAATATTGGCATTGATATTAAGAAGATAAAAAAGTTTGGCATTTTCAACATGTTTTGAGCTGTTTAAAAATGTGCCGTAATCTTATCTTTCTTTTTTTAGTAAATAACATTGATTTAAATGAAATACATAATAATTGTGAAAACCCTTTAAAATTTCCTATCTATAACCGAGTAGTGCTCACCTGTTGCGTTTCTTCGTTGATCTGGCTTTCCATCGATCTCGTGACCACCTCAATGGCATTCGTGTAACTATAGTATCTTTTGGCTTTTAATGGATGTAAAAGTCAATTCATAATATTTCGATATTGATGGGATTACTACCAAGTTTTACAGACAATTTAATAACTTTCGTTGCAAATTTGGAAATTTGTCTCCAGAAATTCAGTCAGAGTTTTTCATCAAACATTGCTCATCCTTCTATGGTGCATTATTACAGAACTTCAAAAGTATCGAAAAACTTTGCGTTGTGTGGCGAAAAGCATTAAGGCAGATATGTAATTACCATATAGGACTCACTGTGATGCCTTCCAGACATGCCAGACACATGTTTATGCAATGGATGTTAAAATTTGCTATTTCTGCTATGAATCACAAGGTGCCAGTAATTGCATATGTGATGCAAAATGCTATGAGCATTATTATTATTATTAATCTTTATTGCAGACACACACACATACATTAGGTACAATATATGGGGGTCCATATCTTCTAATAACTACCTAACTACTGAGTATTAATGTAAGGCACTGTAAAAAAGAATTCACAAAACAACAGTACGAAGCAACTCAACTGCTCGTCCAATACAAATATAACAATGAGTCCCAATGTCTTCTAATGTAAGATTGCCAAAAGGCGTCACTACTAATAACATTCATAATAATACTATTTTCAGACCTGTTGATCCTTTCACTAAATTTATAGACAAGATTTCTAATAACTGCTTCAAATGTGCTAACTCTATGACTAGTGAACATTAGACTAGCACTACAATACTTGGGATAGCCCATCAGACCACGAAATGCATTGTTATATGCCACCCTTAGCTTTTTCAGGGTAGACATATTGTATCTGCGCCACAAGTAACATGTGTACATAGGATAACAGTAGGATTTAAATAAGATTTTCTTAACAGTACTTGAACACATAAAAATTTACGAACAAGAACATTACACTGAATGTACAAGCTTCTACATTGTCTCAATATATCCATGTCATCAGATGCATTTGAAGTTATAATATGTCCCAAATACTTAACATGATCTACTTCCTTAATTAAATCATGGCTAATGCTGAAAGAAGGCAGAGCAGCAAGCATTAGGTACGAACTCCTTACCACCAAAATTGCACTTTTATTACAATTGTACTTGATGTCATGGGCAGAGCCATAGGTAGAACATTCATCAATTAATTTTTGGAGCCCTGAGGCTGAGGATGAAATTAGGACAAGGTCATCAGCGTACATGAGATGGTTAATAACTGTATCACCAATTGTACATCCTTGACTCGTCATACTGAAAAGCAATGTTGAGTACTGTTGTAAGGCACTTGGTACTAGCTATGATGTATCAAATAATAGCAATGCAAAATCTCACTGCATGAAGACATGTATAACTCTTAATGCCCAATGTGTGAAATACACCCTCAAGGACTGCTTTTGGTGAGGGACAAGGAGATGCATTGCATGTTGACAATTGATGAAGTGAATGAACTCATATATCAAATTTCTGTAAATTAAACTATATCTTTTAAAAATCATGTATAAATAAATTTTAGTATTGTTAAAAAATTTCCAATTTTATGTGTGCCACTTGGTACGAAATAAAGATGATATATATATAGTGCAGACTATTCCATATGAAATTAAGTATGTAGTTTTATCGACAGCATTAATATCACATGAGTCAACCCAGTTCTTACAATTAGATATACTGTCAGAGACCTGCTCTGTATGCGGATACATTATAATATATTAACATAGATATATATATTGAAGATGCTACTGGATACATGGTATATATAAAATTTTAAAGCAGTATTTGTGATCATCAATTTCTTATAAAAGTTCATCATTACAGACTTAGAACAATGAAAGGTTAATTAATACATGAACCTTCAGTGAGATCATTTTTTTTATAGATACCAAGATCACTTAAAACAATAAAAATTCCTATAATACAGTAGTAAATAAACAGGCCAATGCCGACCTGAGGAATTTGAGCAAGCTCAATGCAAGAGTGTTTCTTGTGGACAGAAAAAGAAGAGTGAAGAAATTTTAGTGGTTGTCATGCTTTCGTTGTTTGATCATCTCTCATGAATTGTAAATGTTATATTGTGGACTAAAACTGTGGCTGTAATGCATATATATATTGTGTACACGTTTGTTCTTTTTTTGTTTGTAACTTTTGAATTAGACTTCAAAACTTTGTTGGCTTCACTTACTATTTTCATATTTAGTTGTGTGTATAAAAAGAAAGCAATGTCCTCCTGAAAATGTTGCTGTCAATAAACTAAAGAATTACAAAGACTACTGATGGTCGGGAGTGCCACAGTAATGTACTTTACACATTATGACTGATAACCCCTGTCATTATATGCAAATTTGCATTATGCAATGAAGGTTGGCGACAGTTGCGGTCTTTTGAATAGATTATAAAATGTAAAATGCCTTAGAAACAAATGAATAAAATGAGAGAAAGTTGTTCGATCTACCTACCCACCCCATAAGTTTTCTGATATTTAGTCAGCAATATTGAATAGCTTTATGAGTAATCTTTGAACTGAATCCCAACATCACAGTCTTCCATACTTTGGATCTTGATTGTCTTCCCAGTAATAGGAATAATCAACACTAGAACCAAGTGTTTCCTGAACACAATTTCCTCTCCTATGAGTTCACATTCTATAGAGAACTTCCTATCAAATGAAGTGACTAAAATCAATTTCTTCCAATTCTGTTACTATGGAAACAGTGGGATAACACCAAATGGTGATAGGAATATTTTTTTATGACAGAAAGATGAGAGACATTAAACCCAAAGAATCACGCCAACGATAATAACAAACGTTTAATAGTGCTACATACAATATTGAGTATAGCCAACATTTGCCAAGGATTACTGATAATTCAATATAGTACTTTTTGGTTAAGTGGCATTACCTGAAAGTATCATCAAGACTTCGTATTCTTTGCAGTTTGGTCAACAAAATTCTCCACCATTTTTCTATTAAGGAAATATACATTGATGTGGTAAACAATGAATAACTTACTATATTTTGTTATGATAAGTAAATAAAATGTCTTAAGATAACAAAAATTTATTTTTGGCTTTCATTAGGTATCGCAAACATGAATAATTGTAAAATTCATCTCCAAAATGAGGTCAACAAATTAATTGAACTAAGTTCAAAGCAATTGGTATTTCCAATATTGGGAATATTATAATTACTAACTGATCTATAGAAACATCACAGTCCCATCAAACATGCCAAAACAAATTAATAAAAGGTTCAGCCATAAATTGTGGATATCGAACGCCATTGGTTTTATGATGTAAGCCCCTAATAATAGTCTGGGAATTGAACTCAGAGATCTTCAGACTAAACTGACCAATATCTCAACCATTAGGCCACGCAGCTGCTTTGGTAGAAGTTGTAGAATTCTTACAAGAACAGAGAAGAAAGTCACATATAGGTCACTGCTGGACTAATGCCAACTTAGCTACTTACTGTGAGATTTTGTCCAAGTGCAGAAAGTGGTTGCAATGATGGATAGACTGAATGTAAAGCCAGGGCAGGAGAGAAATGGCTGAAAATGATACACATTAATAGAAATTGCTTGTGAAGAGCTAAGCCAGGTGCAGAGTATGAAAAGACCTGAGAAATGAAATCACAAGATTTATATATTATGAAGACTTCGGAGAAACAGTCTGACACCACATCTAGGTATATCTAGAAAATATATGGAAAGTATCTGCAAAATATCTGGGATATATCTGAGTTAAAGGCTGCAGAACAGATTTGACGCCCACAGGAAAATATGTTTCATATATCTCTTATTCAACATGAAGTCATCACATTTTCATTTCGATACATCGTTCACAGCACTTCCATACCCATATTCTCCACAACTAATCATGTTTTATAATCCAGACTTTGTGAGTTTTTACATTTAATCTAAACTTTTAACGCCAAGTTGAATGAGTTTTCTGTCAATTAGGCTTCCTGGAATATTGGTTTTCTCAGAGCAATGAGAAATTTCAGAAGAATTAGTCCTACAGCTTCAATCAGTGTTGCTGGCCTTGACTTCCTCCTCACACAACATAGAAAGCACATCAACAATTCCATAATCATGATAATAGGCATATTACGAATGTAATGTAAAAAAAAGAAGATAATATTGTCAATTAGCCTGCTTTTAAAACTACAGTTCTTTTATTACTAGTGCAAATCTAGCATAATGCTCAGGACAAAACAATTTTATGAAGTAATTAGTATCACCAAATAATCATATTTCACAAATACGAAGACTTTTAAAAAGCATTGTTTCATCATTGAGTTGATAATTATTAGTAAACATTTTGTGGGACCATAACTTTTGTGCAATGACCTGTTCGGGCACTTCGACGATGTTGATGACTTTCTGTCTTTGCCTTTGATCTCCTTTCTGTGTTAATTAATATCAGCAATTACTCCGAATAAAAAAAGTTAATACCATTAAATAATCATATATATTATTTGTTGACTATAGAGAGGTTTATGAATGAAAAGAGAAGGGCACATAGAGTCTATACATGCATAAGAACAATATTCATGTATGCAATACAAAAGTGACAACAAGTTTGTTGAATAATGTATCTCTTCACGGCTTTATTGAAACTTTTTGATACACTTCATGGGTGGAGCAGAAACTGGGCCAGCATAGACACCATACAAAAAACCCAGATAACATGCCAATTGAATCCACATCGTTTCATTGTTGGCCATTGTTGGTCACATCATGCCAATGGCTAGCCATTAGCCAATACGTTGCATAATCTAGGAACTGTCTTAAACATCAACCTGTGCAATAATTTCAGCTCAGCACCCTATATCACAGCTTCACTATCACTTAAAAACATAAGCTATCCAGAAAACCTCAAAACAGTGTTTAAAGCATGCTTTATACCAACCTTTGAATGAACTCCAACATAGCAGAGCATTCCCTCAGTTATGTTGTCACTCATAATGACTTCCTTAACATAAGGATTGACCTCCACAAGCATAAACGTATAAAATAAGAGCTTTGTGGTTTTTCATCTTACAACTGATAAACCAAGAATTGAGAACAGCAGGTTGTGAATATCGGGTCTCAATTGTAGTTTTGCCCTTTTTTTTTAATACTTTGCACTTTCCACTGGATAGACAAAATTTAATCTCCACTTTTCACTCCAGTGACAAAACCAATTTCAACACACTGGGTACTATTTCAATTCACACAAACTTTGTTGTACAGAAAATTAGGGATCATATGGTTTTGTCTCTACAATCAGTCCTGACATGACTATCAGATTGAAAGTTTTGTTCTTACGAGATGAACAAACAGTAACTCCCAAGGAGATGACAGAAATAGAACAAGCTCACCATAAGACAAAGATGTTTCTTCTTCTTCTTCTTCTTTTCCTCTCTTGAGCCCAAGAGCCTCCAATTTCTGCAGGGCCAGGATCATAGGATATCGCTCTTACACAGTTACAAAATGCCCAGGTCGGCACGTTGTCAGCAAAAAAGATGTTGTACCGACGAAGGCAGATATAGAAACGACGCTGGCCCGATTGGAATGCTATCTGGGTTTTCCTCAAGTTTTGCTTACCTACAGTCTATACTTATTGGACAGTATAATTTTTACCTTAACCTTGTAAATTTCAATGCTTAGAGATCTATGAAAGATATTTAATGAAGGGTATTTCGTGAAATTAGCTCACGAAGCCAAGCAATTATGGACTGCACAAATCATCTTTTCATATTCTGGCATGTGGACAGACTATTCAGTAAATATTCACAACCTCATGTGATAAACCCACAATGTGACAGGTACCTGTGGTCATTAATTGCCACTGGGTTTAGTATCTGCTGATCACTTATATATGTAGTATTTATTGCACACCATTGGCAAACAAATAGATGTAATACTAAGAAATAGAAATTGAGAAGTTCATCTCATGCATCATTCCTCAAAATTTTTCATATAACCAGTGGTCTCAAAATAACTTTCAATTAAGTTCTGATACATCATTATTGTTGTAAATAAGTTGTATTTGTCAATAGAGAATCATATATATATAAAAAAATATATATATAAAAAAAAAAGAAGTCATAATAAATTAGGAGCATAATATTAGATAATTTGAATTAAATATTAGAAAATTTAAATGAAGTCTATCAAGTCTTTTATATCTTCTCCAAACTCGTGTAGCTCAAGACTATTTTCTAGGCAGAGATAGACTCCATTTATCATCCCTAAACCATGCATAACTGCTTCCGTCGTTGGTGGTATGACCCTGTTGGCCATAGTGGTGCATGAGTGACATATAGGTGTAAAAAAGTTCTCATTTCCATGGCACAGATCGATTTGATTATTGATATTTTGGTTGTTCCATGCAGCTCGAGATGGTAACTCTGTAAACCAAATTGTTTTCAAAACATTGTGGGAGTTGACTTTGGGTGGGTTAAATCAACTTCTCCTTTTTCTTTTTTCAAATATAAGCCTTTGCCCACTCCAAATCAGCCAGATCTCTCAGGGCCTAATTAATATATAGTGACATCATGCATCCATAGGTCATCATGACATTAGCACTGACTGAAGTCTCTCCATGAAATTATTCAAACTACAGACTTATTTGAATCATTGACAAACTTGTTCCACAATACCAAATTAGACTTGAACTTGGATGTGTTCAATAGTACATAAACAAAATCATTATAGTTGGTTGGCCCAGTGGTCAAGGCTTTAAGCAGCTTCTCTGAGAGTCATGATTCAATTCCTATACAAGGCCAGCCATGAGTTACAGTTGATGGAATTGATATGTAAAGTTTTCTTCACTTGTAAAGTTAAAATTGCACTTGATGAGTCATTGGTGACACATGGACTTATTGGACTTATATTTTTTTTGTTGAAGTTCAAGCTGCCTTGATGACTCATACTAGCATTCATGGTAATGGATAATCTTGTGCAGATCCTGCATTCACTGAACCTTGTCACTCTAGTGATACAAAACTCAGGTAAAAGTGATTGACCTTTGAATGGCCCCAGGACGAGTCATAACTATCTTATGAGTCATTATGGGATAGAACAACTGTAACAGAACATATGAGAGTGTGACTCATCAATGCAGTTTTTAGCAGAAAAAGACAATAATAGTTTAAATATCAATCTACCAACTGTAAATCTCATACAGATGCCGAAATTGGAATTCTTTGGAAAATTCGTCTATGCTAAAATAAAGCAAGATCTAACCCAAAAGGGCAAATGTTGAACAAGGACTGGAAGCTCCTGCCCCCCCCCCCCCCCCCCAGCCAAGACCTTGCCCTCCCTCAGTGCACCCCCCTCCCCCAATTCCAGCCCCATTAGAACATTGTAGTAGCTGACCAAGGAAAACATCATATCCAAGTCAGATACAAAAAAAAATCATCTGATTGTCATGGTCCTGTCCTGTCCTAATTAGCCCAACAGGTGCAGAATAACAGTAAGTCCTAATCCACCTAATCCACCAACCCACCCACCCATTTGCCCATAATACAACCATTACAACTTTGCAAGATAGAGCTCTATAGCAATATTTCAAGGTAGAAACGTCTATCATTTTATTTATTTTTTATTATATATAATTTTTATAAATAAGGAAGCACTAACGCACGTCCAAAGTTATGGCTTACAATGTATCACGAAGCAAAAACGCTCATGACGTTGATGGGTGTGGCTCATGGTCGAAAAAGCATCGCTGCGGCTATGTATCATTTAAAAATAAATTTATCTTAAGCAACTTCGTCTTTTTGTCTGATTTTACAAAGTTCCGAATGGCTGAAATTAATGGGGGAAATAAAAGGAAAACAACTCATCACCAATCTGTTTGACAGATCAGACTCGGAGGGTTCTACGCACCCACCTCGTCTGATCTGTCACACAGATCAGTGATGAGTTGTGGTTTTCCTATTAAAAATGAACTTCTGTTCTGAATAATAATTTAAGGTCCATCACTGGATATATATCGAATTGTTATTTTCCAGTCGCCCCCCCCCCCCCTGATTTAGACTATGCCCAACCCCCCCCCCCCCATATTCCAGAAGGTCCAGCTACGCCACTGATCTAAACATATGTATCATTACTTTGTATCACAGCATAGTTAAACAATATATTTCAAGTGCAGTGAGGCTACCTATCTGGGTCCCACAGAGCTCCCTCAGTGAAGTAAGCTCCCTTATCAGCGTCCTGGCTGACAATTTTCAGTCTTCAGAAGGAGCTAAACAAGAACTCCTCGCCCAGGGAGGCAACTTCACTGGAAAGGGTCTGTGAGCATCTGTGACTGCTGGCCTTCCTGAGTAGCGGCTTCTCGGTCCTTTAAACAACGAGAGTGGTTGCTATACCCTATTTATTTAATAGTTGGCATAAGAAGACAGTAACTGACATGGCATATACAGCAAACTAATGTGACAAGAAGATGGCCCCTTCACTGAGGGAGCTGCTTCGTTGCACTGCCAAATCAGCTAAAATGGGGCTAAGCTTGGGGCTGAAGCTGTAGTGCATCACATATTTGCAACACAGCATTACTTTTGGGCTACATATCTACAAGGATCCTGCAAGAAAAATTAAACACATGTGGCGACCTCTTTGATCTATAAAGACCCAGGAGGCCACACAGGTGTGGAAGGGCCAGGACAGGTAATAGGCTTTATTAGTCAATGTCCTCTAGCAGCCGGATATATGGACAGATTCCAAGCTTCACTAATTGATTCAGTCAAACAAGCACTGGGGATAAGAACCTCAAGTCCAACTGATGGACTGGGCCCATTAAAAGAAATGAGCAAATGTGAGCTAGCTCCTCACAATATATCCTTTGTAACGACAACAGAACCTCAGACTCAAGAGTCGTATATGTATATTATATACTCAACTATTGTACGACTATACGTCTTGAGCAGCTCTATTGGTGTGAGTTAGTCAGATCAGAAAAATAGCACGCAATGTATGTATAGAGTCCTCAATGTGAACGAGGTAAATGCTAATTCTCAACAGGTGGCAGCACCTGTCAGTGATAGTGTGCCATCTAGCGGTAATATATCATGGGATGAATTGATTTTTACGGTAGCGCATGTCATGATCAGTAAAGTTGGCTACCTGAACCTAGCTACCTGACAGCTACCCGGCAGCTACCCGAAGGTAAAGTTAGCTACCCGAACCCAGCTACCTGACAATTTACCTGGCAGCTACCTGAATATGTAAAGTTGGCTACCTGAGCCCAGCTACCCAACAGCTACCTGGCAGCTACCCGAACTTTCCATGTATATTACTCGATTTTGCGCCAAAAGATACTAAGGGCATTCAAGAATGTTTTCGGAATTTTCCGAGCACGTCTTAAGATGTGATAAATAAATTAAAATTACGAAAAAATTCTAGAATGTAAACCTTTGCCCTAAGTATCTCATGCTATACCTCATTGGATAGATGAAGAATAGAGCTTTCTAAATATGTCTTTCAGATTGCTCTTTTGGCACAAAAATGGCTCACCCGTTTTCGAGTAATATACATGGAAAGTTCGGGTAGCTGCCAAGTGCTGTCAGGCAGCTGGGCTCAGATAGCCAACTTTACATATTCAGGTAGCTGCCGGGTAGCTGTCAGGTAGCTAGGTTCGGGTAGCCAAATTTACTGATCTATCGAATATAGCCTACCCTGTTTCGCCGATGTCACGCAAAAATGGTGTCTAACTTTTCAAAGATATGTAAGACGAAGGAATGGGTCAGACATTGAGAGTTAGAACTGATGCTAAATTTGTAGGGCATTATGGCGCTAGATCATGACAAAGCCCTCCCGTGATGTATAGGCCTAATGCTGAGGGCAAAAACTGAGCAGCTGTAATGAATCTGCACAATGCTACTCATTGTGCTGTTGCCAGGGATAAGGTGTTGGCCTTGTACGTGTATGATCATTGGTTCAAACAGATCGTTCTGAAACAACTGTTCTACCAAGACCAGGTATAAATGGGGAGGTTGGATATATGCTGTATGCTCTTTGGGAGTAAAAAGTTAGAGAGAGAACAGAACCTACTCACCCAAGGTATTGTGTGAAGCCAGTTGAGAAGTTTGTTGATAAGACCAAACCACACCTTTTACAAGGGGTGGGTGTAGCTCAGTGGTAGCGCGCTGGGCTTCTACCACTGAGTCTTGGGTTCAATTCCCTGTCAAGCCTAAGTTAAATGGCTGTTTAATCCTCCATCTCATTGCCATGGTACCTGCCTATCCTAATTACCCAGCAGGTGCAGAAAATGACTAAAAAGCCCTACTCCACACCTTTTACATAAACTTTGTTGATTTTTCCCATGCCTTAACATTGGCAAAGTGCACATATCACCAATTTAGAATTCATAGAAAGATATATCCTAGAAAACAGGAACCCGGCCTCAAGCATCAGAGTGCTCACACTGAGAATGCAGCAGTAGAATTATATTGCATGAAACTACAGTAAAGTTTTCCCTAATTAGTCAATGAAAGTCACAGATAACTAGGATGTTATCTTTTTATTTTCATTTCATTCACAAATTATACTTTTTGTAGGCATACTCCGAGGGTGCATTTGCTGATAATGCTTTTTAAAGAGATTTATTTAATCATTTGTTAAACAATGTAGTTTCAAAGCAGTGAATTTATTCCATATTTACCAGAAAAAGCAAACTTTCACTGAATGCAAATGACATGGCCATATTTCATTCACACAAAAACCCCTTTTATGAGTCTGCTGAAGATACCGGTTCCAATTCCCAGCCCAGGCACTCTTTATAAGCTACATGCAATTGCATGACACATAAAATTGGAGGTGCCTTGTACTCAAGAGTCTATGCTCAAGCAAGAGAAAGACCATCCACAGGGTAAATGTGTAATATGGTGTTAACTCCAAGCCTTATCATCTCATCATTACTTCTGCCAGCAACTGCTCATATAATAAGCAGCTTCAGCATAGAGGCAATAGGTCTACAATTCACCACTTGAACTCGGGCTGACCTTCAGACACATATAATCATGCATTTAACAAATATTTTACGATAACCGCAATTAAGAAGTCGATCATGTTATTACATGTAACACATTAATCAACACTGTTCGTGACAGCAGACCACAGACTTCTTAGGTCAATTTAAGACCTTGGGCTTCTCACCTAAGATACTTAAATAAATTCCTTCCGCTACACAGAAGCCTCGAATCAGGGTTGGCAAATTTAACCCACCCACCGGGTTTAACCCGGGTTAAACCCATATTAAACCCGGGTTGGGCTAAATAGACATTCTGCCCAAAGTGGGTTAAACCTGGGTTAAACTCCATAATGTTACTTATTTCGTCATTGCAATAAATGACAATTCCAACCTGACCCGGTGACTTTGTTGTCAGTCAAAACTGAGTTCTCGGCACAGCCAGCTACAGACATATAATCAGTTTAAAAGGTGTAGGAAAGACAAAACAATATTCAAACTATTGTATCTGAAACATTAAACTTTGCACAGATGATGCTAGGACATAACCAAGATCAATGGTTGTTACCCCCAAAAAACACAAAATTACTTGACGGTTTAGCAATTTTTTTGCCATTGTTGTTAGCCTTGAAATTATAATCTTTGGAATTCAGCAGACAAGGACATGTAACATAAGAGTTAATCAAACTAAAATAGCATGGTCCCATGTGGTATAGTTTTTATAAGAATTGAACTTCTTCACTTTTTGTCAGTCTGTATAATTGTCTGTAGATCATTATAACTCTCTTAACTATAATTCAGGAATTGCATTCTTCAATTGATACTCATGCCCATAAGTAATAGCCAATAAAGTGAAGTTTTAGAAAGAAATCTTCTATTTCTCCATTATATTATATTCACTGTTATATGTATTTCAAGGGGCCCGTAGTAGGGGGTGGGCACCAGCTGGGCTTCCAACCACTGGGTCCTGGGTTCATTTACCAGTCGAGCCTTATTAAGTTGGATGGCTGTTTCATCCATTTTATTGCCATGGTCCCTGCCTGTCCTAATTAGCCCATCAGGTGCAGAAATACTGGACATAAAGCCCTAATCCACCCACCAACCTTATATGTATTTCTACTAACCCAAATACCATTTATAATAATTTGGAATCCCATTTGTGAGCTTGTAGGAGGGATTTTGGTGGGATAAACCCATTTTTCTAATTTTATACTCAGTGTATAAAGCTCAGTGATAGCCATTGAAGTGTACAATTTAAGAAAGCAAATCTTCTATTAATCCTTATAGTCACTGTTTCTGTATTTCTACTAATTTGGAAACCAATGCGTTGAGCTCGTAGGAGGGTTTTGGCCAGGTTAAACCCACTTTTGCCCGGGTTAAACCCATTTTGCCCAGGTTATACCCAGGTTTTACCCGCTGGGCTGGGCAAAATTGATTTAACCCGGGTTAAAGTCCAACCCTGCCTCGAATAACTACCACACGAGCAATATTACCACAATTTTCAGCCGTTTCATTTTATCAACTTCATCATGTTAATGACTAAACAGTGCATAACTCCTAACTAATATCAGTCATTAGTCACAGCAAACAAATTTCCTCATCAGGTGCTTATTGTGACGCCCTTGAAATATTTGCTCCCCAGTAACTCATAATTTCAAGGTAGGACTTTTGACTCCCAGCGGTCCTCCTGCTTATTAATCATCCAATTTCATCACAGGATAACAAATCAAACTTAACTTATTAGGGCCAAAATAACGCTTGTTCGGTAATTTGATTCCTACTCAATTCTAACATGCCACCTCATACATAATATGTATCATCACAATCAAATCACATCAAAGTCTCGGAAAACACTCATTAAAGTTGCACCCAGATACTACGAACTCTCACATATAACTGTTGTCTGGATATCAGAAGACAGTTAGCTAATAAAGATTCTTAAAGTTTTCCAACAATGTCTATCATGACAACAACCTCCAAATAACATAACCATGTTTATAAAAAAAACTTTTCATAAGTTTCATGGTTCACAATGTCTTGGTTTTGCAGACTGATGCTATCATTTCAAGGCTTCAAGCACAGGCACGAAAAGACACCACTGTTAATCTCCCTAACACTATGGTTCTCTTCACTCATTTACAATAATTTGCATTTAAGCAGCTCTAAGATATATCATCAATCATTTCATATAAGACAACTTCTATCAATTAATAAATAGTACTTTATTGTAATAGTAGCTACAATGATTCTTGCAGTAATTGCCGAAAGACATCGCCCTGGTGTTGTAACTTGGCGAACTGTTTGAGTCTCGTCTGACACAGGGAACTGGCGTAGGCGAGATCGTGCTGTAAATAGAAAATGTCAAAGAATCCACGATAACATTCACACTGGATGAAAGCACCTCATGGATTTAATTAAGATGTTGATCTTTTCTGTGAAAGATCAGAAGTATCGATTGTCATAGCTGTTAACTCCTATCACCTTTACAAGGATAATTAAAGCTTATTTGAGACCAAAGTTCATTTTACCAAATGCTATACAATCGAGTGCCATGTTACATCATCCAGTGTAATCATTGACGTTATGCAATATGTATGTCATGAATATTATTTCTTATTACAACATTCACACGAGACAAAGAAAAAAAAATTCAGTCCTCATTTCATCTTTGGTTGCATTTACGACTTGTTTTATGATCGTGAGTCTGGATGGGTCTGGTCTCAGTCACAACCAACATCAGAGTACAATGATTATTTTTTACGATACATATATAAAGAGTGCTAGGATTTACCACCAGCACCTCATTCTTACACTGAAGTCAGTTACTGTGTAGGGTTAATTCCAGTTATACTCCACTTAGACTATTTTCTTATTGTTCTTAGCGGGATATAACTCCCTCCTGAGTGCAAAATGAGCTTGTTTTTCGTAATAAAGGCATTAAAACAAAACAATCAAACAAATTAGTAAATATGTCTAATGGAGAATAAGTTAGTTATATCCCTCATAGTCAATACCTAAATGTCAACAAAATATCATTCGCAAAAGCTGTTGTACATGCATGTACAAATTCTTAGAGACAGTAAAGCTTGCATTGGTCTAATTCAAAGGGACCATCTGATTTCATTAAAGTTATATGCAAAGTTTCCATTTATCATTATGCTTATGCAAAGATTCATCAATGGAATAAATAACCAACGGTCCTTCAAATTTGGTTGGAGTTGTGCAAAGATTCAACTTGGGCAAATTCGACTTATGCAAGGTTTACCGCACATCATTATCAAAGAGAAATTTGAGAATACCTGTAATACATGCAAACCAGATAAAGTGAGCACCACAATTTCTTGAAGACCATCGCTAGTAATATCCAGATCATCCAACGCCAAGATGGCTTTGGGAAAACTTCGCTGCCAAATCAGTTGATAATCTCCATCCCCTTGACCCCCTCCAACTCTGTAAATTCACAAAATATTACACATTTAAGTTTAAGTTTAAGTGTTTTTTTTTCTTTCTTTCTTGACACATGGTTCATACAATTTTACACTGATACATTCAATACAGTTATACATAAACATAATAATTTTAATATATTCAATGTCAAGAAGGGAAATAACAGAGTTTAAAAAAACTATATTAAGTTGCTCCCAAATACAAAATAATATAATGATATAATATAAACATTAAATAAAGTTACATATGACCTAATTATTTAATATATAAATCTACATGACCGTTTAATAATTCTTTGTTTTAAATTTTACAAAAGCTTTAGCAAATGATGATACACAATTTTTCTGTTTTAACCTATCTAATAAATGCAACCATAAGTGCGGAGCTTGTCCTAAATAACTTTTATTATATTTTTCTATGGTATGATGGGGTGCCCTCAAATTGTTTGTTTCTGGTATAATAATCATGATCACTTATTAAACAAATTGGTTATTCGCATTTCATATCACTTTATTGCAAGCTGTTCTCAAAAATACTCTAAAGTTACTATGCCTTGAGAGTAAGCACATTTAAATAATTATATAAACCAATACATCCTGTCTCATGATATTTTTACCAATACATGCCCACTTGTGCACAATTAAATTTAGGTTACGATAATTAATATAAATACAGTTTTTCATGCCATCAAAACCTCAACATGTAAACAAATCTAGTGATGACGTCATAAAACTGAAAAATGTATGATGATGCCAAGTCCATTTTGATTCCTACGTTTTTGTCAGTTAAAGTATGACCTGTTTTTTTTTTTATTAATACCTGATAGAATCATTAGTTTACATAAATTTAGAGTGCCTTGATTAAGTCTTGATTTTTATTTTGACAGGCAGTGCAATTTTAATAGTTAGGGCCTAATATTTATACACATATTGCACCTGATGTTGAGGTCATCTTAATAATGAAATAAGTTGTAATTATAAGAATAATGAAACTTCAAAAATATCCCAAAAGAAATTTAATGATGCCTTAGTACTTTGTTAATGAATTCATCCATATTTTTTAATGTTTCATTAGACATTTTAAAACCTTAGTAGTTCATAAATATTCTACAATTTTAATGGCAAAATATTTGAAATTTTTAATCTGGCAGTAACTTACTTCGACAAGAGAGACTGACGACTGGGTAGACTTTCTTCACCAGCTTTTGCAGACAGTACATTCTCTGATGATTTCACAGAAGGCAGGTCATTCTGACTTTGGGGCCTATCATATTTGTACACCAGTAGTTCCTTGAAATAACCACACAATACCTTTCGATGAAAATCTTTCGAATTTCAAATGACTATGAATCCAATGATTAGCACTTTCCAAACTATCTAGTGTTACATGAATCTGTAAGTATACAGTCGGACTCATAGCTACGTGTATAACTGAAGTCCAACTACATCAAGGTAATCCTCCTGGAATAGATTTTATGCCCATCTTTAAAATCAGACCCACATATAAGTATATTATAAAATTATGATATGTAAAATTAATGCTGCACTCCCTTAGTCTGTCTAAATGACTAAAACAAAATAAAGAAAAAATTAAACAAGCCAATAAATGTATAAAAATTAAAGAAAAATGGATAAAACAGTAACTGTAGACCACTGGTAGAGGTACCGGATTGCTTTTGCGCTGTTCTTGCCTGTCGGCACTACACAGTCTGATTTATTTTTTTTATTGATATGTATACGTGAAACATGTATACATGTTTTTATTGATATGTATGTTTTTTTATCCCTGTATCTTTCATGTATTTTGATTTTTATATTTTTTACTGCTGTACGACAAATAGGTCAAATTTGACCTAAAAATTGTCAATAAAATGTATCTATCTACAGTACTGTTCCACTTAAAGAGACCTACCATTCTGCAGGCTAATGACAGTCTCATAAGGGGGTATGTCTCATGAGAGGACCTGACATCAAGAGACCCCTGAGGAACAATGTTTGCACTTTGCAAATGAATCGTAGCAAAATTATGAAACCAGGTTACAAAAAACTTTCTGAGAGTCCCAATACAAACGGTTCATTATAGCAGGGCACAGACATCAGAATGAGTATGTGCTCATCCAATGTTTCAAATGTAAAGACAACCCACTTATTACGAAGCCCTCTTAAAATAAATCCCATCACTTTACTTCGGGTTTTCTTACTTGTCCATAAGTCCCAATGAGTATTTCATTCTCTCCATCCAAATCCACATCCGTTACATGACAGCAGAGGGTACTATCATACCGTTCACTGTCAGCTAACACCAGAGGGTCGGAAAATCCTGACTGTTCTATGTTTCTGTAGGTATAAGAAATGAGAACATACGGCATCAATTGCAATTGCAATGAATTTATATTCAGAAATAGCAGCTATAGTTCAAATCAGCATTATATGATTCGGTTTTGTCGTAATACGGTTATCTCCTAAAAGATATTTTGTACCTATAAACTACAGAAACTTCAAGTGCACTGACAACCACTAGGTGCCACTCTGGTATACATGACTCCTCACTGCCCTCTTCCTCAATTTCCAGAACTAAAGAAATACAGCAAGAGCATCAAAATTAATGGCATACGCATATACGTATAAGCAATCATGCTAAATTTCCAAAGTAGAAAAGTAAATGTTAAATTTGGAAACTAGCAACTATTAAATACGAACCTTCTTCCACAAATACTGGTGCCTGAATAGTGGATTCCAGGTTAAATAGTTTCAGAGAAGTTATCATGCTGTCATGCTGAATTGACCACTGTTGCAAAATTTCTGAATAGAAAAAGCTACCGTCAGATTCACATGAAAACTTTCGAGTCGAAAATTATACACTCATTATACTGTATTGATAATCAACGTCAGATTTGTATTGACAATCAACCTCACATTTCACGGGGACTAAAACAAAACAATGCAAAGGTCTGAATAGCATAAGATGTGACATTTTGTATTCATTGTGTGTATATATATTTTTAGCTTTATATATACATATTTATTACATACACTTCTCCACCATTCATCAATTTTCTGATCATGTATATATTCTATGTTATGCTATTATTTTTTTAACTGACCTTCTCCTGTTCACAACCAGTATTACAATTTGCTATTTATTACTATTATTACCTCGATTAACTGGGACCAAAACTATTATTAAATCACATAGTTACTTATTCAATTAATATAATGATTAATTTAACTGTGCTTGTTCTCATATTTGAAAAATTGCATGTATTGTTAAAATTGTAATTGTTCAATTTGTAGTGTTTGTTTATTGTGTCTGACAAATGTATCTCACCATGATTCGAAAACATCAATAAAACATAATATAGATATTAATATACTAACCTGCTTTTTTAGCATCAACAATAAAAACTTTGACCAGTCCATTTTGACATCCTAGAGCTGTTATTCTTCTATTGTTCCCACAGCATTTGCAGTTGAAGTATGAAACGCTGAAAAGAAGTAGTGAACAATTAAGACAATTTCAGCTTCAATTACACATCTAAGAACTGCACTCCCTACAAGTGGTCCTCAGCAGTATTGGTTTTACTGATATGACTACAATATCATGTCCATTTAACTAAATTTCATATGTATATGTACATCAAATCAATTTCAAGTGACACATAGTCAAGTGACCATTTGGAATAATGAATACAAATGAAACCTACTTGTGGGTTAAGTCCCTGAATTCAGGAAAATGTGCATCAGAAGGCTCCGCACTGAAAGTGTGCTTCTGTCGATCCTGAAAAAAAAAATCAAGAAAATAAAGTTTCAGGTTTAAAGCTGGTTTGTTGCCGGATTGATTACATTCGATTAATTTTACAAACCAATGCTCCTTTTTGTCTCATGATATTTTTTACCATTACAGGCCTGTTTGTGCACTAAAGTATACTATTAAGTTACAATAAATAATATAAATAGAATTTTGCGTGCCATCAAAAACTCACTATATAAACAAACCAAGTGATGACGTCACAATTCGAAACAATGGATGATGATGCCAAATCCATTGTGTTTCCAATTTTTGGTCTGGATTTTGTAAGTAATGCCTGATAGAATCATTAGCTTACGCAAATTTAGAGTGCCATGATAAGGTGCTTTTCACTATTTGATGAATTTTTTACAGCCAATGCAGCTTTAAGTACTGCATTAGTTATTCACAAAGTTGATGTCCTACACTAATGTAGGTATTGTTATCATGCTTTTTAGGCCATTTTTAAGTGTGTATTGTCCTATTGACAATTAATATAATTATCTGGAAGGTTCTTTACCTCACGGTACATGTGAACTTTCAGATCACTGCCAGCCAACAGGAATACGGTTTCAGAGTTACTCGAACTGCATAATCTGAGGAGTAAGTAATAATACATAGTATGACAAGGTATAAATATAATATATGTGCTCTACCACTCACACAAACAAAGGCATAAGAAGGGAAAATGCAGTTTCATACTCACTCTGCATGTGACAACTGATAAGGAACAAAATCAAGTTCAAGATTCTGGCAGCCCTCTGCAAAATTCATATAAAAATAATTAAAATCATCTCGCATGAATTATTCACTCATAAGGCCAATCTGAAAAAGTATTTCCATTACCACTGATTATCGTTTTAAACATTTGTTAAGGTTATTTGACTAAGTGGTCAGAAACAGGTGGACGTCAAAACAACAAAAGCTGGTGGATTGCAAAGAACGCAATCAATGCATTCTGGTTTCATTGGTAAGATTTTTGTGCATAAAAAAAGTTCTGTATTATGGGAGATGACTATTGTAAGCTTCATAGCAGTAGAACACTACATCAGCCATCACCTAATGGGGAGAAAAAGTAACAGCCTACAGGGGGCACTACGACCGTAACACATAAAAAAAAAGACAATATTAATAAGGGTTATCATTGACATCAATATCAGTATTCCACTTTAAATATTGCAATATCGCAAATTGCGTAAATTTTGTATTTCAGCATTTGCAGTTAGAAATGGAACCCATTAGTCATAGGAGTATATTTCCCAAGTCATTGTGAAACCATTTACCTTTAATATGATAACTACAAAGCCAATTTGTTAGGCAGTCAGTTTTCAATTTGGGGTGGGGGCTGTGTAATCAAGACTTGTGCTCATCCCAGCACAAATATACAATTATAGAGGATAAGCAAAGAATTGAAACGTACATTTTTCTATATCAATTTTTGTCGATTCATCGATATACAGCCTTTCGATGACAACCCTTATATTAAGATGATGTCACTAAATAATTGTTACATGCATGACATCACAAAATAGATGACGTCATCAAATAATACTTTTCTGCTACGGTGTCAGTGACCTCATGTGGTACTTTTCTCCCTCTTGACAAACTGATCAATGGTATGTACTATGTAGTGACTATTGAAACTGAAAATTATGTCATTATCACCCATACTTACGAGCTATACTCTCAAGGTTATATTCCGCGTCTGGCTCCCAGGCAGAATAAATATTGAGGAACTGGCAAGGTTTGTTTTCTGTAGTCTGTAAAAACAATTTAAAACACAGTGAAAATTTCAATCATGATAAGCTTTTGATCATAACTTTCTAGATGTGTGTTTCATGAACTTGATGTCATGCCAAATTGCAACTTATAAGTTATACCTTTATGAATGATATGCCAATGACGACTTCATTACCATGGCTTGATTTTTTCTTGAAAGCATCAATTGACACTATTTCTGCATCAGCTGAAAAATAAAATGTCCAAGGGCTTGGGCAATTAATCATCTACAATTTTGGCTGATAAAGAGATACTCATATATTTGAGGTTAACACAGTTTACCTGGAATGTAGGTAAAGTGTACTTCTTTGGCTAGTGGCCTTGTATTCTGGAATTCCATAGACATTACTTTTCCTCTCAGTGAAGCCACTAACAATTTATTTTTACCACCAGGTAAACACACATCTGACAGTCCATAGACATTGCTCTGTGAGAACAAGCCACAATAATGGGCTTCCTGCAAATTGACAGCCATCTCTGGCACGATATATTGTATCAGCTGCAGATATGTAATGTCTGGCCTCTCATGCAATGTTTGTTTATAATCAATTACTCCCCTTTTAGGACGTATGTACACTATACACCATAAATTTACGTTTGACAGTTGACAGATCTGCTTTTGTCGTCTGCATGAAAATTGGGCGACACCACCTCAGGAAAGTTATAAGAACAAAAAGTTTAAAATTTCTTTATAATTGAATGAATATTACGAAGTTCATTTGTTACATTCCTTTTCTTTTAAAAATGTTTCTGAGAAATGTCTTAGGGTTTAAATTGTACGTTTAAATATAGTTAATCGCTGTCTCAGAAATGTTGAAGGTGAAGGTCGCATGGCACAACTTCCTTTTGCGTCCATGTGGTTTCGTGTTTGTCAATATGAGTGAGATGGAGACTCAAAACGCTCAAAATTCGGACAGTTTCCAGAAGGTTAAGTCAAAATCAAGGAAGAGAAAACTAGTAGAAGAAGATGGAGCCACTGAAAAACCCATGGAAACCGCACCCGTGCCTGTGAAGGCTCCAGTATTGCCACCAATTGCAGCCAGTCGACTCTCGGTAAGTCACAAAGATCTCTGGTTGTGTCACTCTCATCAAGATTTTGCTCTCATCATGTAGTTACAGAAGATGGCCATATATTGATGACAGGTCTGAGATGAGCACTTACCTAATGAATCACACATGTTCTGTTCAATTTCCAATACCCTGTTATTTCATAGGTTATACTGTCATGAGCAGCTTTACCCACACCTCTAACCATTCGGCCACAAAGGATATCCCTTCTAGCCAAGTGCTAGAAGGTGGGGTCTCTGCTGAGGCACCGGGACACTACATCACATCCCCAATACTTTCTTGCGATTTTGACTAACGTCACAAGTCAAACATCGCAATTCTATTTATGTACCCCCCGTGAGCGGGATTCGAACTGCCTACCCTGGCCTTCAACCCCTAATTCATGCTCACAGTGGTGCCCGGATTGTGTCCACCATGTCATGAGCAGCTTTACCCACACCTCTAACCATTCGGCCACAAAGGATATCCCTTCTAGCCAAGTGCTAGAAGGTGGGGTCACTGCTGAGGCACCGGGACACTACATCACAATACTATATTTGTTAGAAAGGCCCATATAGTGTGGGATTTGTGACCCCCCCCCCCCCCCCCCCCCATCATTTGGAATATCCCCACTTCCCTGGGTATCCCCTCCCTTTAGTATCACGGCTAGCGGGCAGTATTAACAATTGATATACAGTAGAACTAGAACCTGGCAAACCTTCTTTATTCGCGGTACCCGCATATCCCCCAATGCCCAAGACACATATTATGTAATCTCAAATAGAGACGTGGTATACTGTATAAAGAAAAGAAGGTAACTTAATAGATTTGGCTGCAGAGGAACACTCAAGGAGGCCTCTGATCTAATTGGCAAAAGATGGCCACAGACTTTAGGAGACAGGCATGAACATTAGGGATGACACTTCCTATTTTCAATGAATCATGTAAATCAGATCAGGTCATTCTGGGCAACTGAGTGTTCCCAGTCTTGGAGTATGTATGTCTACTGTGAACTCAATTAATTAAAAGACGCCTATGTTAAGATTAATTATTACAGCTTCATAATCACTCTTTCTTGCTTTTCTCTTGCAGACTGGTAAAACAAGCTTCAGAAAAATTCCAGTTCCTAATAATAGGTACACTCCCTTGAAGGAGAATTGGATGAAGATCTTCACACCTGTGGTGGAGCATTTACATTTGGCAATTAGGTTCAATCTCAGGACAAGGAATGTGGAGTTGAAGGCAAGTTGTTAATCCAAAAATTGTGTATCATTTGTTAATTATAACTTACAAGCAAACTTAGAAGAGCAGAATACTAAATTCTTTCTATACTTTGAATTATAACTGTCAAAATAAAAATTGATGTCTTTCAGACTTGCAAAGAAACCACTGATATTGGTGCATTGCAGAAAGGAGCAGATTTTGTGACCGCCTTCACATTGGGTTTTGAAGTTGAGGTAAAGTAGCTCCAATGTATAATGTGTAATGTATCATTAAAATGTTCTATCATGTTGTTACTTTTTTTTTTGCACTTTTCCAGGATGCGTTAGCTCTGGTGCGACTGGATGACCTCTACCTCGAAACCTTTGACATAACTGATGGTAAGTATCTGATAGCTTTAATGGCATCTGAATATTATTGAGTAAATATTTGTGCACTATTTTAATGGCAGTTTATTTTCATTTTAGTAAAACCCTTGAAAGGAGATCACTTATCACGTGCAATTGGCAGAATAGCAGGCAAGGGTGGAAAAACTAAATTCACCATAGAAAATGTTACCAAGTGTAGAATTGTTTTAGCCGATACGTAAGTTGACTTTAATTTCAAAGAAATGTACATTTACCTCTCCCTTTCTCTTTTTCATTCTGATGAATTTTACAAACTAGTAGTCATGATATTTTTCCAACAAAAATTGAAAATTTTTATTTCAGGAGAATCCACATCCTAGGTTCATTTAATAATATCAAGATTGCCAGAACAGCTATTTGCAACTTGATTTTAGGTAAGCCTCTCTCTTTTTCCTAAAAAAAAAAATAATAATAATATATCAATATGGTCCTCACTGTTCTGTTGTTCTTAATTTCCTACTTCATTGACTTTATTTTTCAGGGAGTCCTCCGTCAAAGGTTTATGGCAATTTGCGAACAGTGGCATCCAGAGCATCAGAACGATTTTGAATTTTGTTGTTTGTTTTGTAAATTATCTGCAATATAATGTTTTCAACCACACTTGGATCTCATTTTGTTCTTGCCGGAATGATCTGGCCCTTGAAGATCGCATGCAATAACCAAATAAAATACTATAGTGCTGCCAGAAAAGTGGCTACAAAAGTGAACAGTATGTAAGAAGATTTTCAATCTTTCAAAGTGCCTTTGCCATGTCATATTGTTTGTAGTTTTGAGCTGTGAAATGTTATTGAATACCTCCAATCAACCCTGAGTGTTTATAAAACACAGTAATCAACATTTTGAGGATAATCCCTCCGTTTGTCAATAGACATCAGCTAAAATTGGAAATTTTGTTGTTTTGAAGCTAATTTCAGTGCATGCCCAACTCACTGTGTAACAAATTGTGTAACCACTAGTGTCAACATGTGGTAGTCTCAAGGGTGTGACAACTAACAAAATTAAAAAATATCTGGAATTTTTATGTTACCAAGATGTTCTATGGCTTTGAGTAACCACTTAATAATCTACTGTTATATAACTGCCAATAAAAAAAGACAAAGTTTTCACAGTTGAAGGTTTAATATTCATTCAATGTAAGATAACTTCAGAAATGTAACAAAGTGTGGCAGTCCAACCAGCTTAATTAACATTATCTTCACATTTGTGTAGGCCAGGTTATAACACCTTTTAGCATTTTATGTTCAGATACAAAAGTATTTACAAGCGTTTTATTTACATTAGTGAAGAATATATATATATACATTAAATTATTTAACTCTACTTAATTACATGTCTTTATATTAGCACAGACATGATTTATATATTATGTACAAAACTGCCATTTATCAATTAATCTTCAATGAAATGTAACACATAGTAGTGTTTTAAAGAAATTGCTATTGAGTAACTATTGAGTTTTTTCTTCAGTAAAAGTTAACCAATATAAAGTTTAACAGACAACTTAAGCAATAACTTATGTACACATATTAGGTTATCCATAACAATTTATCACAATTCAGAGTTAATTTACTCCTTTTCCTTGTCCGAGTCATCTTCCATGGACATAGTGATGTGATTCTGGCTACTTCGACCTGTAGTAGTGGCCCACGTCATGCTGTAGGTGTTAACTTTGTCAGGGTCTGGTACTAGAGTAACAGTGTCCACCTTATCCTGGATGCCAGAGCGAACTTGAGCGAGCGCTTGTTGCACCGCAATGTCTTTCTGCGCCCTCTCCTCCATCATGGCTCGTTGCAAGTTCATCTGAGCTTCGATACGAACGGCATTCACAGCATCAGTCTTTTCCTTTTCCATCTGGGCCCTGAGCTGTTGAAGTGCCGCTTCTTTGCTGCTGATGCTCTGCTGTTTAGCTTGCTCTATCATGCGTTTTAGTTGGTCTACTTGAGCTGCTAAGTTGTTGGCCATCTCCTCCAGCTGCCACCATTGTTTCTGTTCATGCACATCCAGCATAATGCTCGCCTTGGCCTGCACTTGCTGCGGTATAGATGCCATGACAACTTGCTGATCGCCCATCGCACCAAGAGCTGACCCCGCAACAAGGTTCCCTACAGCATCTGATGATATTATCTGCAAAATTTCACCGTCTGCAGTTGTCATTCTTAACTGTTGTTGGAGGCCTTTACTTGGTGTTAGAGAGACAACCATCGTGTCCTTTCCCGGAGAAGTACCAACGACCGAGTTAGGAGATGTTCCGACCGAGGCTGCTCGCTTTTTTGGCATTGGTGCCAAGCTGCTAACACTGTCTTTTTTCCTGCGTCTGTATGGCACAAAGAGTCTCACTGGTCCAGTAACGCTTTCATCATCACAGCAAGCTGCACACGTACAAGACGTGGCGTGAGGCTGAAGCAGACCATCTTCGATAAGACATTGAAGAGGTCGCCCACCATACCGAATGCTTCTCTTCCAGTCTTTACTACTGGCTCGACCACATGTAGCCTCATACTCACTCGGGGTGTACCATTTATTGTCCATTTTAATACACCGTCCCCTACCCCCTGATCCAAACTTATCTTTGTAGAGCAGCCCATTGGAATTTTTACAACGAACAGGCAAAATATCATGGAAAGCATTGCTTTCCCATTGGTATCGGAAACCCCTTTCTCTACTGTTGGGAGTGGACGGAGTGGGAGGGGGTAGAGGGGTTGTTGGGGTTTTTAACCCATCTGTCAGGGTTTCATCATGAATGACAATGTGTGTGGTTTTGATTCCAGCTTCTTGAAGCTGTTCTGCTGTGAGCAAGCCATGAGAGGTGGCCACAAAGACCCGATCTGCGGGGATGGCGTTTCCCGCAATAGCCACAGTTTGCTCTTGGTCAGTGGCATCGTCCTCCTCTTCGCCATGTGACTCTTCGTGTTGTTCTCCGGAGGCGAAGGCTGAATCGTCGCCATTCGGCAGTTCTTCGGCAATGTCCACCTCCGTAATCACGGAAACTTCTCCCTCTTCTGGAGTGTCCATTTTGCTTGCATATCCCGCACTGTACATCAAAAACGCCCTAAAAGCAACTTTGGTTCTTCTTTAGCCACACTTTGAGTCACTTTCATCAGTTTTAAGCACGGAATTGGTGCCTAAGTTTATCCAGGTCGTCATTCGGATGTTTCCGGGAAAATTCGTCAATATGGCGGACGTTAAATAGTTGACAGGTCCACGAACGTTTCGCGCCTTGACATTGGACGGGTCGCGTTCCCGCCAAAATGCGGTCTCCTACAAATTCAGTTTACTATTACCAGAGACAATACAGTGTCGCTGATTGAGTAATTAAAATGAGTTATGAATAAAACAAAAAAATATATTTTTTAAATTAATGAGTTAATTCCTGCTAAGTTAGTCAAGTTAGAAAATTTCACTCAGTAAAAAAATATCTGTGCAACCATGTGACTAAAAGCAAGTCAGTAGTGACAGTACCTGAGGCTGTACCTCATACTGATGGGCGGCTTGCATTAATGCACACACTCACTTATATATTTAGATGCTTGTTTCCTTTTCCTTGAATTTAAACTCTGATTTTCGTTGTTGTCGCGTTACATTTTAATATATATATATATATATATATATAGAACCTAGAATTTTATTTTTATTGACATATAGGTCTTTTGTGACCTCAACGTGTCAGTTAAATTCAATCATTCATTGATAGGATTTTTCAATAGAATTGCAATAATTAAATTTTAACATCGAAAAAAGAGTCCCAGTTACAGTGATGCATCATAAGATAATACTAAGTGTAGCCGTTTGGGCCTGGATCGTGCTGTGCCCTACCTCATTCTTCTATAACTTTCTATCTTGCCCGGTTCTAACTGTCACCATTGAAATTTTCTATTCAACTATATTCCTCTATTTTACCCAGGCTACCTCCCAAAGTGAGCACATGCTTGCTACCAATAATTTGCAGGCCATAATTTGCAGGTTATAATTTTGTCAAACCCCCCCCCCCCCCTGTGAAAAATTGTATGGATCCGCCTCTGTCATAGGGACTACTCATTATCCACATTACATTGATATTAGCTCTAGCTAATACTTATAACCTTTACATACCCGATATAGTACTAAGTACTATATATTTATAAGTATGAAAATAAAAATTGCTATCAAATAAACAAATTGTATTTTAGATCTATCAGCTATTATTAATTAATGGAGTGACTATTGCCATTATTGTATTTTAGATCTATCAGCTATTATTAATTAATGGAGTGACTATTGCCATTCCATAATACTCCTCCAAGCAACTGTGTGGCAGGCACTCGATCCTAGCATTTAATATTTGTTTATACCTTATGTCGCCGAATGCACCTGTAACCCTAGAACAGAAGCGCTTAGAAAATTTGCATTAATTTTGTTTTTACCACTTTCTATGCTAAAAATAGTTTATAATATTTCGGTATGACATATATTTGATATTATATTTTGACTAATAGCTGGAAGTTACCTCAAATGCAATAAAATCAATCTATCTATCTAGCTATCTAACGCAAATTTGACATTTTGCATACAACCGCGCCATCTCGCGTAAATTAACTTAAGCGTTAAAACGCCTAATACTCATGTCAATATATTTCGTTTGAAAGTTTGACTGGGTTGTTGATACATAAACTCTAACGTTATGACATTATGCCTAAACAAATTATTATGAGACCCGTCTAACAAGAAAATGATGCGAAGCTGATCGTGCATGGTTCTCTGAGATTTTGTTTGTATTTTAGTGTGTTGCAGATGCTTATAGACAATGTTTGCCTGGCAAAATCAGCCCATGGCTTACTCGGGCCAGGGGAATGAGGCATATCAGCAGCAATACCAACAATGGTACTACCAGCAACAGCAACAACAACAACAGGCCGGTCAACCACCCGCTCCGCCTCCTCCGTCATCACAGCCGAGCACGGAACCGGCGCCCCCTCCGCCGCCGGGCCCGGCTCCTCCCGATCCTGCCCCGCCTGTACCCCCGCAAGAAGAAAAACCACCACTTCCTCCAGACCCGCCACCAGATGAGGGAGAAGAAACGGTATGCGTCAATTTACTGCCGTACTAGTTTACCATGTTTACATGGAATGACTGAATGAGTCTGCAAACAATAAATTTAAAAGTACTCAGTAGACTGAGTGAGCAACAATTATCTCATTGTGTCACATTGTGTGTAGTCAACCGGCGACAAAGCAACCCGTTGACAAAATATAGAACCACATCCAAATCAGTGACACCTGTTTTGATAATACACAGGACAGTGATATACTGATAACCCGCCGACAAGGCTGTTTTAAGTGGGCGACAAGACGCTGTTAACCTGGCGACATGCAGGGTCACAGGGAGTTGGCGTGTTACCGGGTTGACTGGGAATCTATTGATGATATAGCGTCAGACCATATTATATACGGTGTTATTATTATAGTAAACTCGGCTCAGGCTTATGTCTAATATGCTGAGGTACCATTTAATGATGATAATTACTATTAGTGCCCATCAGTAACGTTGCGGAGATCTCCCAACAATAAAGAGAAATTATTTAACAGTATGAATATATTTTCCTTTTTCAACCCCTAATTTTTTCTCTTTTTTCCCCCTCTGCTTTTTTTAATTAAATTTATTTTTTTACCATGTACCGGTAAATTGTCTCTTTATTGTAATAAAGTTTTTCTGTCTGTCTGTCTGTGGCCATTATTACAGTTGTGGGCTCTAATATTAGTGACTTCCACAAGCGGATGTAAAGGATAGTATGCCATTTATCTACCACAAGGCCGTAACTTTGTGAATAGGCACTGTTTCCAAAAATAAGATTATCCCCTGTTGTTGTGAAAAACGAATGTTTTTTTTTGTAGGAGTTGAAACCGAAGAGCCAGGAAGAGTTGGCTAAAATGTCAGCGCTGCAGCGACAAGCTTATGAATGGCAACAAGGCCAGCAACAATGGCAACAGTATCATCAACAGTGGCAGCAGTATCAGGTGCAATTAGCGCAGTGGCAGAACCAGAATCAAGGCGTGCAACAAGGGCCAAATAACAACTACCCACAACCGCCAAATACCAATAACAACCAACAGCAGCAGCCTCCACCTGGGAACTTCCAAGGTCAACAACCTCCTGGCAGTTATCAGGGACCTGGGCCCAATCAGCAACAGCCAAATCAACAAGGTGGACCTCCAGGACCTCCTGGTCCCCCTGCAGGACTTCCTCCTGGAGGACCAGGACCCAATATAGGTGGAGGAGGTGGTCAAGGGTCGTACAATCAAGGTGGGCGATCTGGTGATTTATCAAATGACCCCGGTGTGGAAGCGATTCTTAAGGAAGAGGAGGAGTTCAGGCAGCAGTATCAGACCTGGAAGCAGCAGTATGCGGATTGGAGAGAGCAAAACCAAGGTACTCGTAACAGATTAAATGCTGTATATTTAACCCTCAGCGAACAAAGTTCGAAGAGGGTTATTGTTATCATCAATGTCCATCTGACGGGCGGGCAGATGTAACACTTTCGTTTCCTGAGCAGAACCCTAGCACTAATGCACTTACCCTAATGAAATTTAGTATGTACAGTAATACTCTATATGGCCTAGCAGTGCCTTTTGATAATCCCATTGACATATGTCCGCTAAGTTTTACAAAATTTTGTTTTTCGTTTCTGGAGTAGAACACTGATACTATTGCACCTACATGCTTAAAACTTGGTCATAATATGTCTAAAATAGTGTAGTGGTGCCTTTTGGGGGTCTCATGGCCGTAAATACTATATAATCTTTGAAATAAGGGAAAAATATGGATTATTATTAATTTTCAAACCTCCACACCAAAGTCACCATTTACCCTAAATGAGTAAAATTTTGTTCATAACATATCTAAATTATAGTATTTTCACTTTTCCAATTTCATTTCGACATTCATTTCATGCTTTTTTCATACTAGTCGGAAATCTGAAAAAATGCTAAAAATTGTGTTAAATTGTGTTTTTAGGCGCAGAACTCAAGCACTAATGCACTTACCCTAACAAAATTGCATATGGTATTACTCTATGCTATATAGCGTAGTTGTGCCTTTTGATAGTTACATGACATATCTTGGCTGTGTTTAACATTATTTTGAAGAAGAAAAAAGAAAAAGAAAATTTTTTTTATTTCCAAAGCAGAACTCCACGCCAGGCATGCATGCTTATAAAAATTTGTCAGAATATGTTTTAAATAACGTAGCGATGCTTTTTTTGGGATTTCATGACCATTAATGATATATAATTGTTATAATATTATTAAGCAGAAAATATGAAAAATTGGTACTCTTTCAAACCCCCCATACCAAAGGCACTAGGAACCCTACATGAATGTAATTTTGCAAATCCTTATCTAAATAATGTGCTTTTATAAGTTTCACTTTTTAAACTACCTTTTGACATTCATTTCATCCATTTTTCTTTTTATTATGGAAATCTGTAAATAAACTATTGAGAAATGTGTTTTTTCCTGCATGTCCCCATACATAGCATCTCATACTTTGCAATGACCGCCATAATAAATGATGAAAATGAGCCATACTGCTTGATACCATGTTATTACACAGGAGTTCACCCCCTGCATCAATGAACCCCAAATGTCTTGCTAAAGGTGTTATGTAACAAGTGTAATGCCTTGTGCATCGGCTATTAATAGACTGACAGGACTCTTAGGTCTCACATTGAAATTTTTCAGACATGTATTTATTGAATATTTAACTTCAGCAATATGTTTAACGTGCAAAATGAAGTTTAACAAGCGTGATATATATTTCATAATTGCAATATTCTTTGTCATCTCCTCAGGCAGAATTGATAATGATATCATATCGGTACAAGAATGCAGTGAAATAGACAAAAGATGTAAGTATTTAAGACCCAAGGTTTAAAGCCATGGTAACTTGTCAGACCACAGAGAAACTATGTATTGAACAATGACAAAAGATTTAACAGATATTTACCATAATTTTTAAAGCTGCTGAAATGCATATGAGAACTATCCGAAAGAGTTGTCCGGGTAGTGTGCAAGTCCTGCTCCAAAAATATCAATTTTATTCTTTGTTTCTTAATACAACACAGAAGGACTAGGAAGGTGGTTGCTTCACTTGGGTTCAAAAACTAGGACATCTTGACACTAATTGCTATTGTGTAAAGGTCTGCATAGGCCGTACGCGATCGTTCCAGTTGAGTGATGGTCACATTAGGCAAGGTGGTCATTGCTCAGGGTGTATTTATCAAAGGGAATACGTTAATGCAGATTTTTTTTTTGTAAAACATAGCCAACATATTTCAATTTTACGATCAAAAGGCACCACAAGACAATGTGATGATCAATAGCACCACCAGGCCATATAAAGTATAACTGTATGAAATTTCATTAGGGTAAGGGCATTAGTGTTAGAGGTTTGCTCAGGAACGAAAGTTTTACGCTCCGGTCCATCCACCCGCCCATCAGACAGATACTGTGTATTATGTGGGATTCGCTGAGGGTTTTGCTGCAGTGCAGCCTATGTTCTTGTTGTAATTACTTGCATATTATATAGCTCACTTTAATTATGCTTTTGTAGATCACCCAGACCGAGGTCAGTTTACACAGTACGAACAGCAATGGAAAACTTATGAACAACAAATGGAAGAGAAAAAAGCCAACATCGAGCAAAGAAAACAGCAGGCATACAGCCAAGCCCAGGGTAATCCGAGTATGGGCAGAGGACGTGGCATGGGCGACTTCCATGGTGGGCCTAATATGAGAGGTCGAGGGCCAAATAATTTTAACCAGGGTGGCCCGCGTTTTGGTGGGCTTGACAATAACCAGTTCGGAGGACGAGGTGGTAGATTCCCTGGCCCTGATAATCGTTTTGGTGGTCCTGGAAGTAATGATTTCCATGGTAACCAACGGATGAGGTTTGATGGCCCAAGAGATAGATTCCAAGGACCAAATCAAAACATGAACGAAAGAGGTGGGTTCGGCAATAGAGACTTTGATACTGACTTCGACAGACAAGGAAGAGACCAGTGGTTTGGTGGCCCTGACGACGATAGAGACGATTATGGAGGTCAAGATAGAGGTCACGATGATCGTGACTTCGGTGGTGACATGCCGTTCAGAGGACGAGGAGGCCGTGGAGGTCCTATGAACCGAGGTGGTTCCTTCCAAGGAAGGGGTGGACAGTTTGATGACATGGGACGTGGTGGACCTATGGATCGAGATGATCAGTACGGTGACCAAATGGGACGAGGAGGACCCATGGGCCGAGGTGGTCCTGAAGGGGAAAGAGGTGGATTCAGAGGAAGGAATTGGGATGGGCCTGGTAGAGGAATGTTCGACAGAGGAGGACCGAGGGGACGAGGTGGGCCTATGGGAAGAGGAATGGGACGAGGTGGAATGGGAGATGAAGAAGAAATGGATGATGATTTTGAAGGCAGACAAATGGGAAGAGGTGACTTTGATGATGGTCCTATGGGGAGGGGAAGAGGGAATCAAATGGGTCCAAGGGGAAGAGGAAGAATGCTTCCCATGGGAAGAGGATTGGGAATGGATGAATCTCAGGAAGGTGATATGGACCAGGAGCCACATGGTGAAGACGATGATGAAGGACAGCCGAAAATCCTCAATATTAAACCGCAAAAGGACGTTGAAGGTGAGATGACAGAAGGCGATGATGATGAGCAAGGTGATGGAAAGGGGATTGAAGGAAATATGGGAGAGGCACCAGGTGGCGCTGGTCGAGGCGGAGGCGGTGGACCCAGGGGAAGAGGAAGAGGGGAAAGACCCGGAGGCCGAGGAGGAATCCACCAAGGCCCTGGATCATCAGGCCTGCCTTCTCTGATGGACATTCAGCTTGATTCAGTAATTGGTATGGACAAAAAAGAAGGGGCTGAGAGTGAAGAAGGACAAAATGAAGGAGATGAGTGGACTCCCGTGGGAATGGGGGACCAAAGAGGACAAGAATCTGGACGGGGAAGGGGCTACATGGGTACTCAAGGTCGTGGTAGAGGTCGTGGAGGACCAGGAGGCATGGGAGGATCAGGAGGCATGGGAGGAGGACCAGGAGGCATGGGAGGACCACAAGAACCTGGAGGACAAGACTTTGAGGAGATGGGAGGACCTCAGAGGAGAGGTGGAAGAGGGGAAGAAGGATTCTATGGCCGTGGAAGAGGAGATGAGGGATATTATGGAAGGGGGAGGGGAGATATGCCTGGAAGGGGACGTGGAAGAGGTGAAGACTTTGGTCATCATGGAAGGGGTGAAGACTTTGGTCATGGAAGAGGTGAGGACTTTGGTCGTGGAAGAGGTGAAGACTTTGGTCGTGGAAGAGGTGAAGACTTTGGTCGTGGAAGAGGAAGGGGTGAAGGAGGATTCGGACGAGGCCGTGGAAGAGGCGACGATTATGGATATGGGTACGGTCCAGACGAAGATGAATATGGACGAGGCGGAGACAACATGGGTCGTGGAAGGGGATATGGAGATATGCGAGGAAGGGGGAGAGGATACGACGACCCCTATGGGCGTGGCAGAGGACGAGGCAGAGGCTATGCACCACCGGATTACGGTGAAGGCTATGGTTATGACAGAGATAATGAGCGTGAGATGATGTACCCGGAAGATGAATATTATGGAGGTTATGGAAGAGGTGCGAGAGGAAGAGGTGGACATGATGAGGGTATGAGGGGAAGAGGTCGAGGAATGCGAGGAATGCGAGGAAGAGGCATGGCGGCTGATCGACCTAATCCTGGTGAACCTGAGGTTGGTGCATAAGTTAATTGCATATGATTTCTGTTAGATGTCTGTGAATATGAAAACTTTTGGGATAAACCTTGATAAATCTTAGTAAATCTTAATTGTGTTAAAATGTTGTTTTTTCAGGATGAATATCTCATCAGACAAATGGCTGAAGAGTTTGCCCACATCAAATCGCAGCAGGCGAAACTTCTTCAGCTGCAAAACATGCAAGGGCCAAGACGACCTCCACGTCGAGGAGGGCCTCCTGAGCGGGGCAGAGGAAGGGGTGCCCCTCCCCCTCCAAATGCTCTTACCAGCCTCGTTCCGTATGGTGATGACGATGACAAGGTGAGTGCTTCAGGATAGTTTGATAATGATTCACTCCATGGCATGGACACTGGACAGCAATTCAATTCATTTACCACAGTGACGATAACAGTAAAGCAGCATAACAGCCAATAAAAGCAGCTTATTCCATTAGCATTCACACCTAAGGACCAATAAAGGAGCACATTACGTTGGTAGGAGCTGAATTCTTTACTGGGGCTCAAAGCTGAAAATGACTTTACCACAACTGTGCTATCGTTTATAATAAAATTAGATAAAAGGAATTTGCATTCTGTGTTGTGATGTTCTGACTGCTGCTGTATCTGTGTTGATGTTGCTGAGTATGTTAACGGCTCTATAACTTGGCCAGTAATTTATGTATTTGAGAAAAAGTACAGCTAAACACACAAATAAATGGCAAGGACACTGAAGTTAATGTGAATAAACCATCATTTTATCAAAATACATGCATCCTGCTTGAAGTTGATATCGTATAATTTGTCTTTTGAAGGATGACGATTCTGAGAAGAGGCCTGCAGCAGAGGGAGGTGATGTGCCATCAAGACCTCCTTACCCACCCCATGTGAGTGCTAATTACTTATATCTTTGTGTTCGCTGAATATTGTCTGTTTACCCAGCTATCTCGATGCTATCTTTGTGATTTGAACTACAGGGTAGGCCATATCCCGGGGAAGAGAGAATGCTTCCACTTGGAAGAGACAGACGACCCCCGTATGATGACTATCCCGAGTATCGTGATTATCCGCCTTACCCTAGAGATGATAGGTTTCCTCCTGACAGGTTCGTATCATTTGTGTTTTGTACAGTAAAAAATTATATATAATTATGTATAATTCATGGCAGAAATGTTTGACTGCATTTATTTAATAAAAATTTTCTTCTGGAGATGAATTGCTGTGTGGTAATTATGGGTGTTGCGTGTGATACTAGTAGTAGGCCTAGACTCCTAGCTTTACTTCGTGCTGTTGTATTGCAAGTTTTAAGTTTATAGTGATATTTTGTTGTGTTTATGCATGTAATATTCAAAAATATGTCCGGAAAAAACAGATTGCCTTACAGAGAGACACCACCGCCTCCACGGTACCCGCCAGGTGACCCATATTATGACGACCCCTACAGAGATCGCCCTGCTTACAGAGATCCGTACGACTACCCTCCGCCGGCTGCTCCTGGTTCTTACTATTACAGAGGTAGGTAATTTGCTAATGCTTCTGTTATGTGTAATAACCTGTCAAATTGTATAGACTGTATTTGTGCCTCACCTATTTGCACATTATGACCTCAGTTTAGTGCAGTTGACCAGTATGACATCATACAACTGCCCATGGTCCAAAATAGTCATTGTGATGTCATCACAATTGTGTTGAGGATTACATCACAATTGTCAAGGTCATATTGCTGAGGTGTGAAGAAAGCCTATAACAATGTACTTATTGAAGTAATGTTTGTGGTCTGACAGAAAGATAGGTTTATTTATTGATATGTTTTTCAGACATTTATGATGATCCACGGCCTTACAGAGCACCAACCCCTCCTCCGTTGGCAGCAGATCCCGATTTGAAGCCAACTGTGATTGATTATAGTCACGGACAGGCCAGTAAGGCTTTGGGAGACGAACCAGACAAACCTGTTGATGAGTATGAGAGACGCAGAGCAGAGCGGGAGTTACCCGCTGCTTATCGAGACGTCAGCAGTCCGCCTAGAGACAGTAGAGACCGGTATGGAGACAGGGACAGGCGCAGTCGAAGTGCAGACAGACGTCCAGAAAGACGCAAAAGCCGCAGTCCGGATAGACATGAGAGAAGAAGGAGCCGTGAAAGAGAATCATTCCATCATGACCGAGAACGTGAAGAAAGAGAGCGGAGAAGAAGACGCAGTCGATCACCTCCTAGACGCAGGAGTAGGAGTCGAAGTAGAGGTAAGTTCTTTACGTAGTTTTTGTGATGCACTAACTTAATATGTGTTTTGGCAGATCTTCTGGTTTCAGGCCTATTGCTTAGGTTACGAGTCCTCACTATCAATATCAATTTTGGGAAAAAGTTCAGTATAGCAGACCTAAATTATTGACCGTATTTAGCGAGCCTCATTGCCAGGCCTATGACGTAAATTGCTTGAATTCAATGAGTGGCGGTGAGGCAAAAACGGCAAGAACGCAGTTTTTTTTTTTTTTCTTGGGAGCTACTGCCCCCAGACCCCCGCTACCTATATGGGAATGAATTTGGGTCCGCTATACTGCACTAAACCCCTATTTTGTATTTTATGATTCACTTCCAAGTGCCAATTTAAATATTAGTGTTGTAAAATGTTGCAGGAATATTAAGAAATTATCCCTTTTATTTTCTCAGACCGAAGAGACCCTTTTGGCAGAAACGTTCCAAGAAATGTGATCAGGTGGGTGCAACTGCAGTTTTATAACAGTTCAGTCTGCTATAACAGTGTTTTTGACTGCACAAACCTGTTGTGTTAATTCACAATTTTACAATTGATTTCGTGTGAATACCGATGTTATGAACACTTTATTAATCAGCAATATATTTCTGCCTGTATTGCAGCAGAACGTCAAGGTCACATGGCTTTGACCTCAGCCCTTCCAATGGCAACCTTCCAATCAGCAAATGCATTATTGAAGACCTCCTATGTCCACCAGGTCGCCAAGGTCGCCCTCAGCATTTTGTCATTATTGTACGAGGTCTGCCTGGCTCAGGAAAGACTTATGTGTCCAAGTTGCTGAAGGTGATTTGATAAGTTTTCTTTTTACTCTTTAAAAAAATGTTCTGCTTCAAGAATCTTACTTGTAAGCATGGAAGCTTTTAACTGTCTCTCACAGTCTTCATTAGCCTAATGCCAAGCTCAGCTCAGTCACATGACAACCCTGGAGAAGCCCTTCTAATCCATCGACAACAGCCAGTCCTCAACAGAGACCAAGGCCTGGACCTCCCATCAGTGTACTCTCCACTCTAGTCACATGACCCAGGGCAGTCATGTGACTGATCTGAGCTTGGCATTAGGCTGATGAAGACTGAGAGACAGTCAAAAGCTCCCAAGACAAGAACATTTGTTCATTACTCTTATAATAGTTTTTGTTGTGTGATGAAACTGGGAAAGGGGAAAGCAAAAACCAGCAACAGTTCCGATGCTAATTTTTTGTCTACTCTTCGACTCAGTTTTCTATAAATGACTGAGTTTCTTTAAAGTGATTCAACTAATTGAGAATTACTGGTTTTATTTTGAGTTAATCAGTTGTTTTCATGTAAATTCAATTCTTGGTGAAATTTGTCTTTTTTATTTGTTTGATCATAGACTTACTGGCACGCTTTTGTAGGTCATTTCTCTTTGCAATATGCATAACTATTATTCAACTACATCTCAAAATTCCTCTCATTTCAGGACAAAGAAATAGCCAATCACGGCAGTGCTCCAAGGATGCTCTGTTTGGACGATTACTTTGTCACGGAAGTCAGTGTCAAAGAGAAAGACCCTGAGTCTGGCAAAATGGTTGAAAAAGTGGTAAGACTAGGAATTCTTCATTTCTTTTGTGCAAAATTCAAACCAAATATAATTTATGATGTTTATTTTCTGTATGTTGCAAAATCATGCTATGCAAAAATGGTTGAAATGTCATTTACAATTTCAGTTTGAAAATTTTGAACATTACAGTTTGCCCGATTTGGATACAACCATTGTAATCTTGTGATCAAATAAGCTAACACAAATTGTAGAATTTTTAGACCGAGACTGATATTTCTGCCTTTTCAGGTTCTTGATTATGAGTATGATTCAGCAATGGAGGTCACCTATCGTCAGAGTCTCGTCAAAAGCTTCAAGAAGCAAGTCGATAATCTGCTTTTCAACTTTATCATTGTCGATGCCGTCTTTGATAAAGTGGACCATTTTGAAGAGATCTGGAGTTATGGCAAATCAAAAGGTTTCCAGGTGAGAAAAAATACAAAACTGATATGCATTATAGCACTGGCAAAAAAAGACCCGCTGCAGGCAAAGGTAATGATGAAATGATTAGGTTTGAGTTTACATCTTTAACATACAGTTGTTGTATGTCAAGTTCAAGTTTTTATTCAATACCAAAGATAGGTAATAGTTATATCCTGAATAGGAGGGAGTTAAATATAATTTTCGTTGGCTATATTCCAACGCCGTAGGCAGAGGGATATAACCAACAAAAATGTTAGTTTACTCCCGACTATGAGGGATATAACTAACGCATATTCCATCAGGCATATTTACTCATTTGTTTGATTGTTTGTTTTGTTTTAATGTCTTTATTACGCAAAACAAATTCAGTTGGCACTCAGGAGGGAGTTAACTAACATTTTTGTTTGTTATATCCCACTCAGAACAAAAGGAAAACTATCTATCTAAAAGTTAAATATATTATTTATGGTCGGAGATCTTTCAAAGGCAGTTTTTAAGTGCCATTCATGATGGATCACCTAGATTACTAGTGTTTACTGCAAATATAGATTTACTCTACTGTTAAGCTTAAGTGGATTCATTTGCCGGCCTCAGAAGTTTGCTGTCTATTAGTGTCTAGCGAGAACTGCCAATTATCTACCTTGGTCTTTTTGCAGGTTTATGTCACAGTAGTTGAAGCTGATGTGCCAGTTTGTGCCAAGAGAAACACCCACAAGAGGACATTAGAGGAAATTAAGAAGGTAAAGTGTTCTAGAACCTTGCTAACAATAATGCCACTTCTGGTGTCAGGCGGCAGAATTTTGTCTCTACTTGACAGTACTTGTATAACTTGACTAAGGCCACACTTATTTGATCTTTAGTCTCTCAGATTCTCTTGGGGCAATTTTCAATGGGTCAATCGGTCGAAAATCGCAAAATTAAAAAATATTTCCTATCAAATAACATCGGGACATGTTATTTTATTTGCTGTCAGCGCATGTCTCATTATATCGGCGGATCCGAGAAGCTAAAAATAACAGAAGTGTCACATGATACACGTTATTAAAACAGTCATATTAAGGGACTGGTTTATTGCACATTTGTCTCGATTTAAAACTGGTCAATACAAAGCTTGCTCAGAATTTGATTCCATGACTTTGTCTCGTGATTGCAGATACACTCCGGCTGGCAGCCCACTCCCGCCCACATGATCCATCTTGACATCCGTTCGTTGCTGCAAGATGCTGCGATCAAGGATGTTGAGATGGAGGTTGCGGAAGAAAAACCAGAGGATGAGGGAGGAGATGGAGATGAAGATGAGGAGGAGGATGATGATGATGATGAGGATGTAGAACCGGTAAGATTCAATGACAGGTGAAAAGTTAATTTCTCTTCGAATTAACAGGTGGAATGGCAATACAGGGTTTAGCCAGGTGTAAAGCGGATGATCTGCATCTCTTGTCGTTAGCTGCGGGATCTTTCAGGTAAGATGTAACCAAACAACGTGGTAAGTTCATGTTTTGATTCCCTTACAGTTACTGTACAACCAAAAATGCGACTTTGCAGGATTTTCACAATCAATGTGGCAGATCAGCGGCATCGTTTAGCTTAGAACTGAGAACATATATGCGCATTTAGTAATTTCAAAAGAACATGAATTTGATATTTTGATTGTACTGGGCATGTCATATATAAATTTGAACTCCTTCCAATGATGAAAACAGGACTGGTCTATTTGGTGAAATCGAGTAAAATGTTCACCACCTCGAAATTGGTACACACTCAACTTTGCCCATATGTATGCGTGCCCTTTTCCCCAAAAACACAAACCAAACTGAGTCTTCAAAACTAGTTGTTTTTTTCATTGGTGAAGTTATATCATGTATTAAAAAAAGTTCTTTCCCTGTGATTAGGAAAATATTTCTTGTCACTTTTGTCGAGTGATGTAAAAATGTCACTACTTTAAATGTGTCGCAAAATCCTTGTCAACTAACCTTTTGCCATATGAAACCCATAAGTACAAATTGATATGGTATGATTTAAATATAATGAAAGAGGCTCTACATATCAAAAGGAACAAACCGAAGCTCAACAGGGACATGGGGCTCGAACTTCCAGCAGTCTACTCACAGCTTTTTTCATGTGACCAGCATTGTCTGGTCACATGACACAATCCCGCACCAATAACCCCTTAAGAGGATATGTGATATCCAATTTCTACGATTCTAGAAGGTAACTTGACCAAATATACTGATAATTGTCATGAAAGTGAACTTGTTACAAAACAGCTTGAAGCTCCCATTAAAATTGGCTGTGCATGATAGGACATACCAACACCAAATGATATGTTTGATAAATGCTTGTCCACATGTCATTAACAAGTGGCCAATTATGCCAAACAAAAGTAATGTGATGTGTGGTAATTGAGAAATATTTGAAAAAGGGTTAACGATGGAGAGAAAAAGTACCACAAGAGGTCACATACACCGTAGCAGATAAGTAGTATCGTTTGATGACGTCATCTATTCTGTGATGTCATCCATGCAACAATGGTGTAGTGACGTCATCTTATTGTCTTTTTATGTACTACGGTCGCAGTGCCCCATGTAGGCTCTGTTACTTTTTCTCCCCGTTAATTAATGAAGTATCTTGGTTTTAATTGTTCAAATGCATGGTGACAGGAAAAAAGATATGATTAGATGAAGTGGCTCTTTATATTCACTAGTTTGTACTTGAAACTGAAGTCCTCAGTTTTTATTGCCTGAACCTTTGTGAACGCTCTGGAACGTTCACATGCAAATAAACGTCTTAACTGTATGAATGGTTTAGACTTGCATGATACATTACATTGAAATACATGGTGTAATGATTAGATAAACCGGTTTTAGCACGATTTTGCGATATTTAGCATACGGTATTGATACAATATATCCATGAGCGCATTGGTACAATTTCTGAGCAGTGTTGTTACGTTTCAAAGAAAAGATGCCTGTAATTTTCTCTTAAATCTTGCGGTGGCGTCATTGATTTATAAAAGTCAAAATTTATCATCACAACATTTATTGATTTAAGAGATTATTAAAGGTTGAGTTACAATATGCTACTTCAAAGCCGCTTAGGGCCATTCCTGTTTTACCTGCAATACTTTGATTGCAATTGAGTTCTGACTTATTCAAATTATGGGCCGTTGTGGAGTGAAAAATATGTGATCACTGTATTGAGCAATATTATATTAAACATTTGTGTATTGTCTGTCATCCATGTAAGGCCATGGGTTATTATTCTTCTATTTAGTGGATCCACGGACCAATGACTATCGATTAATTTTTGCGTTTTTTCGTTGCCCAACTTCAGACTCAATTGGCACTGTAGTTATGCCACTTCACTCTTATCCTTCCCTGCCAATAACTTTATCAGGCCACATATAAATTAATGGAAGTGTGATTAAATGATGAATGAAGAAACTACTAATCACCGCCGATACAAATGGTTTCTATAAATCTTAGGATCCTGGCTTCATTTACAGAAAGTAACTCATGGTGCATAATTTTTAAGATAACAAATGACTATTTGTTCGTCTATTTTTGAGAGAAAAATTAGTACTAATGTCTTGTAAAAGTGAAGTTCTTTCATTTTATATTTTAATTATGTAAGAGCATGTCCACTCTGGAAATTAATTATTCAGGTTTTTAGTGTCATTTTGACATTAAAAATCTGTCGGGTAGATCCAAATTACAGATGATTTTGTGTTTATCAAGGAGCTGACGGCTATATCGTGTTGACTCTCCGAGAGTAGTGCCAAAACACAAACCAAACTTATGGAAGATTGTATAGCTCTACCCCATCCAATGTCGTAGTTGAATCTGGAATGTGATGAAAGTACATACATTTGAAGCTGAAAGTGTACCCTTAAAAACTTGATAAACCTTTGTAACAATTCTCCCGGAGTGGGCATCAAACTCTGGTCCCTGGGACTAAAAGCCAGAAAGTTAACCATTGTACCAAAGAGTCGCTCTCTGGTGCAAGGCAACATTCTGCTCACACTAGGACCACCACACTGCACGTTTAGCCTTTTAGTTCAATACTATTTGTCTTGATATAACAAATTATATTTGAGGCAGGGCTTTTAATTTGTCAGTAATGAAGTGGTTGTTATAAATGGTATAGTAAGAAACTCAAAAAGTTTTGTTGTGTAAAAAGATGAATTCCAACACTGCTTGCAATACTGGTGAGATAAAATCTGGAGAAACCATTACGAGCATTTCATGTATTACTATGTTGTTACTTAAAGATTTATAGATCTGTTCAATATTTATTTGTAAGGCACATATCAATTCTGTCGTAATTAATGACAAGTGCATACCTGCATACTTATCCTTATTGATCAGTGCATTCGGCAATGCATCAAAATATATATGAGTAGGTTGTTGAGTCTGTTTTTATTTTTTTCGTTTAAAAAAGGTTTATCCTTGTAAGAAAAATTGCTGCTTGAATTTCAAGATAGGTATAAAAGTGTTTACTGTTTGAATCTTCGAGTGCACTCGACCCCATATATGTGTCAGACCCCATATATATATATAAATATTTTGAAGTTTTCTACTTATTTGATTGATCCTAAAGCTAGGTACACACTACAAGGTGAGGCACCGGCGTCGGCTAATTTAATCATTAAACTACACAGAATTAAAGATTAAGGCAACTGTGCACTCCACCAAAAACTGGCAAACTCTATACTGCTGAGAATGACCTGACCTCTTTTGCATGATAAAGTGAGCGTCACATTCGTGGGTGTCTCCCATAAAAGCCATGATCGTTTCTAGCCAATGAGAAGCCTTCTCATTTTAACGATGTGTTCCCAATCTCTTGTGGAGTATTTGGCCTTCTTATTACTTGTAGTACGCTGTGTATTTCAATGATTAAATTCGCCAGCTAGTGCCTGTGAGTCGGGTAACTGCAGTTATAGAACTGAGCCTCTTTCTGACTTTGGATCAGTTGGTTTCTGTTATACTAGGGGATATAATAAGGCACTGTCAGCAGAGGTCAATAACACTGCAGCAGATAACCATTGTTTAATGATGTCATTTATGTCACAATGGATGATGACATCATCCCTTTGCACTTTATCTGCTTCTGTTGCAGCGCCCTCTATTAGGCTAGTTCCCCTTTAAACAGTAACCCTTCTAGATCATGAAATTATAACCATTTACCTCATTCAGTCATTTGTACTATGTTACGTTCACGCTGCAAGGTTATGAAAGCATAACCCACTGCTCTAGTTACGTAATCTGTAGTGTGTATCTGGCTTAATAGAGATATTCTTTAAATACCAGTCTAGGGTTGTACACCGGTTCTCGATAGACCGTTTGCACCGGTACAAGGATAAAGATATGGGTATCGATAATCGTTATTCATAATAACGATACACTAAAACGATCTGCAGATCGGCGTTTTTTGCATACAAACACCTGCTACCCAGATGTTTCAGTATTTTTGAAGAAAAATATCGGCCCGATTTAATTGCAATGACATTAAACAACAGACTAGAATTATTGCATACAGATTTGTTCATGATATTTCATTGTTAATTGTCATTTACTGTAGGCTTTCTTTAAATCTCCTATTGATGCAGTTTAGCATCTAATTAGTATCATGATACGTATCGTATCAGTTTTACTGTATCGTGATACGTATCGTATCGTTAAAAAGATAAAGGTGTACAGCCCTATACCAGTCTGTGTGTAGTGCGTTTTGCCATGTATTTACATATGACTCTTGAATGATTGACACAAAATGCGGTGGACAATTGAAACCACTTGTGTTGCGTGTGACAAAATGGTGTATGTTGCAAATCAGCTCTGAATTTCATGTTTTAAATTTAATTTGTATGGTTAACCCTATGTTTTATAATATAAAACAAAATTTCACTGGGAAAGATCAAAAGAAACACAAGTGACATGGCGCCAAATGTATTTATATACATAGCTATAATTATAATTGCTTTGATAGTTACATATTAGTTACATATCCTATTTGTGCAAGTACCACTGACACGCCATAGGCCCAATGGTCGAAGCACCTGGATAACCCAGGAAAGCAAAAGCCAAAACACGACAAAACTCGCTGTCTGCTGTGTAATTGACCTAAGAATATGCTAACATAAAAAAAAAAGGCAACCTTCAGGCTACGATTCGCGTTTATTTATTATATTACACTGTACAATTAATATATACACTATATAAAATAAAACTTTTGCCGAGTATATTTCGTGGGACTTGATCATTCTATTCTATAGAATATATTTAATGTAATGATTGATTTATGCTGTTTACTGATTTTTATGTTTTCAGTTTTACATCCAGTTTGTCTCACTGAGTGCCTCAGAGAATCGTATTTTAGTGTTTTACTAATTAACCAAATTAAGTTTCAGAAGTTCCACTGGTTGCTATATAACTGGCTTTTGGTGTCCATTTTGTGCATGGTTTAACGCTTTTCACTTTGCTTATTGCATTAATGAGGATTCAGTCTTTTTCTAGTAGCTCTGAATTTACCGATTCATCATATTTTCTCTGCTTCATCGTAATCTAGGCTTACAAGAAAAGTCGATGGGAGATTGACACCACAGAAGACAGACTTGGTAAGTTATAACTCCTAGGGTGGGTCTTCTTGGGGTGTCCGCTTTTCCAAGTTTTGCGATCGTTTTTTGCGATTTTCTGTGCGGAAGGATTTCGGCCATTTTCTAAAACCAGTAGAAGTTTTCATATATTAAGGATTCAGTCCTAGTTTCATTCGATTTCCCATTGTTAATCTTTGAAAAGTGAAATAAAATTGTAGAAAATGCAAAGGATTCGCAGTCTTCTATTTTCTGTTCCAATTTTTAAAAAGAAGATTTCGGTCATTTTGAAGATGGATGCACACATATTTGAATTAATTGCATTTGAAGTCAATTTTCTGTAATGTAACTAATTTCTGAATAAAATTTTTAAACAAAAATGGCTTGATTAATGCAAAATTAATTTGTTTTGCAAATTTTCACCAAAATAAAAGCGGGATGAACGTAGATTTTAATTCTGGTGTAGTAAAAGGTTTAGAATGGAAACTTTTTTCAAATGTGCCATCAAAAAGTAAGTAAAACAACTTTTTATTTATATATAAGTAAGGCAGTCTTTTTTATTGGACTGGAGTGATGAGCATGTCTGTGAAAGTTAGCATATATACATGTTTTGCTGATACACAATGTTATTTCACGGTTTGCTGTGTTCATATATCTACTGTGCCATCTATATTTACTGTTATAATTCACAACCTAGACTGAAACATGGCTGTTATTTTGCAAGAACACCGAAATGCATGCTTGAGACAGAAAGGCCTGAGACAGAAACATTGCATTAGGCCATTCTAGCAGGGTGTGACAAGTATTTTTGCATAATAAAGACGTTTATTAATTAGCATGTCCACGGCACTTTTACATGGATTAGAAACTTGACATACAGGGCCTTTTGACTTGATTTGATCACTCAGATATCCGAGTAAATGGTAAATATAGCAGAAATAAAGATAGCAGATGACATTTTAGTGGATTTTGCAGAGTTTCACAACTGACAGTTTTAACATTAGGTGTGCCACGAGTAAGGGGTGATATATAATTTGTGTTTGTTAAGGAAATAAGTCCGTTTGTCTGACTAATTCCAACTGCGTTACAGCAACCTGACATACTGCTATTTACTGTCACATAAATTATCTGGTTGTGACAAAGTTCTGAGTTTACAAGGTTTTAGGATCTGCTTATCTAACAGTTACTAACGAGCATTTGTCGGCATAAATCTTTAAGCGCCATTTTCCAATTCGGTTCCGTACATTGAAGGAGCACAATTTTTTTTCTGCACAAATTATGGGCCTTTGTAAGTATATCGATTTTGACATTTCTTATGAGATTTGTGTATTTTATTGTTGGAGAACTTAATAAATAATTCAAAGTCAGGCTGTTGCTGCTGATGTTGTAATTTGCATGCGTCATTTTCCTGTGAAACGGTCATCTTTTATGAAGTGGAAAAAGCCTTTTATCTTCATTTGCGACCTTTTGAAGACCTCATCATATTCATTTTTGGAAGAAGTGTTTTTTTATAACTGGGGAAGATCTGAAGACTAGAATGGAGGCTATCGTTTACTGCAAAATTTAGCACTGAAATTTTACTGTCAGAAGTAAAAGACTGACTTCCTGTTAAATTTTACTCCATTCTTGGTTACCGAAGTAAAGAACTGATCAACTTTTATTGATTGATCAGTTTTTTACTTGATATCTGGTGACATACCTATGCATTTTTAAGTACTAAAGAACTTCACTGGCTGCCAATTAGTTCCAGAATTGAATTCAAACTTCTCAACACGACTTGGAAAGCACTCAACAATGAAGAACCGCCTTACATATCAAATCTGTTGAGGAAACCGCATCAGCAAACAATAAATCTCAGAAGCAATGACAATAATTTGCTCCTCAAACCTCAGTCCAATATCAAATTTGGGGCTCGTGTTTTCTCTGGAAGAGATTACCTGAAGATATAAAACTAATCTCCACCAATAACGCCTTTTTAAGAGGAAACAAAAAACTCATCTATTCAGCGCCAGTGAGCAGAAACAAGAGCTACACAAATTTCATTATTTATTATTACTGTAAATGTAAACAGTTTTATACCAGCATTAATATATCATTCTAAATGATGTAAACTTATATATTAAATATATTCAAAGGACAAACGATTCATTGTTCGAGACTTGTTATTTCTCATCAGTATGATGCCGTTTTATTTGCGAATTAGCAGCGTTTCCTTCACTCGCGCCTTTTGGACTTTGATAACATCTCTTATTCTCATTGTTAATTTTGATATGATTTAAGATTTATTCACTTTCAATTTAATGTCTAAAATATCATACATAGTTAATTAAATGTACTGTAATTGTAAGAAAGAATTTGAATTATTATTTATACCAACTTAATAGTTTGGCATTTAAGACATATCATGAAACTGCTTGATACATATTGGTTGTTTATTGACCTTGAGTTTTATCTACAATATCTGATGAGGGGTGTTTCTGTTCTCTTTTCAGACCGGCTAGAGGGTCTCGCAGCATATAAGAAGAAACGTGAAACAGCCCCTCAAAGAATGGAGGATTATCTTCAACTTCCCGATGATTATGACACGAGGACATCACGCCCTGGACAAAAACGAGTAAGTCTACCTACAAAAAAATATTTTTCTAGTTTGATGCAACTGAACATTCCTCTAGCTTCTGTTGCAACATTGTATTATGTGTCAAAATATTTCAGTTATGAAGTAGAGTGTGTCGTCTGTTTTACGTGATCCACTCGTGATGATCGGCTGTGTCTGCTGTTCGTTTGATTTGCCATGGTAATGAGAGATAAGGAGTTGTTATTAGCTGTGAATGACACTACAGGTGGCAGCACCTGTGTGCTGAGTGTAAGGAGATTAACATCATGGTAATCTGTGGATCACGTTAAACAGATGAGGCACCCTACATTGTTGATTTCTGTACTAATTAGTTAGTTTACAAGTCGGTTACCTTGTTATATTGATTACAAGTCGTGTTTGTGGGGTGAGGCAATTTAAAATGACAGTTTAGTTATGAATAATCCTTGGGAGTATTACATTTCAGGTGTTAGGTTGTGCAGGATGACCTAAATTTAGCAAATTAATTCAGTATTTTTATTGCAGCCTGGTTATATCCTGTTCATTAATCAGTAACTAACCTTTAAAATTATTTTGTGACAGGTTCGCTGGGCTGATATTGAGGAGAGGAAACAGCAAATTCGCAGCCGAGAAATTGGTTTTGTCGTCGGTCAGACGAATTGGGAGAGATTGATGGATGACAGTTATGCAGACCGTGCACTGAATCAGACAAAATACTTCTGATTTTAAGGTGAGTTATATTTGTGTTGTAGATTATAAATACCCCTCATCATCCACTGTATAAGACCAATGTGCACATGGTAAATATAGATAGATAGATAGATAAGTTATTCACTGAATATAACATAATATGAACAACATTGACACACAAACCAAAGCAAAATCAACATCCTTACAATATTCAAAATGGTACATTAAAAAACATATATTCAGTTTAGATGAGACCTTTTTTTTTTTCCTAAACTTCCTTCATGGGTAGTGTTGCTTGCTTCTGCCCTCTAGTGTATGATAGTAAAAAAATTTAGGAAAGTGTAACAAATATTTTTATTTTGTTTAATGCAAAAATAAAGCTATATCTTTATCGATATCTGCGTCAATACATGCACAACATTGGAATTGTTTAATATTAAGGATGGTGTTGAATATTAATTATGTAGTGGCTCAAAATATTATGTTGTAAAATGTCATGTAGCTGCAATTTATTTGCTAATAAGTATGTTGAGATGTTAATTGTGTACATCAGTCATTACTGGGTCATAGTACATCATGTTAAAGACCTGGTTTGTTGCTGTTTTTCAGGCGGAATGCTACTTTTACAGTCAGAGGATTAAGAAGACTACAAACCGACAATTGTGTTCAAGAATATTTTGTAACTCTTCGCTGTTAAGGACTGTCTATTTATTGGTACTCGGACGTTAAATTGATGAAGTTGCGGATCGAGAAGAGAGAGACAAACACGAACAATGTTTGTCATGTCGTAACGTTTATGTTGCATGCTTTGTCCATGCTTATATGTATCGTGTCGATATTTATAATAGATCTCACTTCTACTCACATATTATGTAAATTTTAAAGGATAATAAGTTCTGGCATATAGCTAAATGATATGCTTATTGATATGAGCAATCATTCAATGTAATTTGTATTAAATATGTAATATGAAATTTGATATCCTACTTATTGTTGTGGAAGTTTTTAAATTGCAATTATTAATCTCATCAACTAACAGATTTTATCGCTGGCACTAAATATTTTGTGGCTACACAAATGTTAAGGATTTGTATTTTATGATCAGGAAACAATTGTCATGGACAGTTCATGGAGCATTTTCAGAATGAATGTTGTGCAAATGTGATTGTGTATAATAAAAATGTTTCAGTATTAAATACATTTATATATACATCATGGATAATCTTGATCTCTTATTTAGATGACTTCGTAAAAAAGAGGTGCTGGTAGCCTTGTGGTTAAGATATTTTCCAGCTCTCATTAGTTCCATGGTCTAACACTGGTCCCAGGAGTGTGGTTAGAACTCAGACTTTGCAACATTTGTGTGTGCATTGATAGTAACGTGTACGATTGAAGAGGGCTGCACTTGCAGTGAGTTGACAAAACATGGGTGGTCAAGTGGTGAAGGCTTGGACCAACTCTGCCTAAGTTCCAGGGTTTGACTTTTGGTGACTGTCAGCTGCATCTTGGCAGCTTCTGGCTGGAAATAGTTGATGTATTGTATAGTTTCAATGCTTGGACCAGCACAACACCCCTTTCATGAGGTTCATGTGTAATGTCGCAACCTTAAAATCTCATTACATCTGCCTTTGGCAGCTGATTGAGATCCAGGCCAGCAGCATACTTTGAGACTGAGGACCCCTCGTGGTAATTTATTGTTGAGGCTAGTAAAAGACCTCACCTGCCATCCCTCATTTAGAGAAGCATTGAATTTTCATTTGACAACAATGTCTGAACTGCTCCACACCTCAGATAGTAAGAATACAATGCAACAATCAATATGAAGATTTATGATATCTGCAAAAAGATCAAAACGGCAATCTAGGTTTACCATAAAAATTTTATTACGGCAGTTAAATATCACAGCAAATTGAATTTCAATACTTCATACTCATAAATTGACGTCAACAATACACAAATAGAATTTTAGCACTCAAAGTATTTCACGGCAGATCCATAGTACAGCATGAACGCACTGATATATATTCACAAATCAAATTATACCATTTGGAGGTTATTAAATGCCGATGTACAATTCCCTAACCAGAAAACTGATTGATAAAACAAGTCATGGGGAATAATTTCACAATGGTGGACACCATTTTGTTCCGTGTGTATCTGGCTTATCGACGTAAGGAATATCCCATATCCATGGTCGATCTGAAAGGAAGATTTAATATGACATACTATTACACACTATTACACGAGAACACAAACTTACACCTATTTAAAGGGAGAATTTAGCGAAGAAATTATGTCATAAGCCAAGAGTTTTGTATAAAAATATAATTTCAATGACAAATGTTATACCTTTGCCCTTGACGTAAGGGACAGGAGGAAGGTCAATTGGCACCGGGAACTGCATTTCTGGTTTTGCGTTGGATTCCTTTCCTTTAATACCGAAGAATGACCCATTTTCCTACCAAAAAAAAAAGACAAACCATGATTTCTGGTCTAAGTGAGAGGAAGTTACGAATCCTAAGTGATAGTAATAGGTTCTTAGTGCTGTTTATTTAAATTTAAAGAGAAGCGAATTATCTTTCTCATACTTACAGATGAATTTTGTCCTGGCAGAAAGAGGACACCCATTTCGTAAGACCGAATCATCAGCTGAGCACCTCCTTTCTCTAATGTTCCCCAAGCAGCTTTTGACATATTGGCGCTGCAACAATTTAAAATTGTATAAATCAAGAAAAGGGATCTATTTGAAATAAAGCCTATCTTCAATGAATGGGTTGGATTGGGACAGTGTAGGCAAGTTAAAGTCACTAACTAATGAATTTTTACTGATGCAATGGAGCAAACACCACACATTAATGACATTATCCATGGATTTGGATCTAACCATGTTCCAGATATTTCTGTTGATGTAATATAGAGAACAACAAGGAGGCATTTACAAGTTAAATGTCTCTCCACTAAAATGAGTGTCAGAGCAGAAATTGAACCCAACACCCTCGGAGGACCTGAGCTAACCTATACAGTGTAAAACGCAATTAGCTGATACCGTAATGGAATAAATTAATTCTACCTCGTCAACAGGAACCAAGCTAGTTGAGTGTAGTCTGGCGATGGACGACAGAACGTCTTGATGTGTGGGGAGGCCACTGTCCTGCCTTGGTCATCTGCTTTCCACTGGCTGAAAAATAATTTTAGAATTAATTTCTATAACACCCAACATACCACCATTTATTATTTTAAGAGTAGCCCAAACTGAGCTTTACAGTGAATTACGCAGAATATGTTAACGTACTCTTATTAAATAGGGTCACAGAATCTTGCAATTTACATACCACAGAAAGTCGTGGAACCAAGGCTGTTTTCTAGCCGTATTAATACTGTATGGAACACTCCCACCTGCTGCATATCCTTCCAGACTTAGTCTGATATTATCCTTAGTGGGAAAAACCTGAAAATAATAATGTGCATTTCACTGTAAGATAACATAACTGAGTTGTGAAATAGTACAGAACCAAAAAAATTGTCCCAAAACAACATCAATTACATATGTATACATTATGTATACATTTCATTTAAAGGCCATCTTTCTCAGTTATTTCTAAGGGCTGTTCCATTTAAAAAAGGGATGAAACTAAAAAAATTTAGACTCCTACCCCCAAAATCAGGTTTTGACAGACCCCCCCCCCCCCCCAATCCCCACCCTCGCTTTTTTCTACATTGAGGTATTAAGAAAATACTGGCCAACCACCCCCCTCCCCCTCCAGATATCTGAAAACTCTTTAGGTCCCCCCCCCCTTTTTTAAATGGAACAACCCTAAACTAAGGTCACAAATACTGTCTAAATCACTAATTAGGGTTTAATTATGCCATCTTTGATTTTGTTATAAAGATCAGTGGCCTCAAGAAGATATTTCAAAGGTGGCGATCAAGGAGACGACAGATTCAAGGTTAGTTTTAGCATTAATCTCACCAAGTGCAAAGGATTTGCCTGAGCCTGAATCCCACCAGCCAGTCCTTTACATGTTGTCATGCTACTCAGCCATTCTCCACACACCCAGGATTGTTTGCTGGCCCCTAAAGACCCAACGCTTGAAAACTGACCAACCACGGGCCACTTGTGCACAGCTTTCGAGTTTGGTCCTTGGGTCACTAAAAGCTGCAAAGTCACGAATTAGAAGTAAGAATAATGCCAGAAATTACTTAATATCTATTAATTCATATTGTTTAACACATTTGAACCCACTTATAGCAAAACTCCCACAAATGAAAGATCGAGTGTGGTAACCATTGCCTAAGTCGAATTCAAATAAACCATCTGATTTCATTGGAGTTAGACAAACGTTGTCTTTATGTTCAGTTGACTTCAGTTCGAATTGCGCAAAAATTGAACTGAGGCACATTTGACCTAGGCATGATTTTACAGTAGCCATGGTAACTATATATCTAACAAAGCAGTCAATTTTTTCCCCCAATTTTTCTCTTGTACAGTTACACCTATTACACAAAACACTAACTTATCACCAAATTTCAAATTGTACTCAATTGTACATACATTTCTAAGTTTCATGTGTCCCCATTTGTACTTGTTTTCACCAGTATGTCTTCCAGGCACTGAAGCAATCATGTGGACACTGCAAAAAATAATCAACTTCATAAACATACCAAATTAAAATTAGGGCTGTTCCATTTAAAAGTGTGGAGTGGGGGTGGACCTGAAGATTTTCAGACACCCCGCTTTTTGTATTTTTAACCTAAAATTAAAATATTAAAAAAAATACTGGTCATCAACCCCTTATTCTCTTTTGGAGAACCTCCCCTCACTTTTGTCAAAAAGCTTCCTGTCCGCCCCACTCTATTTTTAAATGGAACAACCCCAACAAGTAACAGATTTGAAGACCTGGGAGTGGTGTAACCAAACGCTATACTGTGATCTTACTTGATGGCACTCATGTCATGTTCCTCAATGATTTTGACCCAATCCAAGAGGGCTCGTGCTTTGTAAGCCTGCAAGTAGCTGGTGAGATCTTTGCGGAATTTTGTTGCGCTGTCACCATTTGTGGCGGCGCTGGCTGTCCATTTACATAAAGGACTAATCCACACCCTGCCAGTGGAAGAAAGTGAAGTACCAGGACGATGTATAAACAAACTGTATCTTACACTTAATATTCTATCTGTTTTACCATAATTTCTTTTAATATTTCACATCTATTTTTATTTCATGTACAGCGCATAGAACTGTAAAATTTTGCGCTCTATTGGTTACTGTATAATAATAATAATAATAACAGTATCATATGAATAAATCGGTGAAGTAAAGTATATCTGAAAGTGACATCATTACATCTGCCTGATGCTGGCAACATTCCTAATACAATAAAACTTACCCCTGTGTCTTCTGAAACCAATCTCGCTCCATAAGATTTGCCGTGAGGATGACCACCCTCAGTCCTTCTTTGTATTTTAGGATCATCATTTTCCTGAAACATAAATAAAAAAATAAGATTAATTGCACTAATATGTAGTATTTATATAATATTATGTAATATTTATTTCGTGTTATGGATACACAGATTTAAATAAGTAAATTATTACAGATTAATAAATAAATTATTTAGTCAATAAATTGAAATATATGAAATCATATCATGAATGTCTTTCATGGTAAAACCAGGCAGCATCATAATCATGTCACTTTTACACATACTGCTATACTATATTAAACCAGGCTCTTGTCTATTGACTATTATGTCCCCATGAAAAATAGTTTCATCACATGAAATGCAATTTTAACTTATTGTAATCAAGAAACTTCAGAATCGCAGAGTATTCCAAGTCTTACGTGTGATGAGTGCCGAATGGTATGTCCATGGGGGCCTAAAAAGTCAAATTGACTCATTATTCATTCGTTCGAAAGATCACAGCATGCAATACAGACCAAACAAAGATACTAAAAATCAAAAGTATTTAATGACATGACCATTAAACTTACCGCACACAAAGTTACATGGGAAAAAGGTTTAGCGTCATTTTCCAGACCCTTCTTTTCTTCTCTATGCATCCCATGAACAATCAGCAGAGGACAAGACCTAGGAATTAAACAGAGTTTAGAATGGGACGGCACCTTTCATGATTTTTATAAATATTTCAGATTGTAAAGCTTATCTATCTGGGAGGATACTGCTAAGAAAGTGCTGCAAAAATCTAGATCCACCCCTGTGGCCTAAGCTGTATTTACCTGAACTCCTCAGGGTACTGTGAAACCACCCAAGGTATATCTATGCAGTAATTAAACTGAAATTAAAAGCAATAATGCCATAAAATCATGAAGTTAATACATTTTCTTTCTCATTGTACGCATAAAATATCAACTTTTAATTACCTGCACTGACTTTTCCAGTTTACCCATGCTAGGAGACAAAATATCTGGAAGTATTAAAACAACATGTCCAGATTAATAAATATTGTTAACTTTTTTCACAATTATTCGCAGAAATCACAGCTCAAAATCACATTTTTAAAATAATGGTATTAAAAAGCAAAACAATTTTAAATGTATCTAATCATACCTTGCATATCCACAGCATTCCTGTTGTACTTATCATCAATGCCTGTTACTTTTGTGAAAAGTATTCCATACGGTTCACTTCTTTTTACAACTTCTGCAGGACTGAGGTTTTCGCACTTTTTGGGGAATTCTTTGGTTGAGCCGGGTGACTTGGCAGATTTCGCAAGTAATGCTTTCACCTTTTCTTCATGACCATCTGCAGTAAAACAAACAATTAAACTGCATCCTGTCCATTTTCTCGTGGATAGTCGTCATTTCAATCTTCTCAGAAACTCGCTTGGTACAGAAACAAATGATTCATCATCTGCTACACAGGCAATTTCACTGATTGGTTCCTCTAATCATGAAACTATGAGGTGACAAATTTAATAAAGTCCGTGACAATTTTAAGTTTCTTTTAGCATTTCTAAAATGACTAAAATCAGATTTTCTGCTAAATGCTTTGATCTGACAATATTTAAAGATTCAAGATTATTTTAAATCAGCGACATCCTCCACATTATTACTGATCCTTTTACAAACCACTGGCAGAGTGGCTAGAGCCACAAAAGCAAACAAATTTGATAATCATTTCACATGGTACTGCAGACTTTTTGACATGCAAACAAACCTGGATGTCGGAAGTCTTTGTAATGTGAAGGATTTTTTCTGTAACACTGGTCACCATATTTACAAAAAGGCCGCTTGTCTTCTGTCTTTTGTTTTTTCGAAGCGGGGCTAGGAAGGGACCCTGAAGACTTGCGCTTGATCGATGAAGAGCTACTGGGCTGTGGTTCATCATCACTGTCGGAAATTTCATGAACAGAGTTTTTCTTGACCAAGGGTTGTTTCAATGGCTGTTTCACTGGCTCATCGTTGTCAGATTCGGAATCTGACATCTCGTGTAGGCTCTTTCGTTTCTTAGGTTTCTCCATTATATGTTAGATACCTTAAATTGGACAATTCATAGATTCACGATGATGTTAAACTTAATTGTAAAATACCTTCACTGATTAATTTCTTCATGTATCTTTAAGCTCCACTGTCTGTCAAAATTACTATTTTCCAAAAAATTCATCAAATGATTGAAAATCACCTTATTTGAGGCACTCTAAATGTGTTTAAGCTAATGAATCTATCAGGCATTAATTACACACAATAAATGATACATTGAAAGAAATCAAGACCAAAACATTGGAAATACAATGGAAGTGGCATCATCACCCATTGTTGAGTATATTGCTGTGTTCCTCATGGAAAACCTATTAGGAACAAACCATGTGGTATTTATTGTGATCCACCATCCCTAATTATAACAAAATGTATTCCACTATCCCTAATTTAAATATGGACGGACTACTTCAGGCTGAGCAGTTTTACTTTCACTTTGCACACTAGAACCACAGCTATTCACGAATCAAAAATTGGGTTTTAACTAAATACGCTATTTAAAAGTAATTTTGAAAAATAAAAGTTGTCTGTAATTGTCATTGGTCATAGCTGAGCGAGCAGACACGTCACAGCACTTTCACTTTCACTTTGCCCATTCAAACTTGAACATCGCCTTAAATAAAGACTGGTTTGAAGCTCAATTTCTCTTATTTATATATCTACTAACAGTTGCTTTCTATATATCTCTTTGTTTATCTGTACCGGCGATTCGTTTTTACCGACGAAACAATATGTTAAACTCAAACAGTCATGCATTCACAACATGGTTGCCATGGAGACCAACACAGTGGTGGCACTGAGGAATTTGGTTGCACTAAGGCATGGTTTACTAAATTGTACAATTTTTTCACATTAAATTAGTTCATACATCTTTCTACATGAATGAAACAAATGTTTCCATAAAAAATACATGTTAATTTTTCTGCTGAAAGCCTTTAAACTTGTGAATGGGAGGACGTTGTGACATCTGTCTGTTTGCTTGGTTCTTTTTTTTGATTGGCTGGTGAAGCCTTTATGAATATTAATGAGATTTTTGATCCTCACTTTTTTTGTAGGAGTACAACAGAAAAATTACAACAATTTGGTCAAAACAATTCTTAATTTTTCAGTTTTCTCCAAAAATACTGAAAATAGCTGTAAAAGTGTGGGGTATAATAAAACCCAACCACAGCTTAATGAAACCCATGATTGAGCTGTCTGGCAGGAACTCACTTAATTGTGGCTTCGCCACTTGAGTTCCTCTGCCAGACGGCTCACTCGTAGGTTTCATAGAGCTGATTCACCATTTTATTATAGTCATCAATGGGTTTGTTTACATATTGGATTTTTGATGGCATGAAAAGTTAAATACTAGTGAAGTTTATTTATTTTATAGAGAGACAGTGAACCAAGCAAGGCTCTAATCAGTATTAAGAAGACAATGCAATACATTTTGGCCACTGTCAGTGTCATAGTGAGTGACAATCCAGCTTTAAATTCTTTTCGTAATCCTGATCCGGCAATTTCACGGAGTTATATAGATCTGGAACAGAATTATGCCAGTGTCTCTACACATTTCCTATGTTATTTTGCAGACATATTGTGCAATTGTGGCTTTTCATGCCAATCATGGTCATCATAACCATGATAACCCTTCTGTCCATGAACGTCTATGATGGTCATGTTTGAAATCACTGAACCAGGCACATTTCCACTTTAGGAATCTTAACACAAAATTTAAGGTTACATGACACACATTCATACCAGCCAAGCAATGATTTCTATACAAGAAGCCACGTCTTGCAGCATCCACTTCCAAATGAGCGAAATTAGGCCAAAACGTTGCACCTGCCACCTACCGACTTTTTTTTTTTTCAATTGACAGATTATAATAAATGTAATTTCTTCCTTATTTTTAATCTTACACAAGTTCTATGAATAGGTTAAGTGAATTAAGCTATGAATAATATTTTCGTCATATCATATGTTATATATTTCACGATTTATTTGTTCGTAAATAATTTCCAAATTAACAACCTCAATGGCAGAAATGTTTTCATTGGAGACCGACTCCAGCATTCTCGGAATCCCAAAATATTCCACAAAGTAAGAATCACCGTCATTTTACAAAACTTTTCAAACGTGGAATGTGCACATAGTCATAACTTGGAACATAAGGCTGGCTGGATCCAGCTGCTATAGCTTTATTGTTGACAATTAATGACAGCTGTCATCAGCTTCAGCTGCTGTCAATATTGGGCAATTGAATACTAATTACTATGAAGCATAAATTTGCAGCTTCAAGAGCTTTCAATTAAGAGTGTAAAAATAGCAATATTTGTTACTGTATGGTATCACGATCGTGCTGGGACAGACCGACATGCGCATTATGCAGCTGCCGGCAATTTTACTGTGAAGAATACATGCAAGTCCACCAGCATTTTAAAAAAATTTATGGTTAACCCTCACAGGCTCCCTTTGCAGAGGTCTGGCATGTCATGAGTAGAAACTCTGTCTCAACATTGCAATGATGCCAGTTGATGGCACCTTGCTGTGTTTAAAAAATCTTTAGCCAATCACGAAGGCCTACAACTTTATATATGTCATGATTCATTGGCATAATTATTTGTTTCAGATTATAGCAGTATTGAGTAACTTACACAAGACAAAAACAGCATTCCAAGATTTTTAATCGAAGAAATGGCCGAAGTGCACTTGATTGGTCAAATCATTGGAGGCAGCGACTTCCCAGAACAAAGTTTATTTTGTAAATGGGGAATCCACACAGGTACATCTTCAGAAGTAACTGGCTGTTTTCTGTGTGTCAAAGGCAGATCTCTTTAGCCTACTAGGGGTGTAATGTAATTTGTGTGAAACACCTTGATGTTAGGTGAAGAATAAATAAAGATTTCTGTTTCTTGTGTCTGGCAATTTATCTAGGTGGGGCTTGGAGAGTGTTAGCCGGTCTCAAAGAGGGACAAACTCAAGTCGACAGTCCACAGAACCAAGACTTCGCCTACTGGGCACATCCAATAGATATCCACTTTGCCACAAAAGGGCTGCAAGGTATGTCTTTTCACACAAGTCAAAATTAATTATTACAGTCAAACCTGCTTATAATGCACCAATTTGGGGCCATCAAAATGTTTATGTTATATATGAAGGGCATTAACTTCATCCTGGACAATGACCTCGGACTCATTAAAATGAGTCTGATTTTTTAATGATTCCGATTATAAGAATCAATGCAAGGGTTAGCAAATAACTACAACCACGTTCTCATTTCCATCCAGGGTGGCCTAAACTACACTTCCAAGTGTGGCACCAAGATGCATTCATGAGAAATGAACTGTACGGCTATGGCTTTTGTCACATTCCGACATCTCCCGGCTTTCACGAGGTCATCTGTCCAACCTGGCGTCCAGTCGGGACATTACGAGAACAGTTCCAGCAAGCATTTATTGGCGGTGGACCTCAGCTCAGAAATCCAGACCTTATCTACAGTGGTGCGGAGAGGTATCATCTCAAAACTGAAGCCATGGGAAAAGTCCACTTTCACATCGGTGTCATCACAAGAAATTTTGATAGATTTGGTATTGAAAGTTGAACATCACGTGCTGTCATCCACAACATTTAATAGACTTTCATTATTCAATTCAACAATCATATTGGTAATGCCTAAATTTTGTAAATATCTTATAATCACCTGTAATGCCAAATAAATTATATATATATATATATATATATATCAACTTCTTGTAAATATACATAATTTACAAAAACGCATCATTATGTCAGTTTTCTTTATTTGTAGTTTCTTATTTTTTTTTAACATACTTAATATGATAAGACTGGAAACTTCCATAAGCCTCATAATAATTTAATAGTATTACCAAATAGATTTTTTTACACAATAAAATTAAATCTAAAGCTGAAATAAGCACCTTGTTCCTTTTGCAACATAACAAAAACCTGCCATATAAACAAGTCGCAAAATACTTCATACATGTAGAAATTACCTTTAAAGATTAATTTCTTAGTAAATGTTTCATAAAAGTTTACACAAAGGAATGCTTGCATATATACAGGTTTTGTCTGTAGGCCTACATTTTAAATGACAATGAAAAATCAATGAAATGTTTAATATTTACCCCAACTTTGCCAGGGATTTTGATCTTGTTAAGTTGTTTTGATTACAAAACCGGAACATTTAATTGTCAGTTTCTACATCTACAAGAGATTAAACAAGTGGCAAGTCTGCCTGTTTGACAGGTTCTGTACAGAAAAGGACGGCCAGCATATTCATGCCAAATCAATCTGCAGGTGGAAGCAAACACTGATTAAGTATACAAGTACAGATTTACTTATGAAATTTCACAGAGCGCATCCTCCTAGTTATCAGGCATTGCACTTCACTTCCACTATGTTCCAGACTTTTTTTTTTCTTTGCGACTTTTTACAACACAATACACACAAGGTTACAAAATAAACATTCACATGTTCCAAACTGCTCAGCAATCGACATGCACATAAATACATAGTTAGCAATTTCTGTACTGTAGAAATGTAAACACAAATTTAAACAGAGGCTGTCATATCACCCAGGAATAACAAGAACAAACGAAAAGTAGAAAAACATTAACAATATTTACATTAACTGCGACCATTAAAATAAACTTTATAATTGTTTTGAGCACATTCAATTTGCAAATTAATGACAACACAAAATAATCACACATTCAGTAGACAAATCAACAAATATAGCCAGTCGTATTAATACACAGGAGAGTTGTTAAAACCAGCTTTTCTTTTTCAAGTACATTGTATAGTATAGTAGAGGTAGAGAGAGCCTTGAAAATATTACTCAAATTTAAGTCAAGACCTAAGTCAATTAAAGATGGTAACTCTCATGAAATCTAACAAATGAACAAAGGGTGATTTATTTTACACTTAAAAAGTTCACTTTACAATACTATTACAAATCGGAGGTAATTTTTGATGCAGGAAACATCACTAGACTCCATGACTTGCCAATGTTGAATTTACAAGCAATAACACCATTCACCACAGCTGACATAAATTAGTGTCTTTTAGTTTACACTATTAATCAATAACATTCTCAAGTTAATTTTTGTGCTTAATGAGACTCTTCTTGTCTTGGCAATTAAGACACGCCACACAGTAAATTACATATTTACATCCAATCATAAACTAAATTGATACGTGCGTAGGTGCATATTAAAAGTAAGAACATGATCAGATCTTATGACCACTGTTGGTTTCTATTTAGATTAGGATCTTGTTGCATGGGGTCATAGTTGTTTAAGCTGGCTCCGTGCTCTGACTTGAAGTCAAGGTTTCCGGCGAGGATGCCGTTAGTGTCTGTGAGGAGACGGACCAGTTCACCGGAATCTGCCTGGTCGCCAGACTTTAACAAAGTCTCAAGGTTTGAGTCCAGACTGCTAAGATACAAACTCTGGTCAAAATCCAGACCTACTGCTCCCTCCATCTGTCCATTCATTGACTGGTCAACTCCCGGCAAGTTGTTTATCAGGTTGTCCAGTTCTGAACTCATGGTGTTTCCAGGCATACTGTTTATAGTTGCTCCACTTGGGATATGTTGCATGTCTCCCATGGAGTATGCCCCTGCATGAGGAGCTATAATGTTTGTCTCCATGCCTCCTGAAATTAAATAATTGATTTTCAGACTTGATATTTTTCTCTATACATTTTAGTCCTCTAGTTTTTCATATGAGATCGAAACCCTGACTAGTGACTTAAATCTTTTGAAATACACATTGAAAAGTCCAAAAATACCTCTTTTACAATAGTAGAATTTGATTGTATGTTTCAAAATTTATAATATAATTTGTCCTCACCTTTCTTTGTGAAAATCTGTTGTCGTAGCAACTGCTTGGTATCTGACGACTGGCCAGCTGTAAAGAAAAAAACAAATTTTACAAATTGTGAAAGGACAGGTTACAATCAGCGACACGTGACTTTTGTCTAGTCATGGAGGTATCATACTTTGGCATGTCCCCTATGCGGACAGTTGTTAGGTCATATTTCTCAGAAACTGCTTACGCCACAGTCAAAATCTACCTGTCATCTTGTGGCCGTTTCCAAATCATACGTTTTCATATTATCATGGTATATCCTGAATCATATCCATATTGAAAGGGATTTTTCTAAAATATCCATCCAAATAACATTGCCGATGGTTTGTTGATACGCGACCAAATTTGACGGGTCATTCTAGTAATATTTATATTAGCTTCGTCACCAGACCAGTGTAAGACGTCTTGGCTAGCTAGCAAAGGGCAGTGAGGATCTTTTAACACTAAAATGCTGCGAAAGTGGACATTTAAACTATTTAACACAAGTGAATAGTAACTTTTATGAAAGCCATTTGTTTACACGGCAAATAGTCGAACAGGTAAGCCTGCTGATGTTGTTTATGACCATCGCGATCGCATGCATCGCTCGCCAGACTGTAACTCTTTGTATTTTGACTTACATTGATCAAACATCTGCAAGTAAGCATCGCCGGCTGTCTCCAAGTGGATGGCTTTACGTTTTCTTTTCAGTTCTATTCCATCGGGATCCTTGTTCTCTGGAATATATTGGAAGGTCACGGGGTCGCTGAGCTCTCCATCTGAAGGGCGTTTCAATTGCATCTGCACCGAAACTGGTTTACGTATATTTCTGTCGTGGTAGGGTGGTGTCCGGAATACAATGGCAAACTGTAACACAAATAAGATCCATATAATACAATTATTATAATCAAAATGATTGAAAATTATTTATCTATCTATCTATCTTAAACTGTTGCGTTTTTAACTCAAAAATTAGGAGTTTATGTCTTCCTACAATTGTTAGAAATTTGTCCTAACAAATATAAAATTTGCAACCCCTGTCAATTTCCCATACATTTGAATAAATAATTAGGTATTTCAAGCATCTCCTAAGAAAAGAGGAAGACGTTCATTTTTTAAAGTGAAAATATCAGTCATGCAGTTTTAGGGTTTTCTTCCTTTTTTGAAGGGTTCAGGAAGTTACTATTTAGAACTTTCTGGAACACTAAAAATAGTTACCTGTCTGTGAACATCAGGGATGCCAAATTCACCTCGCCCCTCCCATCTCGTTTCTCCGTTTTCGTCTTCTTCATAAAATCTGATTTCAATGTCATCTGGAATCCCCAGTCAAAGAGGAACGATTAAACCATGAAGGGAAACAAGAAAGTGCAAAAAGGTTTTTCCTAATGACCAACCCATTACAAAGTCATGATGTTCATTCGGCATTAATATGATGGTTTACTTATCTATTGAAAATTCCAACTTTAACCTCTGATAATTCCAACTTTATCCACTGATAATTATGAATCTCAAGTTACGTGACTCAAGTTGCATGACTCATTACATTATCTTTTTCTTATTTTTTTATTTAATTAATTCTTAATAAAACTGCACTTAGTTTGCATTTGGTATATTTTACCTTTGTTCACTTTTTCACAGAGTAAAAACACCTCGTCTCCCCCTCGGACACTCCCAGCTTGAAGACTTATTCTACAGATCCCAAGATCAGACTTAGATTCTGCAAGGAAGTTTGAGAGATGATACGTTAAATTAACTCATGAAAAGTACCTTCTGTACATTACTGTATTTTTATTGGTAGAACAGATAAACACAACTTGTGTGGATGGGCTGCGACAGAAGCAGGGTTATCATATTTGTCCAATAAAATTCAAAGATAAAAAAACAAAAACAAAAAAAAGTTTGTTTCGTTTCCTCTTGATAAATGCAGGATTTTTTCTTCCTCTTTGAGTTTTTTTTTCTTTTTTACAAGCAGAGTATTTGATAGTATAGTAAGTATTACTATTAGTAACATAAGCAGGCAGTTGCAATGTATTTGAGAATAACCATTCACAACCATGGCAGTCTAATTAGCATTGGAGTTTAGCCTAGGTATATTATTAAGAGTTTACTAAAAGGTGCAGACAATAAAAAAAACTCACTTTTGTCATAAATGGCATTTGATACGACTGGTTTGATGATTCTTGTAAATTTTCCGTTTGAATCTGGTATGAATGCTTGAAAGCAAAGTCGCACTACACTCAGGTCGACGTTGTTGTGGTCAAATTTGAAGCCAGCTATCAAAGAAAACACATAATTTTTAATTGGATATGGTGATGACATTATGTTTATCAATTAGATGACAGGATTGACAAATTTTCTGGAGAATCAGAATACAGTCGGACCCACTTAAAATGAATCATTGAATCATTTTGGACTGGCAAAAAGTGTTCGTTAAAACCTGATTTCATTATGTCGGTTTTGCCTTAAAAGATAGGCAAAAAAAATCTGGATAATTTTGTTGTTATGACCTTGCTTCTTATTCATGAGTCTGACTGTATCATTTTATCTTTTATCTTATTTGGTAAAGAATCATCAGAATTTTATAATAATGAAACCTACTTGAAAAGGGGTCGACTCTGATAGCCTTTCTTTCCTCCAGGTTTTTTTGAACTTCACGTTTCTTGGCACATTGAATTCCAAGATTGGCAAATCTGCAAAACACAGTCAGATAATTAATTGTTTGCACTGGTATGTATGAGTCATCATAAAGCTATCAACAGCCAACTGGCTATTATTGATCTGACAAAACCAATGGTTAACCAGTAGCCAATAAAAGGTTCTTCGGATCTGATTGGTAAATTGTTGGAAAGAACTATTAAATCATCTACATGCATACGTAATTCTAATAGCTTCAACTATTTTTTCCAGCCTAAGTAGAGTTATAAAAACCAAAACATCCATCAGCTCATGACAGTTAATTGTACAGATAATTCACACCAACCATTATAGAAAACATTTTCAGAATAGTCAATTCAACCGATAGCATCCTAATTTTGTTTATATTCGTCATGATTCAAAACATTTCTTTGAATTTGTCTGCACTGAAAAAGTATTTTTTTTTTTTCCAATCAAGTCATTGAGACTGTCATTCCAAAGACAGGAGACTATCATTCCAATGACAGGACAACTTACGTAGCAACATTAGTCTTCTTTAGGCGCACAGTGCAAACGCCCTTTTGACAATCCTTGCCCACTAGGCTGTGTGGATGGGGTTTGGGAGGATCGTCCTTCGTCACACACGATACAACCACCACGCAGTCCATGCCTTCTATGTTATGAATCTGGAAATAATTCAGAGAAACAAGACTAAGTTTAAAAGTTGCCATATGACAGAGTTTGAGCGTAGATACATCGAATCAGCAACAGTCACTGTCAGTCAGTATTAAAGTTTAAAAGAAGTAATCAATATCAAATGTGGGTCTCTATGGACTTTCAAACACAGTAATTTTCTTGATTTTAAAATCTGCATCGATACATTATGTCCAAAAAAAAGTTTGCCTTTCTGTAGAAAAATTGCATCAATGGACCAGCCAAAAGACTTTATCCTTTCAAAGGATATAATACCACAATTTGTAAACTAATGAAAGAATCTGAAGGAAAAAATCTTGGCACTTATTAAAGTGAGGGTTATAATAATATAATGATGATTGTCCTTGTATAATTTATGCCAGTTAAACAAGTGCAAGCACAACATCAGAATTGCATATTCAACCATGCCAACCTTTATAGAAGGAAAAGAGCGGTTATCAGCGGTGGATCGTTCTCCGGGTATGCTCCCGGCTGATCTTCCTTCACATTCATAGCGGAATCGAAATCCTTTTGTCTTTGGTTGCTCTGTTATTTCGATGAATGGCTCCGTTCGATTCATTGAAGTCATGAACGACATGTTGAGGCCGAAGAAACTGAAATAAATTGTAGCAGACTTCCTGGTTAAACAGTTATAAGGGGCCAGACAGCTTGAGAGTTGATAAGGTAGCAAGCATACAAGTCAAATGTGTTAAACGCAATTTAAAAATCATGAATGTTCAGCCCATGTATGCTCGCATAAGAATAATCGGTAAATGAACTGTCACAGCAGTAATTTAGCTTATATCTAATTTAACTGTCAATGATGCACTAATTATAATCACTGACTTCCCTGTTTGGTTCCGCTGCACGATTTAAATATTAAAAGAGCAAGGTAAGCAATAATTCTCAAAAACAAAAATTCCACAATGTTACAACTTTTAAGGCATTGTAATTAAACTGATAACACTCTGGTAATTGGATCATTTTCAATGGAAGTCGTGCCAGCTTCATATTGCAAAATTACATCCCGATCATTATGACCTTATGACCCATTTTTTCATGCAGTCTGCAACTTCCATAGTGAACACAGTATGCCAGAATTAATGCCAAACATCCGCAAAACCAATGAACCAGTCTGCCAACCGCCAAGATGTTTATCTGTGTTCTTGATGTTTATTCTACTCAAACCTGTCAACAGTGACCTAAATTTGCAATACACAAACTGCTAACAGCAGCCAACACACCCACCTTTAAATACCTATTGTCGTCAACTAGTTTCTACCTTGTGAAACTCGTGAAATATCCCTATTTGGGAGGCAGTACAGAGAGTAACCACAAGCAACCACTGAGCTCATGGGCAATGTAGCCTACATAGCTCTAACCTCATTGCACCAGGATATCACTAAACATGGCGGTTGAAAGCACGGCGCAGTTAAACATTTCTACAGCCCAAATACACAATAAAGTCACTTCAAACTGACTCCCAATAGTGTTTTCTATGCTCCTTACCTCTTAAGCTACGATAAAACACAACAACACTCCTCCTATGCTTCCAGATGCAAACCTTAGGCGAAGTTGAAACTGCAGCAAGAATCCCGAAAATCCCCAGATTACTCAGAGCGCCCAAAATAGGTCACGCAGGGTATTTCCAAAATAAAGCGCTCCGATTGGCTGGCGTTGGTCACATGGGTTGTGTCATCACGAATGACACCAATCTGGATTTCCCGCGACCTAAAAATAGCCACGTCTCAAAATTCCCAACCGCTTTCACTTTAAAACACAATTTGCAACGCTTTCTCAGCTTCCCAACCCCACTTTCCATTTGCCTTGCCTTGCCATGCATGTACATAATTTTTATGTTACATATAACATAGGCCTTTTAAATTATGTGATAAGCAGCTCCTGTACTGTAAGGAGTGAATAAAGACTATTTACTACGTACCTACCTATCTACATGTCTATCTATCTATCTAGCTCTATCTCTTTATCTGTATTGCCAGAATGCTGTTATTAAGGTAATAAATGAATTCACATCATAATACAATATATCATCCATATAAAAACTTGACTGCTTGCATGTGATCTAGAATTTCTTAAGCCCCCTTCACATATCTATATAGCCAGATCAGACACCGGAGCATCCCAGAGTATCACTCCGGCATACTCCGGGTAATACCGTGTAGACTTCGTGTTTATTTCCGACATTGTCCGGGGCGATCCAGGACCACCGTGGGCCTCCGGGGGAAATATTAAACATGTTCAATTTTTCATGTCGGAGGTCCCGGAGTAATTTAATGTTGATCCGTGTAGACTCGATCCCAGTAGACTCCGCCGATCTCTGGCCATGGGAATCACCGTATTGACTCCGGCATACTTCGTGTTATCTCCGGCTAAGTCCGGCTAAGCAGATATAAGTCCGGCTAAGTCTGGCGTCAACCGGGCATGAAAATTTCACTGCCATATGTACGCCGAAGAGTACAAGGACCAAAACCGCCGTGTTTCAACCGTACATATCCGTGTAGCGACCGTATTCATCCATGTAAGGACCGTGTTGCTCCTTGTTGACACCGTATTGCCATCGTGTACACACCGCCAAACATTTCTTTTTTTTTGTTGACATTTTCAGCTCTTGTTCCCGGACCACCCGGGAGTTGTTTTTTTTATACTCCGCGACACTCCGGCATGTGATCCGGCTATGTGTGAAGGGGACTTTAGGCTACGTATACATACGCCTGCTTACATGTGGGCAATAGGTAATTTATCGCTTTGAATTATTGTCAGATTGATCAATATTTTGGTCTATCGTGTTTTTTTTAAAGGGGAGTTAAGCTGATTTTGCCTGCCCCCCCCCCCCCCCAATGACAGCATAGACACACTATACACAGGTCTATGATCACTTTAAATCACAGGGTCATGCAATTAGCTGCAATTTGTGTTGCAAAACTATTTAGCTATTTCTTAAATGTTTTATTACAATATCTTATTCCGTCTATAATTAGATATTCACTTATCAGACAATTTTACACACGGTTAACAATAGCACCTATGTCTGGCGTTCTTTTCATTCAATACATTGAAAAAGACGTATTTACTAGGAAGACAAAAAGTTGAGATGGGAGCATATATAGGCACTATATATATATAAATTTTCCTGCTTTTAGCACCAGATGACGCCAGGCGCACGACCATCTTCCATGGACTGGTACGCCACCACACGAACTAAAGAAAGAAATATAGAAAGAAAGAAAAGAAAAGAAAGAAAGATAAAAATAATAAAGATTACTTTTTCTTATTGACTCTTTACTACTTGGCGCCAAATATGGTGGATTTATATATAGGCTTACTTAGGTGCCTGTGTCTGATTGTGAGTACTTAATTACAGATAATCTAATTAAGTACTCCTATGTAATCTGAGATCATGTTTTCTTTTTCTCCGTCTCGTGTTTATAAGCTATGTTTTTAGGTGACTTCTATATTACGAGTGCAAAAGTAGATAAGTGAACCTTTCAAAAATACCCCCCCCCCCCAGTAGGATCACTTAAATATGCACGGCATTGTTTGTCGATAGAATTCATTAAATTACAATTTTAGACTTTCTCGACAATTCTTTGTGTTTTAGTACTTTTATTTTTAGTACAAATTCACAAATCATGACATACATGTAGGGATATACAGGGGGGTCCATGGTGGTACATCAATAACTTTCACCAGCATTGTTTACACAAATTGGACCCATGGACCGCAAGGGGGCGTGCTGCCACAGAGTAATTAGCAAGGAACGTTTTAAACTGTCCTCGGAGAGTTGTGCTTTATCGGCCACACTGAAATGTTTTGATGACGATATAAACATCACAACAGGGCCTGGACATGTGCATTGTCTCAGAATGACCATTAAGAGCTGCTCTGCGGCGCATCTTGCTGTGGTTAAGAGATAAACAAGAATGATTATAAATAGATTGACATGGGGGGGGGGGGGGGGGCAAGTTTATAAAAAGTCTGAAAGAAAGAAGAAAGAGAAAGTAGGAAATGACTCGAAAAAGGAAAGAAAAACTGCTACAACATTGAAATAGTTGCTAAGTATGATAAAGGTAATATCTATTTCTCTGACAACAAAAATATCCTATAAACCTAATATTAAACTTAATAAGGCATAATTATAAGCCCAGTCTTGTTTGATTACCTATTGGATAAGATATCATAAGAATGGTGCAGCCCTCTAAGGCAGGTTTATTAAGGCTGCTCTAAAACATGAGAAAAGGCCTGCAAAAAGTTTACATGATTACGATTATTGTTTTAGAACTTATGAAACATCTTTTTATCCGAATTCTTATAATAGTTAAGTAAATAATTAACTCATCAATTAAATTAATTATAGTTAGGGAAAAAGAAATATATCCCTTATGCAGCAAGCATGTTAATAAACATCCAGTGACAATACATTTTACAATATATAGTTAGATGCTATCCCACCCAGCAGCTCAGCTGAAGATGATGCGGCCACCCAGCTTCTGTAACAATATATCCCTCACACTCTTTTCGATAAAGCTAAAGAAAAACATCTTATAAGCTCATCTCAATTGACAATCAACTTTTTTTTCACTGCTGAAAAAAGGTTTGAAAAATGTTCTGTTTACAACAAAAGGCTATTGTAGGGAGTCAATTAACATGAGAGGTCAATAAGCCAATGATATTGTGGCCAAATAGTGGCATTTTATCAGCTCAACTGTCTTTAGTACCGGCGGCTCTATCTATATACAATCCAGATTTGTTAAAGCTCAGTTAACACTATAGGCGCACCCAAGGTCCCATTACAATGTTTTTATGCTTTTATTTGGTCGTAGTTCTCAATTCATTCATTTCATTGCCTCGCAAATTTACTGAGTGGATAATTAGATATGACTCCATCTGCTTATATGTTGGAGATAAAATACATTGTGTCTGTCTATTAAAATTGTATACTGAAGTGAATTGACTTTATTTTCACATTGGCAAATAACATAGTATAATTCCATATGATAGGACATTTCCAAGATCTTGGGATCAAGACACTATAATTAGGATTATGGTCATTTACAAAATCATATGAGAAAATGTATTACCTGTAATAAAATCATGAGGGAAAATACCTTAAATTAAGGAGCAATCACATTCAAGTAAAAAAAAGTTGAATTTGCTCATATTAGACTCAAATTGTTAATGTTTCAAATTGGTGGATTTGAGTTTGTATAAGAATTGATATATATGTCTCAGTACTGTCATAATCTACACTTAGTAAAATTAGTTCTATAGTTTCCCTTTTAAGATCTGCATATATACTCATATGCATAGTAGCCAACTCGCATTTGTGACTATACTGCAGCTTCCAGAAGCAGACGCAGTGATGAGATGACACCACGTCACACTTAAGTAGTGACTTTACATAAACTGGTTTATCCAAGATTACACACATTCATTTGCTCTTGGGCATTTACTGTAAAAATTAACGATATATAAAGGCTATCTATTTGTTTACAATGATTAAAATCTCTTGATCATGCAGAAAAAAAAATTGCTTGATGCAATTCCTCTAGAGCTGATTAAAAACAAACACCCCCCCCCCCCCCCCCACCTGCTTGGTGTCCATGCACATGGGTCAGGTAGGTCCCTTTAATAACATCCACCCCCCCCCCAACCACCACCCCCTTTTCACCCCCAATCCAATGATCGTGTAACACTACCCAGATGAGCTGAGGGGCATGATGGCAAATTAAATGCCTCTTGGCCAGTGTGTTATTCGCCCTAACAACTTCATCAACTGCAACAACCAGTTAGAGGGGAGGAAAAGGAGCGTAAGGACTGTTGCCCCGCCCCCTGTCGGCGCTGCTACTCAAGGGTGAAGGGGGGTAAAGCACCTGACACCCAGAGCAGCCGAACAATCTCATTGCTGCAAGGGATCATGCCGATCACACAAGTAGTGGACAAGTTCTTAAGAACTTAATTTTGATCAACAAGTGATGATTTTATTTCACCTAAGAATATTGGATACTTTTATGAAACACTCCAAAAATAACGCAGACGATTTTTTTACCAGACGGATTATTCTTACAAGTTCTAACTGTTGTTCTTGTTAAACTGATTAGAATTTGAAGAAAAAAAACGTCAGATCTTAGACACACACTATGTTTGGCTGTGTGGTCAACCCCGGACCCCCTTCCTCTTGGCCAAGAGTCCTAGAGACCGAATCGACTGTCCCACCGGGGGCCGGATTGTCTTACAACGAAGCTCTGAAGAGGACGGTCTACATGGCGGAGTTTTTCTACCCGGCAGTGATTCCCTTGGCCAGCTCCCTCCCTGCCTCCCATGTCCCCTCGCCATGGCGGTCCCCCTCATCAAGTTCCGACCTCAAATTTGGAATTGACAGGATTCTGGGATCATCCAAGTGCTCCAGCACTAAAGGTGAGTTTAGAATAAGTCCTTAAAATTACTCAAATTTACGTAAACTGTCATAGGCCTAGTAACTATAATAGGCCTATCCCACACATTCATATGGATATGCAAGGTAAACACAATTTTGAAATTGTCATGCAAGCTTTTTTAAAAATATAGGGACTATATATATATGTGTGTGTTTTATACCACAACACACTAAGTTGGCAGACAGGAACTGTGTGAGGTTAATACACACCAGTCACCATGTACAATTTAGGCACCCTACACTTTTTTTGGGGGGGATGGGGTGTTGAAGAATCTCTCAAAATTAATCAGTCAATTCTCCTCCGCCAAGAGTAGGCCCTATCAAATACCTTATAAGCAAAATGTTTAATATCTTAGCATAATGGATATACTCATACTATGATCTTAGCTGAAATAGTTCAGTGCTGCATGCTCGGCGTATGTATAGTCTACATGGACCATTTTTATGTTTTTAGGCAACATGCAATTTCACAGATTTTTAAAAGTGCCATGGCTTTCTGTTTTACTTTTAATGCTGTTTTTCATGGCACAAATCAGTATATTTTTGTTTTACAATTATTTTTCAAACACAATGTAGTCTATTTTCAAACAAATCATGTGCAAAGCTATTCTCAAACATTTTATTCATGCGCTACTGTTGATGTTTTCCAAGCAAAATATGAGAAAATGCTCCTATAACCATTGTGATAACATGTTATCAATGTCAGTGACCTGTGATATAACATGTCAGACAATTATTTGGTCGACATCAGTCATTAATGTTTGCATGTCGTTTGGGGAATGCTACATGCTCATGTTATCCACTCTCCGGTCGTGGAGTCAAGATTAATTGCCTCGTGCAACAAATGCAGACGATAAGGTTACATTGAAAACACCATGGCAACGCAGAGGGTAATAAATTTCCCTTTTGGGGTTTAAACTGTTCCCTGACCATGTAATTGAGCACATGCACCCCCAGATTTTGGCCAAAAGGGGTAATAATGCAACAAATTAGATAAATCAATCAGAACTTCCTACATTCTCTCGACCATTCTATTTGCGACAAATTTGACATAATGCTGTCAATAAAAAATCATATATATATCTATTATAAGGATGCTTTACTGAGAACTGTTTTAAATGAGTTGACGTTCTAATTAGTGAGTGGCCCCAATGAGGTCCATAGATCTATATCCCCTAACTAAATATAGGTAGGCCTATTGAAATAATAATCAAATTCCAGCTTCCATATTAAATTTTGATACATAGGGACCAATTGACACGTCTTAACAATTATGTTTAAAATAAGTTGAGCATTTGATTGAAAAACAATTATGAATGATCAGGGGCGTCGATTTCTCTTCATGGGGGGGTGGGGGGGGGGGGGGTGATGCAGTTCTAGTGGCGGCAGTTAATGCGCGGACACCTTTCAAGAGATATAAAGCAATATTGATGCCTAACTATTTATATATATTTGTACTTATATGTGATATGAAGTGTAGAACAAATTGATGCCAGCATGTGACTTCATACTTAAATTCTTGATATTCTTTATTATACATAAATAACTATTATCATTCCCATGATCACATAATCATTTGCTGAGGTCTCTCTGCATGGAACCTAGGTGGGCATGCACTCGCTAGCATTACCCTCTGGTTTGTTAAGAGTGCACCCATGATCTGCCCATGCATAATATGTACATTTATGAATATTTGTATATATAATAGATTGGTATGTTTGTTGAAAATTTTAATTGTGTATGAAATATGTATTTTGCAATGTGCAGCAAATAAGGTGTCTTGAGTCTGTCCAGAGTCTTGTTATTACAGATAAACCTGTACTGATATGTGATATGAGTGTATCACTGTTTACAAAGCACAAATGCTTAAAAACAAAAGTGTACTAAAATAGGGTAATGTTCATTTGTGAATTTCAGGGGGATGGTTACATTGATCATCCCCCCTCCAAAAACGTGGAGGGTATATATCCACCCCCACCCCCCTGAATCGACGCCCGCCCATGCCTGTAAATAGAAATTCTACATTATGATATGTATGTTTGATTGTTTTTCCGATTTTGCAGAAGATGCTCCAAAAACGGAGAAATCGACGTCACCGGAACGTAGATCAACAACGTCACCAACGTCACCGAGAGGGTCACACGCAGCGTCATCGCCAGGCAGACGATCTCCGGGAAGTCGGAGGAGAGAAATTCCGATGGGACAGGCCAGGGAATTACATATGGGGCGAAATGACAATTCCCTTAGAGGGCAACAGCCCAAACACTGTGCCCCATCTCCCCCCACTCTGCACCAGGACTTTTTACACGATTTAAAATTCCACCAACAAATGAGGCCGATTTTACCCTCCCCCCATGACCTACATCGGCCTCCGGGGGCCTTGTGCCACCCCCAGGATTTAAGAACCAGGCCCCCGGAGTTCATAGGAGCCCAAGAGTTGCACGGCCGGCACTTTCCATCCTACCCTTGCCCGGGGGCGTCTCCCCCCGCCGGACTGGTTACATATCACTCCCCCCTGCATCCTGTCCACTTAGGACTACACTACCAGACACCTGCCCATCGCCATGACTACGAAGGTAAGCGACTAATTGTAGTCACTCTGAGGTAGTCAGTTGATTTGAAGCTTAGTGCAATATACAAACTTTATATTGACCTAATTTTGACAACTAATATATAGTTTACTCTAGTCCGACAAACTGCTTCACGCGCTTGCGAATTAAAGCAATATTTCGGTCTAAGTATACTCATGATTTATAGGAAAAAATTACAATTTAGCAAAAATTGAATTTTACAAAGAAAAAAACAAAACATTTTTATCAGCCTAGAAAGTTGGGATTTGATGTTAACACTGATGGAAAGTGTTTGGTCACAGCATATGAGACACAAATAATTGCATGCTAGGCAGCCCAGGCGTCAATACGAGACAGGCGTCTGTTTACCTTAAAATTATACATATCTACATTGTGAAACAAATTTCGGTAAAAATGTTAAAGTAAAAATAGATGTGCCACAGAAAAATAAAAACATTTTATAAAGTGCAGGATATCTATGATACCAACAACTCATTTTTATTAGAAACTTATAAAATGAACTTAGATGAAAGCTACTCGTTTCATGTTTTGATATGAAACATTTTTCAATTAGGCTTTTATTTTCCCCCGTTAAGCATATCCAATTCTTCATTTATTTGTGACTAAATTATTTTATTTTCCCATTTTTTTATAATATTATTATCTTGATATTATGCACGACTGTTTAAATCGTGTTTTCCTGAAATCTTACACTTTTCACTGACTGAAACTCTCGTGCTTTTTGCCTATTATTTGATAACATAATTAAACTTTCAGTCAACTAGCTATCTATGTTACATCAAATGTAACTATAGACACTACAGGCCCTCATGGGTAATACACAATCGCCTGCGCATGCGCATTTGTTGTGTATAGGTTACACCCTGTCATCCTATATCACTTCATTTAAAGTCAATTTCACAGGTATTTAGGGACCCAATAGTTGTCTGCCAACAAATGCTCTCTATGCCATTTAGAAATTAGTGCCGCCCAACTTCACAGTGAAGAGATAGGCATCAGCTCACAGCTCCACTCCCCAAAAAGACCAGCCGCATTTTGCAACTGAACTGCACTGTTAATGTACACCTGTTGCCAAAATAATAGAGTATAGATTACGATGTACTTTGTAAGTAAAGGTCTTTATTGACACAATATCTACAGTTCAGTCAGACCTATTGGTCATAATACTACAAAGTCTCTGCTACTTATAAGACGAAAAATACATTTGTATATCAATACACAAGTGGAAAACTAGACTATCACTTTAGTATGAATAATAACTAGTCCATAGTAAATAGTCCTTAGACATAGATATACACACTTCAAATTCATTTATGAGGATTATTAATAATACTGTTTCGGCATCACAGGTAGTTTTTTTAATTTATATTTCAAATTCCTCTGATCTATGCATTACCATGCTAGAGCCTAGTGGTTATGAAGTATGCCTACAATTTGAGGTACCAGGTTCAAACCTCCACTATATGATTGCTCTTTTTGGTTATCTTTAGACCAAATACAGTGTAGTTAACACTTGTTCAAAGCTGAGTAGGCCTACATTTGTACTTTCCTGGGAATTGAGAGAGACTCTGGCTATATAAGGTTGGCAGAGTTTGAATTCAAAACAATTGATAGTCACACACAGGCAGCCAGCCAGTCAGGTGGGCAGTCATAATATATGCCAGTCAGTCGCGTAGTCAGTCAGTCAGATGACTAGTCAGCCAGGCCGTCAGTCAGCCAATCAGTCAGTCAGTCAATCAATATGTCAGTCAGCCAGTCAGTCAGTCAGTTACACAGTCAGGTACACAGTCAGTCAGTCAGGCAGTGTATAGGTTATGAAGTCAAGCAGTAGTCAGGCAGCAAGCCTGTCAGTCAATTAGTCAATCAGTCAGCCAGACAGGCGGCTAGTCAGGCAGTCAGTCAGCCAACCAGTCAGTCAGTCACTGAATATTGAGAAAACAAGTTATATATTATTTAAGAACATTAATAACAGGTCAAATTTCAATGGAAATTTATACATGGATGGTAAAGCAATACAGAAAGTTAACCAGACAAAGTTCTTGGGAGTATATATTGACGAGCATTTAAACTGGAATAGTCATGTGCAAAATCTTACATTAAAATTAGCATCAGGAATCCATAGTTTAAATATGGCACGGAATATATTTTCAGTTAATACCAAAAGACTGACATATTTTTCACATGTATTCAGCCACCTTAATTATGCCTTGAGTGCCTGGGGGACCCATGATATCAGCAAGCAACATGAAGAAGCTACAAGTTTCTCAAAATAAAGCTATACGATTATTATTTAACTTAAAAAGAAGAACTAGACTTGCCCCATATTATAAAAAGGCTGAACTTTTAGACATTAAAAGTATAATAGAATAATCCTTGGTAAAAATATCCCACAGGTACATGGTAAATGTTCTGCCCCAGCGAATTGTCAATTTATTTGAAAATGTCAATCATAACCATGGAACTAGAAATGGAAGTTTACCTCAGGCACTCCCACATACAACCCAAATTTATAATAAAAGTTTTCTGGGCAGATCACCTCATCTTTGGCTGCATCTACCTAGGGATTTAAAAGATATTTCGAATATGAAGAAGTTTAATAAATGCTTTGTTATATACAAATTAAATCAACTATAGGTTAGATGTAGATGCCTCACCAATTGTATTATGTTATTGATATATTATTTATTATCCATATTATTTATATTATTTGTAATCCACTTTTGTATATATATAATGACAAAGAAAATGATAATTCATTTGCAACCAGACTTTTTATTTTTATTATTTTTTATTATTATCATTATTTTATTTTTTCTCTTTTTTTTTTTTTTTTACATAAATATGCACTAATCTTTTGATTGTTATCACAGGAAATGCACCCCCCTTTCGGGTATAGTAATAAATTACTCGGGTGCATTCCTTCAACTTACTTATGGTGTAATTATTATTTATTATTATATTGTCTTCATACCATGTGTTGTACAATGTAAGTTGGAAAGAAATAAATATTATATTATAGTTAGTCAGCCAGCACGGCGGTCAATCAGTCAGACAGTCAGTCAGCCAGTCAGTCAGCTAGTTATATTGCTCACTGTACATATATGTCTCTCGCTCTCACAGTCCATGATTTCTTTGTTGCAAAAGAATTATTATTCTGATGGGAATAACTTTTGTTGGGGGTGTAGCTGGCCATTTAATTTGGCTGACCAATATTTAACCCGAGAGGCACCTGCATGATCTTCTGCATTGTGCTAAACACTTTCATCATCCTGTATTACTGACATTTTGGCATTGTTGAGAATCCATAAAATGGTATAAAATCATATTTAGGGCCATAAGAAGCAAAGAATTTGCCCTGATTACAAGGCAGGGGCAACAATTACTTTACAAAGCCCCATTTCACGGCCAATTGAAGACACTTGGACAATTCGTCCACTGATAAAATCGCCCGCATGAAAACGGCGCCTTAAACAGGACACCGAGACAGCATTTCTACAATGAGCACCCAGCAGGATATAGGACTATAGAAGAAACTAGAAGAAAGGGGTGAAGGTATTGAGAACTTTCAGTTTCTGCAAACTTTGCACAAAATGGTCAACTCGTCTTTAAATTTATATTGGATTCTGAACAATTTTATGTAATTTATAGGCCTATTTAATTCAAAGATTTCTAATCACAAGTATCTCCACTTTTCCATAAAATTAATGCATGAATTTCTTCAGTTTATAAACTCATATATTACTAAGTCGCATGTCCTATAAGTTATATATATAGGTGTGTGCAGAACATCACCAATCAGCACATAGAGTGGCCTGGGGCATGCAGTAGATATTTTTTCAAAAAAAAAAAAGTTATTACCCCAGAGATGTGAGAATTACCTGAGATTGTCTCCAAATGAGGTTTTATGAATTGTAATAACTACATGAGTATGAGCCAAAGAATGCCGCGGATTGCATGTTGCAGACAAGTTAAACGTTTTCCTGACTCAGTCAAAAGATTGCGATTTTTTTTGCTCTCACCAATGAGCTTTGTGAAAAAAAAAAGTTGAAAAGCCAAAGTTCTGTACTTGTGACCGTATCATGTCGATCTTGGGCCCTTAGTTCATAAAGCGCCAATGGTTTGCAGTGTTAAGCACACGATGTCATGATAGCTAGCTTTCTAATTGGTGTCAAATGCCGATGAAAATGTCAGATAGTTACCGTCAATTGCTTCAGTTAGGTGGCGCCATTATGGCACTGCGGCGCCCTCTGTTGCCGATGCCAAGGAGTGATAAGTCGCTCACCAGGGGGCGACAGGCACACAACACCACGTATAAATTTGACCAAAAAAAATAGGTTTGAATTCACAGAAAAAAGTTTGAAGAGTCTCTTTAACTGAATGTTATTTAAAATTCAATGCGAAGTCCTCAGTCTCTCGTGACAATTAGACTCTATTCAATTAAATTAATGCATGCAAGCAGACTCGTGATCATGGATCATCCCTAGTGACTCCATGGCCATATCCTAAATAGAGGATTTCACTGAGCAGTCCTGAATTCAGCAAGACATAAGTCTTTCCTCTTCTCTTAAATATTACTCATTTTGCTTTTTAGTAAGTCTATCTGATTCAAATATAATTTTCTCTTGGGAAACAACAGAAATCAACTAAATGATAAGATATCAAATATACATTAAAATGCACTAAACATACTGCTACTAGTATGCACTTTGCTTCAGCCAATCAGAGTCAAGGGCAGGAACTTTTCAGCCAATAGAATAGCAGTATTCTGTCGTAGACACCTGGTGGAAATACAGTGAACCTTCCGTGAAAATCCACTAAATATTTGCGCGGCACTCTTCATGAGTTTTAAATATCCCAGCAGGATGTCGATCGCATGAGACATTAAATTGGTATATATGCTGAGGTAAATTAGGGTAAATGTGTAACATGGTATGGACTCCAAGCAGCCTTATCATCTCATCATTACATCTGCCTCTGGCAGCTGGTCATATACGCTGACTAAGCGACAGCATTGATACATTGAAACATTGAAATAGCCTAAAGATTAAGAAATAAAAGTCAAGAAACAAACTTTCTGTGAAGTTTTGCTAATTTAGACACTTATTTTACATGTGCTTACACACATCGCTTATGCTGAGGCAAGTAAAAGACACCATCTATTGATAAAAATGTTAGGAATCCCCTCTTTATTACATCTGCATCGGTTATTTGGTTCTGCAGGCCAGTTCAGAAGATTATAAGCTATTATAATTTGAATTAAAAAAATATTAAGTTAAATAAAAATTATCCACACATTTATCTCTTAAGGCGATAGTTTGACGACTTAACTCCTTAAGTTACAAAAAAAGTCACATTGAAAGAAAGTCATTTTAAAGAAGAAGAGAGATCACCTAGCTGTTAATGGTTGGTAGTCAAAAGTATCTGTTCCAGAGTAACACTTAGGAGATTGCTATCTTTACATAACTCTGATCTGAATTCATCAATCCGTTTTTGCTGGCGACAATTCATGTCAATTCCCAAGCTAAATATTTCTTATTATAGCAAATTGCAACACTTTGTGACAAGTCTTAAAGATAAGATCAGACATAATAACAAGTCTATTTCTAAGTATATTGCAAGTATATTACACAACTAGTGTAAAACTAGGCTATAAATCGCATGGATGTATGGTAACTATAGTTGATTATAATCTTATGTGCCATAATTATGAATGTTTTGCTTTATAAAAATGTTTAAAATGTCTATATTACTGACGATGGTTTCAGAATTATTATTGCATGAGAATTAATACATTTCTACACAACATTCATTGTTGATATCAATCTTTAAAAAAATAATTAATAGACCTATAATATTGAATGACTTACCTAATTAAGTGACAATGAAATTCTGCCAATATTGATACTATTTCCCAAATATAAGAGGCCTAATTGTTAAGTCCATGGGAATATTGCGCAATGCATTTAACAATTTCAGGTCATTTATATCTATATATAACTCATCCGCTTTTTAATTGCATGCATTTTATTCAGTTTAGTGATCTTTTTTTATCATATGACGTGATGATATGTAGATAAAAGAAGCAGTTTTAAAAAAAAAATATATATATATATACATATATTCCGGGAACGCACAGATCATGTCCTGAATTGAGAAATCGCATACATGCAGGCCTATGCTTTCTGTGGATATATCAGGCAATTTGAATTACTCATTTGTAAATTGTATTTTATCATTGTATCAGTATTTACACATCCAAATTAGATACTTCGTAAAATCCTGATAATTTTTATTTATTTATTATTATTTTTGAGGCGGTCCCAAATAGTATTAATTAATAATATAATTTATTTATAAACTTAAATTTCCAGTGTCGAACCCAGGCCCTTTCTAACAGGAATTAAGGGCGTTATCTGTTCCTTTTTGAACCGGAAAAGTTAATTATGAACATTGATACAGGGTTATCAGAAATGCATATGGAATTATGCATCATCTCCTTAGGAACCTATTCAAAATGTAGGCGATATATAGAGTCTATACCAAGTAATTTTTGTACTAATTGACCCAGCGGTCATTTGGTACTGTCATGTCTTAAATAAGAGAAAACAATTTTTTTTTAAATTACTTTTTATTAACTCAAATATAGCGTGGATTTCATCTATAATATAGTTCCATAATATATATAGATTATATATTATCTAAGCCTGGTATCATTTCTACATATACCCTCTCAGAATTAAACTAATTTAAACCCTGTCGCAATATAATATATTAAACCCTGTCACAATATATAATTTTATATATTTCTGTTTTTATACGCCTTTGTTTTAAATGTTTTTATACTTTATTGTACTATATAACATATTGTTTTTATGGGCCATCTGCAAAACAGCTGTGCTGATGATGCAACCCATGTAAAATATATTGGAATAAATAAATAAATAAATAAAAGTTAAACTTTACAGACTTTGTTGTTATTTTCACAAATGTAACCTTATATTGATCAATTTCTAATGGGGTGGAAAAATAGAAATATTATCTGCAATTGAACCCAATTGATTACCAAATTTTAATATTTTTTAATAAGGGTTTATCTTGTCTGTTTCAGGAAGTTATTCAGTCATGACATCAGAACTTCCGGGCCATAGATCGCACCACCCGACGTCAGGGCCACAGACGACACAACCGAAACGGAAGCGCTCTTGGTCACGTGCCGTGTTCTCGCACTTGCAGCGGAAGGGCCTGGAGAAAAGGTTCGAAGTCCAGAAATACGTCACTAAGCCAGACCGGAAGCAGTTGGCCGCCATGTTGGGACTTACTGATGCCCAGGTAGGACCTACTGTTGAATATTGTAACAATAGTATCAGTGCATGGGTGGTGAAGAGTCCAACATAGAGTGTTGTGGGACGAGGAAAATTGGAAAACCATACCTAACACTACACATTTATATTCTCCATTCATTGTGTAGGCTATTATGGTATCAGGGGCGGATCCAGAAAATTTTTCCGGGGAAAAGGGGTTGACAAATTCAAATGTATTGCGGGGACGCTAATTTGTTAATAATTTTAATATATTAGGCCGAAGGGTGGAACCCCCCCCCCCCCCCCCCCCCCGAATCTTGTTCATGCAGCCTTAGCCAATGTATGTAGAGTGACTTTTAGACTAATAAATTAGTCGTTTTTACCAATGACATACATGATTTATAAATTGACTATGACTGACTCACCCTGCATGGGAGTATGAGACAAGCAATAAAAATGTCTCAAGTAAGTAAGGTTTTAATTTGATCAAAAAATCCCAGAAATAAGTTGGCTGCTTTGACTGTTATGATGCCCAAATTAATTTCATGCAATTTCCCTTCTAATATATAAAGAGCATAATATTTTAAATGTTTGAGGCCTATCCCTCAGCCCGAACATCCGTCCTTATATGGCTATGATGTAAGTTACACAACAATTGAGCTTTGTGTTTGCTCATAAAATATATTTAGTGCATAAAAAAGGTAATATTCGTGCCATATGTAGCATTCGGGTTAAAGGAACCGGTGTTACTGTTGACTTCTTGCCTGAAAATCGCCATAAATGCTTTAGTTGAGGACATATTAAGTTGACAATGGCATTTGAGAATGCCAATGCTCAGGCGGCACGCAAGGTTTTTGCAACACTTATTGTCCAATTTAGTAATTTTGTTTAGTCCTAAGTATCGTGGTTTGTCATGAATTGTCATGAATTGCTGACTTGGAGGGAAGCAGAGGTGATTTCTGGCCAGATATAAACCATTAGGGGAACCGGGAGAGCTTTATTCCCCCCCGCTATCTTGGCCGAGTCATCGCGGTCCCTATTCGCCCCCGGGCTCCGATACCTGATAAGGGTTTTTGAGAAATCCCCGAAAGGTACGCCACAGCGACGTCACAGTCACGTCATGACGCTCTGCATGTCGCACGCTGAATCGACGTCACAGCGCAAAGATAACGTCACACGACGTCAACACTGCGCCGCTCTTGGCAGCTAAATTGCCCAGTTGAGAAAGAATCGCAATAAACGAGTTCACAATTTGAAGTTTAAAGATCTGCACACCCCCTCCGGGCCCTCCCCCTAGCAATTGCTTTTCTATTAGGTCAGGGAAAGCTTACGTGCAGGGCTGTACATAGTTGAGTCTTTTTCGACTTCTCATATATTCCTCATATATTTACAACTGAACTCGCGGGATGAATCTATATACTGCAGGTCCATTGTTGTGGAATTTAAAAAAGGATACACCCCCCCCCCCCACCCTGCCCGAATAAAAATTTAAATGACAAAAGAACTATTTCATATCTCCCTGTGATTTATTGCTAATAATTCAGAAGGGGGGGGGGGCGGACCCAGGTCTCCCTAACATGGAGGGGGTGTCAGTGGTGTGATTCGGGGTAATTATGAGGGTGATTATAACCCCGAGAGCGGGGTCATGTGCCCCTGTCCTTTTGGGGGCGCAAACTAAGACATCAACCAGAGAAAATGACCCCCCTCCTACCTCCCCCCCCCCCCCACTTGACTGGCATGACATGACAGGGATCCTCTGACAAGTATTGAGAATGAAAAGTTATGTAAACACTGTCATGATGCTATGTGCTTCTTGCTGGACAGGTCAATTTTTGCAGGGTTGTGAAGTTTAAACAGCCACATCTATTGGTGAAGTTGCCTTAGGAACACACACAAAATATAAATAAAATTGAAAGATTGCCAATATATTACATGAAATTAACAGAAAATATACTTTGAGGCCATTATCTATACCTGGGCCTCATGAAAAACTTTTATAAGATTGTGTCAGATAAGAGGGCAAGTGTTCTTTTTCCATTTGAAATATATACTTTTTTCAAGTGTTCATTTATTGCACTTGAAATTAAGATAGACTTCTACAGGCCGAGGCCTCTATAGAGATGTAGGATCTTTGTCTATTTGTAAATGGGTTTTGGTGATCAATATGCAGATGATGGCTATATCTTAATAGTGGATTTTCACGGAAGGTTCTCTGTATTTCCACCAGGTGGCTAAAACAGAATACTGCAATTCTATTGGCTGAAAAAGTTCCCGCCCTTGACTGTGATTGGCTGAAGCAAAGTGCATCCTAGCAGCAATATTTTTTAGTGCATTTTAATGCATATTTGACACTTTATCATTTAGGTGATGTTTGTTATTTTTCGGAGAAAGTTATATTTATGGAATCGGTTAGTTATTACCTACTGTGTCTGAAAAGCAAAATGAGTAAGAAGAGGAGAGGAAAGACTTATGTCTTGCTGAATTCAGGGCTGTTCAGTGAAAAGACTCTAATATTGTGATCGACTCTGGGCCTATAATTATGCTTTCTCCCATAAACCTTCCATCTAGATGCTCTTGCTCTATAATAACTTTTGGCATTTTTGTTTGTTTGTTTGCATTCAGGTTAAAGTGTGGTTCCAAAACAGAAGAATGAAATGGCGTCATGCAGAGGAAGCCAAGCGTAAAAAGGAGGAAAGTGATGACGTCACGACTGAACAAACGTCATCCAGTGACATCACGCAAGCGTCTTCTGGCGTCGACGCAAGTCAGGACAGTGACGACGACGAATTGTGCATTGATGACGTCGATGATGACTCTATAGGAGACAGCCATGATGACGTCACAATAACTGACCAATCAGACGTCTCTAAATCATAGCACGATTTGCATATAAATTGCTTATGCCTGCCTATTATGATGTGTGCCTAATTGGACTGAAAATGAACAATTTTAAACCTGAATTTCTTTAATGCATATCAATAATGATATCATTAATTTTTTGAGATGCAATGTTGCAAAAGATGTACTTAAAAAGCATGTTTTATTTATGTTACAAAATGCAGGGCAAACTATGCAATGTTGTCACATCTCAGTCTTTTTCATGAGGTTCATGGACTTGTTAGAATGAATTGAGTTCCTGCCTTGAGAAAACAGTGTCACTTAATATTGACAAGTGTGCCTTGAAACGACACTCTGTACATATTTTTTGTAAATTAAAAAGTGAAATTGCATAAAAAGTCTTGGAATAATTCAGCTCTTTTGGATAATGTACAGACTGGGAGTCTGTGGCCTGTGTTTTGATTGGAAAGCGATCCAAGTTTTTCAAGATTGAGCAGCAACGAGTGTCAACATAAGCTGAACAGAGTTACTGATAAGGGGTCCTGTGGCTTCTCTGTCCCCCAAAAATAAATAAATAAAATGCAAAGAAAACCTGGGGAGGGTAGTGTATCGAGCCCTGCCATAGATCACATGTTAAGAAATCAGCAGGGCGCCCTATTTAACTCCGATAAACCTCATAAAGAAGGGAGAATTGATAGTGCCAGGGTCAGTGCAGCTCCTTGCTACAACCCACGATCCATCATCCCATTGTGTCTATTGAGCAAGGACAAGCCCAAATACACAGAAACCTCGCTATTACGACCACCAGTGCATGGCTTCATGCTACAGTAATGGCCATAAATAATGTACACTCAATTTTTGCTCATATATAGAGCTTGAAGCAGCGTAAAATGGACAGAAATGTTAGTTATATGTCAAACCCAAACTTTCTAAGTCATAAAACCCCTCTCTGTGTCGATTTTATTAATACTAAAGTTATCTATTTTTCCAATGATAATTTTCTGCCACCTTCCTATAGCATTATGGCCATTTGTTATGGTCGCTGAGAAGCAGCAGAAATACTATGGGGGATATATGGCAAAATTTAAGTTGCTATACATTTCTGCCAATTCTATGCCATTTATGGAAAATTTAACCGTAAAACAGGTGGAAAACAAAACGGGTGAATATGCCTATTTATTTTGAATGCTTCTATGTACTTTAATGTGATTGTGATATATCAATGAAGAGGAATTAGCAAGGAAAGTTGTAATGGCAAATACATCCATTTTGAAGAATTTTCTGTTAATTTTCTTTATCTGTGAACTTTTGAAGTGGTTACTAGAACCGACCTACATTCCATGTACTTGTAGCTATAGAATAGATATCTTGTACAAACTATACAATATACAGTGAGAATATAATTTTACACGAAGTAACTTATTTTTTGGCTTAGGCCTATAGTCTGAATCTGTAAAAAAGAAATATACTAAACCTGGTTAAGCGACCATACAAGGGAATTATATATATTAATGTGGTCGTTTAAGACAGGTGCATGGTGATTAACAGAGCTAGGTAAAATATGCAATGGCAATTCTATACAGGTGGTAAGTATATAGCCTTAAAATATAGGACATTGGTCAGTGCAGTCTCACCCTGACAAGTCAACTTGCACCCTTTTCTGGAAGTAATTGCCCCAACCCACGGCTGTCTCATGTACACTTCAAGTCTTCGGGTTCAAGACTTGAGTACCTAAATCTGCTCCATGTATCAAAAAATCAACATTAATCGGTTTTATATCCTTTCAGAAAATTGGTCATCAAATATTAATTGACATCTTAAGCACCTCGAAAAGTCTAGATTTCCTGTCTTCTTCATGGATTTAACTCGTATTATTGGTTCAATACATATTCAGTTGCATTTAATGGGAGATAAATAGGAAACTCCTAATTGTCTTCCTGCTGGACCAATTTACAGATTAAATGGGACTGTGTCACTCTTTCTCTGTTTAGCTGTGTACTTGTCTGTCTGTCTGTCACTCTTTTCCTGTCTGTCTGTCACTCTTCCTCTATCTATCTATCTAGCTATCTAGCTATCCTCTCCCATTCCTCTGTTTCTCTTTGAAGTATTTCATATATTTATTTTTTGGCAGAGGATAATTTAAGAGGCATTTTTATGAAGCTTATTATGACAAGTGTCGCACATTTCATGAGACTCTTGGCACGCGATTTGACAACCCTCAAGTCATGGACACCAGATTTCTGAATGGCTGGCAACTCTTGCATATGTGAATTGCATTAAAAGAGGAGAATAGACATGCCAAATATTCACTCTATTGGTGACTTTTTCTTTAAGCTTTTTTTCTGACTTTCCAATCTACACGAAAGATCTTCCTTAGCAAGTTATGTCACTTAATTAGTTCCTGCATGACACCGCATGTGAGACATATAAATACAGTGTGCTTTATGTATAATAATATATATATTTATATATATTCTTTTATTGACAACGTAATATCAGTACAGGTACATATGTCAAATATATATATAAATATATTAACCTGGCTAGGACACCCCACCAATGAGACCATCTCACTATTAAGAGCATTAAATGTAATCTTTCTTGTGAAAGTCCATCAGTTTGACTCTTTCTTAATATAATTTTTTCTGCAGCTGGTCTTCATCTCACTCATCTCACCCTCAACATTTTCATGTAACTGGTGGTCTAAAAATAACTTTGAATTGAGTTCTTAGACCACCAGTAGACACTATTGTCAAATAAAGTTTTTTTTTTTTTTTTTTTTTGTAACAATAAAAGAATCATCAACTCTACAAAAAATAGAAAGAAGACTATACACAAACAGCTAGGATAAAATCTACGTATACTGTGGAACCTAGTGAGCCTAATTATGAGGTAGGTGGTCCTTATGGCGAGGTAAATTACAATGTAAAGACTCAATAAGGGTATATCTGAGTCCAAATTCAGTAGACTTGATGGACTATGCTGAGGCAAGTAAAAGACCCCCACCCATGGGGTAAATGTGTAACATGGTGTTGACTCCAAGCCTTATCGTCTCATCATTACGTCTGCCTCTGACAGCTGGTCATATTCATCTGACTTACCTTCATACCCAGTAACATTGAGACATCAGACATTTGGCGTGAAAAAGCATGGCTACTGCATGGTCACAGACAACACGTGGACGTTTATAAATTGGAAGGAGGGGGGGGGGGGGGCGTTTACAGCAGGTGACTGGTTTCAGTGTATATAATACCAAGCTTTTATAGCACAGCTTTACAACAGTTATAGAATGACACCAGGGGTGGTCAATGATCACACTGGGCTTCGTCTATTTTTACAGAAATGACTGATCCAAAAAATGGGGGAGAGGGGGATTTTCTAACTAAATAAATCACCCCAACGAGCATACCAGGAATGAATGATTTAATGCCTCCATAAGGGGTAAAAAGGGGTAAAAGACTTTTTACCTTCTTTTTGCTCTTTTTCAAGCGCAGTTGGGGCCAGCCTATTGGCCGCCATTTTCTCAGCATGTGACCTCAATTAGGTCTTTTTGCAAGAAGGTAATTACAGAGATATTTGTCATGGCCCTCAAGTCTCTGATCCATTAAAGTTACCTGGGGTGGGGAAACATTTTGTATGCCAGCCCCCATTGTGTGCGCCATCTTGATTGATGGAATTCTGTCCCTATTGGTTCATTATAGGCTCATTATACCCCCAGCCTGTCACTCCACTCAGAGTCCACCGCCATAATGGACCTAATTGCTATAAATTCAATTTTCCTTATCTTCATCAGAAACTGTCAGTGAAATATGGTAAAGACTTCATCAGACGTTCTCCTGCCACAAATACTCACAAATTACTCTCATAAAACTTTTGATTTTTTTTTTTGTTGTTCTCCAGAAATGACCTGTAAATTGCCAACAAATATATCTCAAGGATATATAACAGGAACCAGTCACTCCAGCTGAGAAAAATATGTTGATCACCCTTCAATATACATTTGGTCAATATTGTACATACAAGCCCGAAATTCCTAAATAAGATGCAGTGTTTGTTGGATAAAATAAAATAAAATATAATGGGCCAAAAGTTCTATTTTCTCCATTAAGGGACATACATAGTATCATTTTAATTTATTCAATGTACCCTTATATACATGTACAAACAGAAATTCTGAAACAAAGACAATATGCGTAAATGGTAGAATTATACTTCTATTAGATAATACAACTATATAGGTCTATGTAACTAGTGTTATGAAATGTGCTAGAGATGGTCTGTATATATTATTGGGTGACCTTAATTGTGACATGATGATATTTCATGCACAACAAGTTCATTTTCCCTCTGAGGAACAGAGATCATCCCAGATTTTCCACAATTTCAAATGGCTGCCTCTTTTAATCCCTCTCCCCATATTGAGGAAAGGGGGGGGGGGGTGAGGAGGCCACCAGGGTGTTTCTTGGCTTTTATTGTTACAGTTTTATCAGGGCAGTTCTCTGTCAATTTGTCATCGCTCTGAGCAGGTTGAGTCGTCTCTCTCCATAAGTTTCAGCTCTAGGTAAACATTTACAACACGCCGCCATTAGTGGTTTATATTTGCAGCAGCTAAATGGTCACTCGTATGCTTTTTCTTGATAAGGAACCAGGGTCCTGTCTTTCAAGGACTACATCAATCTGTAGGGCCCTCCTCACAATTTGGCAGCACCCCCTCCCCCCTTGCAACACATCTACACCCCCTTTGGATCGAAATTCACACCCCTCCACTCCTTGTGATTCAGCTCAGTTAATAATAATTTTCATCATTGTTATCACGGAGATAACAAGGTTCTGCTTCAATCACCTTTAAAGCCTTAAGAGGTAGCTGCTACCTAATTGACATTTTAATTTAAGGTTACCTGCTAATTAAGGCTAAAGATTTAGTACAAACTGCATACTGCTATTATTAAGGTCTAAATTCACCATTAGACAAATTACTCAGTATTAGGATAAGGAGAAAAATGCAGTTTCTGCGGATAATATTGAAAAAAAAATGTATTTCGTGACTTGCAAATTTCTTAATTATAACAGGCCTAAATTTCATGACAGTCATAAATAGGAGGTTTCTATTAGTTGCTTCTCACTGTTTAAAATAAGATAAGATCATCTTTACTGGCATTTTGACAAATTGTAATTGTTTGACGAGAGAGCAAGGTTATAAGAAGGAAGGAAGGAAGGAGGAAGGGAGCAAGAAGGAAGGCACGAAGGAAAAAGTCTTATAATCTACAGCATAAAGCAATGACATATCACTCAGTGACTGACATTTATCACAAAGATCTACGAGCGTACACATGAATAATACTTGCTCAAAAACGGAGTCATTCAACGCGCCAATTATAATGGAACAGACGAGGTATAAAACTTGGCAACACTTTCAAGATAAAGAGAATTAGGGAAATGTGATCGCCACTTATAACGCAATCTGGTGATCATGAACTTTGCAGAAAAACTGAGAATAACCTTGCAGAGACACCTCTGCATAAAAATGCTTAACATGGAAGTAATACTATATGGGAAAATTGAGAGTTGCACATACTGAGTGAAGGGCTATTTAATCTTTGCTAATTACGGGTAATCAATGCACAATTAGTTCTGCTTTTTCCTCCAAAATCTCAGATATCGGGTCACAAAACCATAAGTTAACTTTCCCCAGGCAAGTATGCAATCAAGATGACACGATTTTTGCAGGGTATACCCCTTAAGCATGTTATTAAAGGGCCCATAGTAAAGTTTCAACTGATTTTTATCCATATTGCGCTTTATAATTATGAATCTAAACACAGGTTACCTTTCATAACTAGACCAATAACGAGGTAATTAAATAATGTTTATAAGCTGGGAACAATTCATTTGTCATGGAGTCAAATTATCTGTGCTAACCATGGCTCTTTTTATATCAGTGTTCTTAGAATTCATCGGAAAAAAATAAAAATAATAATAATAAAATAAAATATAAATATATGAAATAAACTTTAAACCTCACCATAAAGTCACTTCACTAATATGCCCCCCCCCCCTAACTTACCAGTCAGGCCTATAGCGAGGTCATTGTGTTCTTCACAGATAGACCATTTACGCCGAACTTGCATTTATAATTCGAACTCTTGGCTTTAACGACTATAAAATAAAAAAACGTCCTCCTTTTCAAGTTTTCAAAATTGGAGTAATATCCATATTTGGTATGATTCCATCAGTGTCCTTGAACTTTGACCTCCAATGTCTTTTCAGTATTTGCAATCCTATATCCCTGGCTATTCAACAATTACATTGACATCGAATCGAACGCAGAACACAATAATACTATTTTTCAAGCTCAGTTTTAGAAATTGGTCGCGGACCTGAGGGAAGAATGGCGCGGACGTTAGAGGAAACACTTTCTGCATCTCTGGGCAGCTGGTGGTCTAAGCTGGCGGCCAGCTGTGGCACCAGCTGTGGCTACTGGTGGTCTTGGTGGAGTGCTAACAAATTAAAATTAAAACATTGTCATTACACGTATATAGGGTTTCTATAATCATGGAGTCACAAGAGATTAAAATTGTCTGTGATCAGAAATAATGAAAAAGTGAGAACAAAAATCTAAAATGTACACTAATGTTTAATGAATGCTTGAAGTATAAACTGATGTTTCATGAATGCCTGAAGTATTTATCTGACTAATCCTGGAGAATTTTAAGTGCCAATACTGCATACCTCCCATCTCTAAAGAAAGAAGAAAAAAGGGAAGAAAAAAGAAAGAGGTAAATGAACCAGCATCATTTTGCTGGGTGTCCAATACGCACCTTTCTTATCAGCTTAGATCCTCGTGGTTAGAAAAAAAAGTACACAATTTACAGCATCTTTCCTCTCAAGTTCACTTAACACAAAAACAGTTAATTTGACCTGAGCTAAATATTTGGCAGACTCTTGGATATACTGTGTGAGGCAAGCTTATACAAAGACGCTTATAAATGATTAAATTGGGGTTTGATGGTGCGCAACTATGCAGTGTTTATGCTTTGATGATGGTCAGAGGTTTGAAACACAAACCAGAGTTGCTGATGCTGAGGAAGGGGGGGGGGAGCAAGGGGGCCACCCTGTAGAAGGGGGTGGGGAGGGGGCAGAATCAGCAGCACTTCTACACCCTCTCTTGGCACCCTCTTGTTATTTCTGCACAAGTCTTTTCATTTTCACCCCTTCCAGAGTTTACTGCACCTTCTTGATTTGATTAGAAGCCGGGTTTATAATAAAGGCCGGTCTCATATAGAGGCCGGGGGGTGACCTTGACAATTCAAATTTTCGTAAAATTCAATTTCAGATAAACGACATGGAAGGGCTCACTTTTTGTTTTTATTAAAAATATATCAATTCTCATTATATTTTATTTACAATCGAGAAACCTTAATAAAATATCATTCCTATATCTGAAACAAGTACAATCTTGTGTAGAGAGCATCATATGTGCTCGACCCCGGCTTGTCATCAAAACAATTTGGTAATTGTTTCCTCTTTTTATATCTTTTTTAAAAGGGGGGGCGGGGGTACCTTTCGTAGCTCCCCCCCCCCCACCCTTCTTACTTCTTATACACAAGAGGATCCAAGATGATCAACAAACGACCCCCAGCCATTTCAACCTCTTAGAGCATCTTAAAACGAATCTCAGATTATCTTGGAGTATCTTGCATGCATGGGGGATCTCAGGATTTAGAGTGGAAAGGGGAAGGAAGGTAAATAGTTTTGAAAAGGATCGAGACACGTGTGGGGACTTGGTTTTAGTGCCACATCACATCGTGGGGTGTGATGTAAACAAAGACAAGTTGCTGGAATCTATGCTTGTTCGTTTTTAAAGTATATGGAAAAAAGAAAAAAAAAGTGGGACCTTTCCCTCCCATTGACTAAAATGTTTAACAAAAATTACATAGAAACTGTTTTCTCCCATTATTTATATATAGAATAGTACATAAAAAAACACAGGCTGCTCAGACAAAACACCAAAATCTGTCCCCTTTGTAATACAGAAACCCAAAAAGATAGTTTTATTATAATAGTAGTACAACAACCATTTTAGGCTATATCATGCTAATAAGATAATCTTGGATCTTGGTCCAAGCTTGGATACACCAAAAGTAGGTTGCAGGAGTCGAACCCAGGACCCCCATTTATGCAGAAGTCTATCATCTCCTGTCTCGTTCAGCCAGAACCAAAAAAAAAAAAAAAAAAAAATAGAAATAAATTTGATAATACTTAATTAGCCACCATTGATGCAAGAGTAACTACATTGAACTGAAGCAGACGACATTTTTTTTTATCTAAATGGGTATTTTCAGTTGTTTTAGATATTAGCAGATTAGTGTGGTGGCCAGTTGGGGTGAGGATTGACACTAATCATGAATGTTGCAAAAACAATGAAAGGTTTATAACGCCTTAAAGCCATATGCTTGCCATGATAATGTAATACTAGTGTAAGTTACAAGGTCCTTAAAAAGCCTTTGTAGAATGTAATACAGTTGGACTCCTTAATTGAGTACTTAACTGAGAACTTTTACTTTTTTTCCATATCACAGGATTGGTGTTAATTAATTTGAAAGTTGTAAGAGTGTAGGACCTCTTTTCCCCATAGCAGTCATACTTAGGCCTCACTGGCGGATCCAGGGGGGGGGGATATTGGGGCCATTGTCCCCCATACCAGTCTTAATGTCTAATCGTCACAAGGACATCTATCAGTCATTATTTTGGCCATTTGCCCCCCCCCCTCATTATCGCCTTTGCCCCCCCCCCGTAGAGTCTGGGCTGGATCCGCCAGTGTTAGGCCTAAAGGGACCTAACAAAATAATCTCATAAACAACATAGGCCCTGGTCTTAAAGTTAGTATCTGTGATTTTATTATCATCCTCTTATTTGTTCTTTGGTCAAAATAGCATATAAGCTATGATGCTAATATTTTGTTCTCTGAAACGAATATAAATAAAGATTAGAGTATTGTGGGGTCTTTATTGCGGGGTTGCGTTGTAAGTGAGGGGTTAAGGAGGTGAGGTTAGCTATGCAGTTTATCTTGCCCTTGATATGAGGGTGATTGAGGGGTGGGGAAGGGTGAGCCCATGCTTAAGCTCTGTCATCGAACAAGATTAAACAAGGAGTATTCTGACACCCCCCACCCTCCAGCTATGTTCAGCCATGTTCAGCAGCTTTTGTGGGCAGCATTTGTGAATCTAACACTTACATGGATAGGCCCCCCCCCCTCCTCTTGAAAATTGGGGGGAGGGGGCGGGGGCAGTGGGGGATGGGGCTGAGGGGTGCAATGTTTATGTCAGCTTTCCATCACCCATGTCTTGTCTTCATGCAATTAGCAACCTGATTAACAGACAACTTGTGATGTCATTGGTGGAATATATCACAGAAATCAATCAGCATAATCATTTACTGGTTTTCTGATTTCTTTAGGCTTTATTATCAACTACTAGGGCTACATTTTCAATTTATTTCAAGGTCACATGGTATGTATGGCTATTAAATGGTGTATTGTGTGTGTGTGTATTGTGTGTATGGTAATAGTACTGTATTGAATGTGTATTGAATGTGTATTGTATGTGAGGATATTGAAAGGGTATGTGTGCTGTATACGTATTGTATGAGCTGTATGGGTTGCACGTGTATTGCATGTGTGTTGCATGTGTATTGTATGTGCTGTATGCGTATATGTATTGCGTTTTTTGTATTTTTATGTGTAGGCCTACTGCATTGTACGTGTATGGGTATGTGTACTGTATTGAACGTGTATTGTATGTGAAGCATCCATGTTATAAGACCACCTTGGTAGAATTCAATTGAGGGTGCCTTTATAGAGAAGTAAACTTCTTGGCATTATTTTATTCCTGCATAGTGATCCTATATTGCAAACTATTATGAAAAAAAAAATTTGCTCATTTGCTTGGTACCAAATTTACGGACTGTTATTAGCAAATTACTGTAATTTATATTTATGTCAATAAATTCATTATATATTAAAAAGAAAAGTGAAAAAAACTAACAAAAAAAATCCCCTTGCATGGACTGAGTGTGGCCAACATAGGTTCGACCCAGCACTGATCACATTAGCCATGTTGCCATGATTTTATTTCGCACTTTTCTTCAATTGGGCACAATATGAAAGCCTTGCCTGATAACCTGTGGCGCCTCATAACGGCAAGGGCAAAAAACATGGCTGGGTTGCCAATAGTAACGCCCTTCTAAATGGGTTTGCTGATTACACAAGTAATTCCAGACAACTGAAACTCATGATTGATTGATATGAGAAAAAGAAAAGCTATGATTAAACTCATTCCTCCATAAATCAAGTGATCTTTTCACATGTTTTCCTTCATAACATTGCTTTCAGTCTAGATAAGAACCAAAATAAGTGGAGAATAACTCATAATTCACTCATAAACGACTCCAACCAACCATAATTGAGGAAAAATTATCATTCGAAACTGAAACGAATAACTGGAAATAATATTTTGACAAAAGCCACTATCTATCTTTCTGTTCATGACATCCTACAACTGTTGGAATATTTTCAATCGATGTGTAACATTTATGTGGCAATAGGTTAGATACTATAATAAGACCCAATGGTTATGTGGTATATTTTTATATTCCCCACGAGTGGACAGATTGGCCAGGATTCACGAGTGGCGTTAGCCACGAGTGAATTCTAAAGCCAATCTGTCCACAAGTGAGGGAATATAAAAATATACCACATATCCACTTGGGTCTTATTTATACCCCACAATTTTCACTTTTAGAGAGCTGCCTGGCTATGCATTCATGTAGTATAGAAAAAATTCATGAATATTAATTTTTGCCATTGACCAATCAGAGCATTGCATAACTGTCAACAACGTCATCACCTCAAAACTTTCTGGGACATTTTGAGGTTAATAAAAGAATTTACGAATGATATTTACAAACCAGTTGTCAAATATTTCTTGTCAGAATTTGTTTTTTATACTAGATTTGGACAGAAAATGTTTTATTGTTCCGTATTATTCGATTGTATTACGGAAGCGATGACGCTCCTGTGACGTTGCCCATAGCAACACAGCCACACAATGGCTTGCATCTGTGGACTGAACACACCATTGACTTTCTGTTACGTTTTTTGGTCCTAGAATCGTTAATTCTTGTCCGATTTCAAAAATTCTAACCTTTTTAGAGAGCTGACAATTTTATCTTTTGAATAGAGGTAAAATTGTGACTCCGAATATTGTTTTAAAGCGGCGGCGTTAGTTTAAACGGCGAAGCGCTTAGCTGCAAAAAGTGATTTTTTGTCAATGGCCTGCCATACATAGAAGTATGTGGTATACATTTCCCATCCTTGTAAGGTAAGCCATGTAGTATACACATGTATACCACATAGGCTATACCACATGGCTTTTTTATGTGGTATACAACTGATTGTGGGGTATAATCAATAAAACAGGGAAGTAGTATGAATCGAAATTTATTTATTTGTATCAATGCTCATTTATCATATATGTACACCAGAGATTATTGTTCCATAATAATGCTCTATCAATACAGGTGCGCACACAATGTAATAAATTGTGCATACTATCTTTGGTACAAAAAATGCGTTGTATAGCAGTAAAAGATATATTTCAAGAAATAAAATTTATGCATGCAAAACTGATGGACCAGTTAGATACCATATGGGTAATTTAAATGCATAATACATACTTCTTCCTTTTCATGATGTGTCATAATTATAAAAGTTAAGGCTTAAATTTTATCACAATTCATAATGCGTGATCAAAGTATTATCAAACCACAAAACACAATGCTGTTTTTTTTTTTCCTTCTCAATTCTATGTTATGACTACATTTCCTATCGGCATTGTGCATATGTGAAATATTTCCTCAGGTTTCATCCTTTCTTAAGAATTATGGATTAAACCATCATTAAGTCAGATTATGCAAAATGCCCATATAAGTCTCAACATAGACTGAGAAGTAATTCATGCTTCAATTTTTAAAAATATGTGTAATTTAATCCCCTCTCCAATTACAGAATTTACAATCACAGAATTCACAGGCGATTCATAATAATTAAAAATCTCTCAAATTATTCAGTGGCAACCTTTCTTCAGCTATATTATTTAGCAAAAATTAAATTGGGCAAGATCTCATTATAATAAACATTGTCCTAAAAAAGTGTGCAAAAACGCATACAATTTATCACATTTATCTGAGTATATGTAAATAAATATAATTCTAATATATAAAAAATATGAATGTACACAAAGTAGTGTATAACAATGACTATGGCTAATCTATCATATATAAGAATACATGACGATGGTTACACAATATTTTCTTGATTATCAGCTGTTCGAGGGACTTCCACAATGTCTGTATAGAGAGTGACATTAACAGGTGCTGCTACAATGCACAACTTGAAGTAAACATTTTTTGGGGGAAATTAATTTTTTTGGGAAACGACATCAAACAATATTTTCTCTGAGCGGGAATCGGTGACATCTGGTGGGCCCCCAAGTTCTTTATCAAAAACTAGCTCTAAAATTATGCTAAAAATATTGAATCATTTTTTTAATTGTGTAAAATACAGCCTACACGAATCTCTTTTAGAAAAAAAAATATATGCTTTTATTGACAATCCAAATGTCAATCAAGACATGTGTATCACGGAAACCCTCACTTGCAAACAAGGAAAAATAGTTGCTGGCATGAGAGATTTTATCAAGAAGGCATTTTTTTGACAGGTTATCAGTTCTTGCTTCTCACATCACAGAAACGCACTACAGTTCAGTTTTAACATTATTTTTTACTTCTTTTCTCGTCCAAACTTCTGTGGCTTTTTCTTTAGCTGATTTCAAGAATTTCGCATAAGCGATACCAGACGGATCATGAAACCTGAAGTTAAATGAAATGAAAATAGTTAGCAATAACAATCCAAGTTTGCTCATGAACAATGGAGCTTGCTAAGGATACAGCAGACTTTGGTGTCTATTTATGCTCTTTGTGCACTGCCTTTAACCTCAAGCGCTTTAATTCGAAATTCCCCTAAATAGGACGATGGTTGTTTAATAAATACCTGCAACAGGTCCTATATGCATACCTCTAAAGCACTTTTTCATGATCTTTGGAGTGTATTATTGTAACATGAACATGGTAATAAATGGAGCATAACTAAAGGCTTAGCTTACCCAGTTTCAAGTATAGAAGGAGCGTTATCATTCTTGTCCAGCAGGTCATTGGCATTCACAGAATGGATGACTGTGCCATTAGGCAGGGCCACCATCATCATCACAGGGAATTGGTACAACCCAAGATGGTGAGCTGCTATCTTAGCAAACCGAGGATCTTTGCTGGATTTCTTCATCGCCTAAAAACAAAATATACCAATAATCTACTCAATTCACACCTCAGACCAGTATGACCAGTATGGACCAGTATGACATAATCCTCTACAACAATTGTGATGACATCACAATGATCATTCTGTAAAATAGTTTATTTTCATCAGATGTATTACGTGCAAAATGGCTGAGGCGTAAATGAAATGCAGTGGCGGCGCTACGGGGGTGGGGGGAGGGGGCAAATGTCCCCCTAAGAGACCACCTTGTCCTTCCAATTGCCCCCCCCCCCCCCCCCAGTTGAACTTGTAAATGGATGTTTGGACTGCAATATCTATGTACAGTTGCCCCCCTATATGGATCCCTTGCCCCTTGGTTGCCTCCCCCCCCCCCCCCCCCAACCTCAGAAATCCTGGCGCCGCCACTGCATAAATGAAGTCTATACCAACTTCATAAACGTCATTACAACAATAGTACTGCTGCTAGCTTATATTTACTGATGAAATCTACAGTAAAATCCAAAGATAATTCATGGGTGTTTTACAATTACCAGTTTATTTAAGATAAGTGGACCCTGATTAACAGATTGTTAATCATCAGGTTCCAGTGTATTGACATTACATACTTCTAGGTCAACCAAAAGGGACCAGGAGCTGATGAATTCCTCCTTTAGAAGATCCAGAACGGGCGAACTCTCGAGAGCAGTCTCCCGAAGAGTTCGCCCGGAACCTCAGCAACTCTGATCGTCCAGCGCACCCCACAGGAGGACGGAGTGGACCAGTTTCTGCTCTGCTTCTGCCTTCTTAAAGGCGTTAATAAAGCTGTAATACGGAACCTTGTAGAAAAAAAGTCAGGAAATGGTTTAATACATAGCACATGCAGTGAGCAATAGATTGCAATCATTAATTTCAAAGGTTTTTTATATTATTAGCCTAATTTGAAGCAAACACAAATCCACAATACTTTAAAACCCATCTGGTTATTATAAACTAGTTGTATTTCTCGTAAATTGTGTACTTTCCATGTTCGCTGTGGGATACACACATATACGCGTATAACAAAACATTTTCATGGTGTCAAGTATATTGCCACATCATTTAATAATATGAAACTGTGATATAATAGTCTAAAACAATACCTCCTTAAAAGGATAAAACCTCTTTTCAATTACTGTCTTGGCTTGTTTAACAGAAATGTGATCCGTCCAAGTAAATGGTGGGTCTGGATCATCTGTAAAAAAAACATATATTCCCCAAAAAAAATACAGCTGCTGTACTAATATATCAATTGATCATTTTATGTTTATCATGCTTACCAGTAGCTGAGATAAATGCTTCCTTTTTGTTGACATCAGGTGGCAGCAGTCGCGAGGGGGCAGCAGACACCAGCTCCATCTGGGGTAAAAACCCAATTTCAACTTCCATGTTTTCGTGATGCATGGAATGTGTGAGCCACTCCATATCTATCAAAAATTAATTCAAAATCTCCCAATTAAATAGAAATCAATGTACAGTTATTATTCATTCTTATGTACACAAAAATGCATTAAAATATACTTGCATTATAATCAACACAAAATATTTTGATTTTCATTGATGAAACTAAGTCTTGAGAATTGTAGCAATTCATTATATCTGTACACTTGGGGTCATCCAGATTGGCCAGGGTCATCGAAAATTGGTCACTCTAAATTAACTATCACAAACACTTCTAAGATGCCTGTCGAAGTGTTAGAATGTTGTCTATGATGTGAACAGTTAGTTTCATAACAAATTATGAAATTGCAAGGTGACCCTGAGTGTAATTATTATACTCACCAACATTAAGAGCTTTCTCGGTGGGCACATACATATGGAAGTCATAGACATGCTTCCCGTCCCTACTCATTGTCACATGTCCAGTGAATTGTGCTGGGGTGAACCACATGGGTGTAAATGGGGGTTCGTTCAATTGAAATTCTGCGTGAATTCTGAAAAGTCAAACAAACACAACTGTCATTCTGAGGATTGACAAAACATCACAGCTAAAATCACTGAAATTTTGAAAGGAAAATAGTCTTTAAAAGAAAAGTTAGCTAAACAAACATCATTATATTTCAATCCAAACAGTCATTTCTACAATGTTTTTAAGTTGCAATCTATATTATTATTGTACAATAGGATGTGTACATTATTCATATAATTGTGATCATTGCAATAATTTCCAAAAACTTACCTAAAGACTATTTCCACTGTTTGATCATTGAAAGCTCTCACACAGGCGAAACCACCCTGAGGCGCAAAACGAGAAACGATGAATGGACGCGGATGTAACATCGAAAGAAGATTGTGAATAAAGCGGTCTTCACTTTCCAGAAGTAATGGCGGGAAGAATCTGAAAACATCAAAATAGTTTGTTTCAAATTACTGCCATTTAGTCATCAAATACTGGTACATATGTGTTCCAAGATGACATTGATTTTATCTTTTCTAAGAAACCTCTCTTTAACTTGTCACTTTCTAAACACAATTTTTTTAATCTCTTTATTTGTAAACTTTACATCACAAACAGTTTAATTAAGTTACCTGTTAGATGAAAAGGCTGACCCTGGAGGCAGGTCATCAGGAACACTGAACTGCAATGGATACACCTGTCCAAGCTGAAGTTCTCCTTCCATTTCATCAGGAAGAAAAAGCCTGAATTGTTCAGTGCCAAAATTATAAAATTCCTTCGCAGGCTTTTTCCAATTTTTCAAACCTCTCAAAGGATCAAGTGGCCCAACAAACTGAAATATAATTTGGGCTTATACAAATCCACAAATCAAACAATTTCATACAGCGATAATTAAATATACATTGTATTAATTAAAATATATAAAATTGCAACACAGGTCTATGATTACTAAATAGAAGCAACATTTGTACAGTGATGTAATGCAAGTATCACAACTTACAGAATCTTCCTGTTTGCTCATACTCTCTTTTACAAGAGGTTGCAAGAATGCTTGAATCGTGACAACCTCCTCATCGCCACTGATGGGCAGATCATACTCTTGGGTTATCTGAAAGGTGAGGAAATGTTTATAATACCTTATCTATAACATGCATAACTCATAACAGTGCAAAAGCTGTGCAGAACAAATTGCAACCAACTGCAAATGTACAGACAAGGGCTAGCCCTGTTCCATTTAAAAAAAAAACCTTTTTTCTACATTAAGATATGAAGAAAATACTGGTACAACCATCCCCCTCCCCCACTTTATCTCTTTTGCAGAAACACCCCCCCCCCCCTCCCCCAACCCCCACTTTTTCAAAAAACCTCCCTGTCCAACCCTCTAAATTATAAATGAAACAGCATAAAATGTTTAAAAAAAAAAAAAAAATTACAGCTAGGCAATCAATAACTAAAATCATAACAAAAATTCTGCTAGTGCAAGTTAAAACATAAAAATATTATACAAATGACTGTTAACAATCTGCTCTCCTAAACATGGGTTACGATTTGCTCATAGACAAAATTAATTTCTGAGATCATCACAATGACCCAATGTTTACAGAACTCACATTGATTTCCAATAGCTTGTGTGCTAATGGTTCAAATTCTTCAATGCTGAGCGCACCATCTCCATCACGGTCATATTTCACAAACATGACAATGCCAGGCAAACCTAGGTCTTCCATGAGGTCCCCAGGTATGGCATACCTAAAATCAATGTAAAATTAAATTTCATTAAGATAATCTATGATCAAATAACTGTGGCCCAAAATTATCACTCATTATCATAGATAATTAGACGTCTCTTCATGTAGGACCTGTACGCATTTCTTACCCTCCATTTAGTTTCAAGCTTGATATGATGTCTATCAAACCTAAAACTGAGAAGATGCCCACTGCCAGTGCCAAGAACCACACTAGAACTTTTGGCAACGGGATTCTGTACGTTTGCCTCCACCATTTTGCTTGATTTTCGGCAGAAGATTCCTCTGAATTCCGAGGAGTCACTAAATCAGTCTGCACTCCAACATCCATTTCTGATCTTCACTGTCATGGCTTACTACCAATAGAGCTCAACATCTGCAAAATATATATCAATATGTACAAATATGTATACTATTAAAATAGGCCTATCTATTATGTAGCTAAAATTGTATTTTTGCAATTTAATTACAAATAGTATTGAACTTTTTGACTTTACAAAGTCAAGTATTAATGGCTAAAACTGTAGATACAAGCAAGTAGACTTCTTCAAGACTTCACCAAATTTTCACTGTTTACAGTTTAGTGCATGTATGGTTTCTAAGACTATGCTAGCACAATTTTTATACTCTTTGCTTTGGCCCAGTTTGAGCCTAGCAGTTCTGTCTCCTGTACAGCATCTAAAATATATCTATACTTAGTATTTACTTACACAGTAACCAGATCAAGTCCACATTTTGCAATAACAAAATAACTCAGTCCATCTTACCATTTTTCTGTCTCAGTCACCACATGCTTCCGTTTGTTTACCTGGACATCTGACAGCCAAGAATTTCACTTAATTGTACGCTGATTGGTCGGCGACGTCGCTCTAGTTATTCATTACCCGAACGCTGATTGGTGAATGGAAGTCACATGACCATGACATACTTTTGGCGAAACATGGCCGCGTGTGTAAACATGCCCTCGCCGCTTCAGTAGCAACCAGACCCAGCGCGAAACGCAAATAGGAGAAAGGCATTTATGCAACGAAAATGGCAGACAAAACTGCCCCTAAAGCTCAGCTAAGGCTGGAATGGGTCTATGGCTACCGTGGCCATCAAATAAGAAGCAATTTATTCTACACAGCGTCAAAAGAGATCATGTATTTTGTGGCTGCAGTGGGTGTGGTATACAATGAACGCGAAAATCGGCAGAAATTCTTCATGGGCCATGATGATGATATTATCAGGTATTACTTTTAATTTCATTTTAGCAAAAACAGATATGCAGTAAGAAATGTACTTTATCTTGTGCGTTTTGCACACGATTTGTCAAGAATTAAATCCCTGGGCCTCCTAGGCAATACAGTAAAACTAAGTGTGTAGTAAACCTATCTGCAACCTGTGTAGACTTGTCACACCTGCTGACTAACCTACGTCCAACAGTCTAGGTTTCACATTTTAGCGTGAATCATGACTAATTATAATTATTTACCTGTATGCCAATTAATGCAAATTCTCAAAGTTGCATCATGTATATCTTTTAATTTCTTTTTCCATTGCAATGCCATCCATCACAGACTCAGTTGCCCTATGGCTATGAACATAATTTTATTGTGAACTGCTTTATAAAAATAAATAATGGTTTTGAAAAATAGAATGTACATTTTGGCAGTACTGGTTTTGGCATAGAAAGAAACCCTATATATGGCATAGATAGAAACCCTATATGGTTTTTTGCACTAATAGAGGCTTGAGAGTGTTGTTTGATTTGGAATTGAGTATGAAATGAATAATGTGTACTGGTAAGCCAATACTGCAACTCATAATAAATTGAAGTTATTTCAATTTAATTACATTGCAACATAAAAATTACATAGTATATCCGTTTCTATCCACTTTTTTGTATTAGTTAGTACTTTTTTATATTTCCAATTATTGCTAGGATGTAACTTGGCAAACAAATTCTTTCTTTAATTTCAAAGCCTCACACTTCACGGCGAAAAGACACTGGTTGCCACAGGTCAGGTTGGCAAATCACCATATGTCTGTGTCTGGGATACCATGACAATGAAAACGATTTCCATCTTGAAGGATGGCCACACCCATGGTATCACCTCATTGGCCTTTGATAAAGATGGAAATGTAAGTTGAATGAATGACAGTTTAATTATTGATTTTGTGTATCTGTTTATAATTAGGCCATATTGATGCTTTATATTTGTTTCAGAGACTTGTATCAGTGGGCATGGACCAGAACTCCACAGTAAATGTGTGGGATTGGAGAAAGGGCAAAGTTATTGCGACTGTCAGAGGTCATTCTGACAGGGTATGTATATAGATTTCATGACTTCTTTCTTTATATTACCATTATTTTATGGTGTAAATGTAAGAGATATTTAGTGTGGAGTAGCAATATTGAGTGATTTATGCATCTGAAAAAAATTAAAATATTTCTAACAGTCTTTTCCTTAACTTAATTGATTTGCCTTTTTTTTTAAATATTCTTTCCTACCCCACAGGTATTTGACATGCAGTTTCAACCCAACTTTGACAATCAACTTGCAAGTTGCGGAGTTAAGCACATCAAATTCTGGACTTTGAAGGGCAACACTTTGAAACCTTCGAAAGGCATATTTGGAAAAGCAGGCGAAATTCAAACCATGCTATGCTTGACATTTGGGCCAGAGGACATCACATATTCTGGTGCTCTCAATGGTGACATTTACATTTGGAAGGGGAAGAATTTGAGCCAAGTCATTGACAATGCTCATGCAGTGAGTATATTGCTAGCTGCTGTTTGATAATGATAGAGTGATGTCAATGTAATTTTTCAACTCACACTTTAAGTGGAAAATGGTGCTAAATAATTATTGTCATTTTCAGGGGAGCGTATTTGCCATTGCCGCGAGTCCCGATGGCTTTGTCTCTGGAGGCAAAGATGGCATCGTACGGATCTGGGATCCTGACTTCAAACATATTGCTAAAATTGACCTCTCATCAGCAAAAGATGGTTATAAAGGTTTGTACCAAAAAAAAAATGGACAAATTGCAGTAAAGTGGACCCTAATTTATGACCATATTTAGCAAGCCTCGTTGCCAGGCCTATGACGTAAAAATGCTTGAATTTAATGGCTGACAAATGCGGCGGTGATCATTTTCAAGACAAGAACATAGTTTATTTTTTCTTTCATCAGGGGCTGCTGCTCCCAAACTCTCGCTATTCGACACAAATATTATTCTTATAGTTTCCCAGGAAAAACATTTGTGAGAAATAGTGATTATTTTCATATTTCATGGATGCCAAATATGGGCACACATTTTGGTCCGCTATATTCTTTTGATTTAGGTCCCTGGTTGACAAATTGTGTCAAATGTAACAGTGAGGTTCATTAACTGAGTGTAAAAACTCAAAGGACAAATTAAAGGTTTCATTTTAACTTGAGCCAACATGCTAACAACTATTTGCAACTAATAAGTACTTAGTCTACAAATAATACGTACATACAATTCTTTCAAACCTTGTCTGACAAGTCTCATCTGACTTCAACAGGAATCAAAGTGCGATCAGTTTACTGGAGAAGTGACCGAATATTGGTTGGGACTCATGACAGCGAAATATTTGAAATCAGCACCAATGAGAAGGAAAAAGCAAGATGTGTTATGCAAGGCCACGCTGAGGGTGAACTGTGGGCGCTTGCTGTGCATCCAAAGAAAACGGTTTTTGCAACTGGCAGTGATGACTGCACGGTCAGGTAAGCCAATTAATTAGTAATGTGAGGTTCCCTGATGTAATTTGTCATGTCAAAATTATTCTAACTACAAACTCTTTATGTAGATATATATTTTCCGTGAAGAGTCAGTGTAAAAAATACATCAAAACCTTGAAATAAAACTGGATTTCATGGTCTCAAGAGTTATAGAATACAAAATAAGCTAAACATTAGTTAAATTATATCAGCTAGACACACTGGTGCTGATAACAGCTGATACATTTCACAATTTTTTATTTCAGATTGTGGAACACCCAGGACAAGGCATTGCTTAGTAAAACCTCTGTGGAACAACCAGTGAGGTCATGCTCGTTCAACGCAGATGGTTCTCAACTAGCTATTGGCATGAATGATGGATCCTTTAAAGTACTCAAGACAAAGTAAGCAAAATTGTTCAGTTTACTGCATAATGTTTTTTCCTGAATACTGTTCAATAAATATTGTCCATAAATTTATCATAAGAGCAAAAATAGCACCTGTGTCGTGTAATAAAGTGTTGAGTAGTGGAAACACATTTTATATCATTGTCATGCCTGTTCCATTTAAAAACGAGGGGGGGGGGAAAGGAAAATATTCAGACCCAACCATCCCCCTCTCCTTTCTCTTTTGGGGAACCTCCCCCCCCCTGCTTTTTCAAAAACCTTCCTTTTCACCCCCCTGCCCTCTTTTTTTAAATGGAACAGCCCCAAGAGGGGGAGGTGGCTAAACAAATTTGAAAAAGCGGGGGAGGGTTCTCCAAAAGAAAAAGAGGGGAGGTTAACCAGTATTTTCTTAATATCTTAATGTAGCAGGGGTGGTGAGGGGGGTGGGGAGTGTCTATCAAAAAACATGTGGGGGGGGGGGGGGTCTGAATTTTTTCTGGTCAACCCCTTCCCTTATTTTTAAATGGAACAGCCCAAAGCGACTAGCAATTCAGCCCTCATATCATGAGTGGCAACTTCAGAATTCAATGGACTTATCATTCTTATCTTCCTTATTATTATTCACCCTTGATCATGTTCATATAATGCATTTCAATTGCAGAGATCTCTCAGACTTGATTCACATCAAGGACCGAAAAGAAGTTCTGCATGAAGTGAAGTTTTCTCCAGATGGCCAGTACTTGGCAGTGGCATCAAACGACAACTTCGTCGATGTATACTCAGTGCCGCAGAAATACAAGAAAGTGGGTCAATGCAGCGGCAGCTCTAGTTTCATAACGCACGTCGATTGGTCTGAAGATGGGAAGTATCTGCAGACCAATAGTGGAGCAGCAGAACGACTCTTCTTCAAAATGCCAGGTCAGATATAATCTTATTCATTGGCATTGAATTGAAAGTCATTTAGTTAATTTTGACATTTAAATTTAAATCACGTAATTTGTTACAAGGGTGATGGCATTAATGATAACAACATTTTTTGGTTTCTAAATTTACGTCAATGGCATTTTTAATCGTATAGTTAGATACAAGCATTATTAACCTAAGATTTCCAAACACTTTTAAATATCATGTATTATGAAATTGAAAGTTTATTCAGTGGATTTTAGTATGCATAGGATTTTTTGGCAGTCTTTATAGAGTGATATCTTGTTGACAGCTGTGTAGTTTAATATCTTATTCACCTGGTACTGACTCAATTATTCTTTTCTGATATAATTCCATGAAATAGTTGGCAAGCAAGTCACTAACAAGGAGGAGATCCGGTCCATCCACTGGGCGTCATGGACAGGTGTCCTTGGGCCTGAGGTGAATGGCGTTTGGGGCAAGTACACGGACACTAACGACGTTAACGCAGTTGATGCCTATTTCGGAGGAGAAGTGGTAGTCACTGGCGATGACTTTGGACTTGTGAAGCTCTTCAGGTTCCCTAGCTTAAAGAAAGGTTAGTATGGATCTGAGAAAGTTTGCTGAATGAGCTTAGGGTTCCATCCAATTGAATCGAAACAATTCATCACAAATTTACCTATGCATGTATAACAAAGTATGGCTAGTATGTTAGTAGTAATCTCAGCACACATATTTGTCCTCTGTTTTCCATTGTCAGGAGATCCATAAGTAACAAATGTTTGTGTTAGTAAGAGCGCAGTTTTATGATATGATCCCTAATCCTACCAGTTGCAATGATGGTTAAGAATTCCCCGTTATGTTTTCAGGCGCTAAGTTTAGAAAATACAGTGGCCATTCAGCCCATGTCACCAACTGCCGATTCTCGTCTGATAAGCAGAGAGTTCTCACAACAGGGGGCGCTGATCATGCTATATTCCAATGGCGCTTTCAAGCAGATGGCTTTGAGACTGAAGAAAATGACCTTGCAGACCAGTACGGTAAGTTTATTGAGCGCATGAGTCATATTAATATGCCTTATGGGTTCTAGAATTAAGTAATTTTGAAAAATTATCAAAGTTTTGATGGCAGATCCATGTATAAAAGTGTCCATACTTGATAGGCAGGGTTTCCACGCCTACCGGGAATCCGGGAATTACGTAGTAACGTTTTCCCTGTCGAGAAAAGCCTTGAAATTGCAGGAAGTGTGAGAAATCATGGAATTTACTGGGGAAACGGTTCTTGTAATTTCCGCCTTGGGCGCTGGATTACACTGCGTAGGAGACGATGGAGTATGCATGCAAGAAGAGTGAAAGTATTGGTCAATGCCATTTTTTTCAGGAATGGGAGACTCCAACAGTGAAGACAGTGACTCAGACTTGTCAGAGGTCGATGAGGTCGATTCAGATTTGGAAGCAGAAAAGCAAATGTCATACAGCCGAGCCGTTTACAAGGAAGACATGAAGGTCCTCAAGTCGTCTGTCAAAACACAACGTGCTCCTGGAGAAAAGAGAAACAAAGCTCCTGATGACAGTCTAAAATTGAAGTTTGTTCATGGGTAAATATGCAACTTCCACTCAATCTTATTCAATGGCAGAGTTCTTATGATTTGCCAATATGAGAAATTTTAAAACATGGTGATGACAATGCTTTTCCAGGTACCGCGGTTACGATTGTCGCAATAATGTATTTTACATGCAAAATGGAGAAGTAGCCTACCACGTTGCTGCCGTGGGAATTCTTTATAACAAAGAAAAACGCACACAAAGATTTTACACGGAGCAAGATGATGACATCCTGTGTCTAGCAATTCATCCTCTGAAAGATATTATCGCTACGGGTCAGGTAAATACTTTGTAGTATGCAGTTTGCTTAATTAAACGTACTTCAATGTCAATTTTACTTGCTTAAGCATTACAAAGATGAATATTGGTGAGTTTTATCATAATTTGTCCATCCTGTATTCCTACATCAACAATGATCAAAACCATGAACCTGTCACCAACTTGACTTTCATGCTTAAGAAGGGAGAAACAAAATACAATGATATAATGTACGGTTGGACTGAATTGTGAGTCGGTCGGCTTACGTCGCAACGAACACAGCTCTCAAAAATTATTTCCCTTGAGTTGACATCATTCTGACCACATCATCTTTGGTTTCCAGGTTGGCAGAGATGCGGCAACACACGTGTGGGATGCTGACAACCTAAAAACCCTCTCAATCCTCAAAGGTCAGCACCAAAGAGGAGTGTGTGCGGCAGACTTCTCTCCAGATGGTAAAAGACTTGCGACTGTTGGACTTGATGATAACCACATGATAGTTATCTGGGATTGGCGAAAAGGGGAGAAACTTGCAAATGCTAGGTTAGTTGATTTTACTATATCATTTGTCAGCTTACTACATGTATTTCAAATGACCACTAAATCAATCTTTAAAATGTCCGACATAACTGAAACAGTGGCATATTGTTTGAGTCTAAGTGATGAATGCCATGATGTTTCTTGCAGAGGACACAAGGACAAAATATTCATGATAAAATGGAATCCTCATGATGGTAACCAATTAGTCACAGTTGGTGTGAAGCACATCAAGTTCTGGACTCAAGCAGGTGGGTACTTTTCGAATTGCATCAGCAGGCCATTTCTTTAATACGAATGAATGACAAGTACCATAGTTCAGTCATAATGAATTTAAAATGAAGCTGCATATTGCCAATAAAGATGATATGTTTCCAACAATTACCTCGTATGATTATATGATTTGATGTTTTCAGGTGGTGGCTTAACTTCAAAGAGAGGAACGTTCGGAAATGTTGGCAAACTGGACACCATGATGTGTGTCACATATGGCAAAGCACCGAACGTTTGTTTCACAGGGGGCAGCAGTGGTTCCATCTTCATTTGGAATGGTCTTACTTTGGCCAAGACCGTCAAGGCACATGAAGGCCCCTGCTTTTCTATGCATTCCCTTGATAAGGTAAAGAAAATGTGCAATTAATTTGTTATGTGGTCTTAAAGTGGTTGCACTGTGTAGTGATATACTGGCAAATTTGAAAATAAATCCAACCTGTTAGATTCTCACAACAGTGTACCTACATTATTTTGACCCTATCTGTTCAACATCTTTATGTGAACATAACTTGGTAACATGATGCCATGAATGAACATAAAGCACCAATTAACGCTCTTTTGATTCAGGGATTTGTCACTGGAGGCAAGGACGGAATGGTATCACTTTGGGATGAATCATTCGAGCGTTGCCTTAAATCTTACGCCATCAAACGTAGCTCTCTTGTACCAGGGACAAAGGGAATGCTGCTCCAAGACCAACCTCCAGTTAGAGCGATCATCCTTGGACATGGTCATATACTTGTTGGAACAAGTAATGGAGAGGTTTTGGAAATAGGCAAAGATGGTCCAATTGATATTTTGGTCCAGGTGAGAAAAAATATCCACTTGTATGTTGAACTTTTCTGTTTCACAATGAAAGCAAAACGCTGTCAATTGCTATAGTCTTGGGTATATCACATTATCATTGTTGAATTAAGAATTAGATTTAAGTAATGTCAGAACACATTTAAGGGGAGTTCCACCATATCCCAAACCCGTAAGTTAAATATAAATATGTCCATTTACTTGTAAATCACTCTGTACTCTGTTATAATACAGCAAAGTAACAGTATACGACACCAAAGTTGTGGCTGTCGATAGACCTGCCGGTGTTAATAATGACGGTCAGGGGGAGACCCCAAAACATTCTGACTGACAAAAAAAGATAGACTTCTACAAGTCTCATGCGTCAGAATGTGATGGATCCGCCCGGCCGTTGTTATTAACACCAGCAAGTCTATTGGCGACCACAACTTTGGTGTCGGATGCTGTATAACAACTATTGCTTGGCATTAAAATCACCCAGGGACACAGAGAAGGTGAAGTGTGGGGTCTGGCAACCCATCCAAATCAACAAATGTGTGCCACGGTCAGTGATGATTACACTTTGAGGATCTGGGACTTGAGTGACCAGCACTGTTTGGTCAATTGCAAGATCTTCAAAAAACCTGCAAGGAGTGTCGACTTTTCACCTGATGGCAAGGCCCTGGCTGTTGGTTTCAAGGATGGTGAGTTCAAAAGATTGTCTTTACCAAGTCAAACATTTTCTGATACTCACAAACATGTTGTCTTTTGATGAAGTTATGTAAAAGCTTATGATGATTCAATTCGATGTTTTATGTCACTTCTATCTTGCGTTATGTTATCTATAATAATAATATTTTTCTCAAACAGGCAGTTTTATGGTCGTCAACTCCGACACCCTTGAGGACATTGTTCAGTTTCATCATCGGAAAGAAGAAATTTCTGACATTCGCTTCTCACCAGGTTTGAACAAATAATTATAACCATTTCAACTGCCTAAAATAAAACAAAATGACTTGAACATTTCTCAGTTCGCCTTTCTAAATACTGTATGCACCTTTTCAGACCCTGGTAAATACCTTGCGGTCAGCTCCCATGACAACCTGGTGGATATTTACAATGTCTTCAGCAGCAAAAGAGTCGGAACTTGCAAAGGAAGTTCCAGTTATATCACCCACATTGACTGGGATACTAAAGGTATAAGTTTCAAACAGAAACGTTTATCTTCGTTTTGATTTGATTTTAATAGCATTTTACACTATATACAGTGTATAGCTAACAGATCAGTGCTGATTTTATGAAAAATTCATTCCACTTTAAATTGGTGGTGACTCATATGTGACATTTACATGCTGGGCTAGTAAATAACCCAACCCTTGGCATACATGTGTTGGACTATGTGTTCTCCAAGCCATCATGTTATCACCACAGCCAACAATTGACCATATGAAGTGAATGTCACTTCAGGCTCTCAACATGGAGACACTGCAATATAACTAACCTTTTAGTGCAATATGTTCTTCTTTTCAGGCAAACTTTTGATGACCAACTCAGGCGCCAAAGAGCAATTATTTTTTGAGGCTCCAAGAGGTAAAAGACATGCGCTACGAAAAGAAGAAATTGAGAAACTCAATTGGGCGACCTGGACAGGAGTTCTTGGGTCAACCTGCGAAGGCATTTGGCCAGCAGGGAGTGATGTGACGGACGTCAATGCATCGAGCGTCTCAAAGGACGGAAGAGTTATTGCAACCGGTGATGACTTTGGATATGTTAAGCTCTTCAACTACCCTGCAAAGGTCAGTTCCTAAATGATAATATGACCTGAGTTGTCTGGCAATGATGCAGTTTTAAAATATCAAAAAGTTGTCAAATTATGTCCTTGAAAAAAAAAAACACTACACCTGGCTGTAAGATAACTCAAGAAATTTCGAGTATATATATTTCTCGCACTATTTGCTGAAGCAAAGCTTTTACCTTCATAATGGCTATGCCACCGTATTGTCATATATTTGATGTGAACTATAATGATTGATGGGTATAACAGAATTAATTAATTCAACTGTGACTGTAACATTGTCACTTGAAGAGATTCATCCAGTTTGTTTGTTCCTCCGTGTGAGAGTCGTAAGGTCAAGTTTAAATACTAAATTTTCTCCCCTGGGGTCATTAAAATTTTCTTCCACTTATTCTACATAATTTGATTTGTTCATTAGGGTAAATTAGCTAAATTCAAGAAATACAGAGGACACAGTGCTCATGTAACCAACGTTCGATGGACTCATGACGACAGCCACCTGGTGTCAGTGGGAGGAAGTGACACCGCTGTGCTGGTGTGGGCGCATGAATCGTCCAACCAACCTGGTTGTCGTGGCGACAGTGAAGATTCTGATACTGATTCTGAGGAAGAGGGAGGTAAGTTCTTTTACTTGTTTTTTTTATATTTTTTTTGGTTGTATGAAATATCAGCCAAGTGGTCTGGCAGCAAAAAAACCTTCGGTCAGCTATTTGAAGTTCCTGGGTTTGAATCTTGCAATCTTAAATTATGAGCTAAATAAAAGATGTAATGTACTTACACAGTTTTCAGAGAATTAGTTTTTATGTCTTTCAGGTTACGACAGTGATGTTGCTCATGAGAAGAGCATTGACTATTCATCCAAGACTTATGCAAACCCAATTCGAGGTCGCGAAGGGGTCAAACCAAGAGAACAGCAAGATGAGAGTGATGACGAAGATGTGTAAGTTTTGATGGATAGAAGTTATTGAACATCTTCAGAAAAAATAACTTCACAAATTAAAAAAAAAATCATAAATTAATGAATGGGAAGATAACTTAATCAATCTGATTTTGGTTACAGAAAACCTGTCAGCCGACATACCCGAAACATTCCAAAGGTAAAAAAGGTCGAACCAGTGTCACTCTCCAGTACTGGAGGAAAAAGAACAAAGAAGATCGCGCAAGTGACAGATCTGGAATTGGACTACATATTTGGATTCCGAGGATTTGATTGCCGTAGCAACCTTCATTATCTGAATGATGGCTCCGACATAGTGTACCATGCTGCTGGTGCTGGGATTGTTCTCAATGTGGCATCAAGTGAGAATTCTTCATAAGATTCATTGTATTATATAATATGGTTTCGAAATATGCCAATCAAACCTAATGTACATATTTTCACTAATCACCAATGAGTAGTAATTTAAAAAACGGTAATGGCAAGTGAAAATGCCTCATGAAATATGATAATGAAATTTCAGTCATCCTCACATCAACGGTTGCATTTCACAAGATGTCACAAGACCCCCTTATTTTCTCAAAGTTGATAGATACGATAACCCCGAACTCATGCATTTTTGTGTCACAGATCATCAAAACTTCTACCTGGACCACTCTGATGATATAATTTGCTTGTCGGTAAACGAACACCCCAAGTTCAAGAATATTGTTGCCACTGGACAGATTGGCACAGTCCCTGAGGTGAACATCTGGAATGCCAGCACTAGGGAGACACTGTCTGTCATTAAGGTCAGTATTAAAATATTTTCTTTTTTAACGACAATCACAAAATTAATGCCATACATGTCTCACAACTTAATAGATCTCATCTTCACTGAAGATGACATTCTCGGACTAAAAAAAAAGTAATTTGATATCAAAATCTGATGTTTTTTTGGTTTTTATCAGGGTTTTCACAAAAAGGGAGTATGCAGTGTGGACTTCTCCTGCAGTGGTAAACTATTGCTGACCATAGGACTGGACGATGCTCACTCAGTGGCCGTTTGGAGATGGCAGGAAGGTATGAACATTTATAACAGTTCCTTTGTAACTTGTCATGAAAATAATCTGACATTGTACACATGTTCAGACATTAAGCTTGCACCGTTGAAGGTATTCATTACACAGAGCTTCTGTAAACCCTTTTAAACCTGAAATTCTACAACCTAAATAACAGGCTATTGATACACGATGCCTATACACGCTGCTCTGCTCTCTATCTCAGGATCCAAGGTGGCCAGTGCGGAAGGAAGCACCGAGCGCATTTTCCAAGGAGAATTCCGGCCAGATTCTGACAGCCATTTTGTGACAGTGGGGGTGAAACACGTTAATTTCTGGCATATTGCCGGGAGCACCATGACGCGCAAAAAGGGTGTCCTTGCTCCGGTGGATGACGTAGCTACTGATCCAAAGATGCAGACAATGTTGTCTGTTGCTTTTGGTGCTGTAAGTTAAATTTATACAAATATAATATTCATCCCATAATTAACAAAGTAGGATGGTCGAGCCATTGTTTGATGGCATTTAAATTTGACATCATCAACTGCACTCTTTAAATGTGACATCATCAACGGCACTCTTTAAATGTGACATCATCAACTGCACTCTTTAAATGTGACATCATCAACGGCACTCTTTAAATGTGACATCATCAACGGCACTCTTTAAATGTGACATCATCAACGGCACTCTTTAAATGTGACATCATCAACAGCACTCTTTAAATGTGACATCATCAACAGCACTCTTTAAATGTGACATCATCAACGGCACTCTTTAAATGTGACATCATCAACTGCACTCTATTTTAGCTGTTGTTCGATTACATCTTTTCACAATTGTTGCGGCTCCCTTAGTTAGTCAAGAGAAGCCAAGTGGGATGACATTAGATCAGTTCATTTCGTCAATAAAGATGCCTGAAATATTGAAAAACATGAAATTCTCATACAGTGTATGAAAATAGCAACATATTAAAGCACAAGAAACAACTTTTACAGTCATTTTCCAGCTTCTCATCATTAAAATGACCCACTTGGCAACAAAAAAATTATAATTGTTTAATGGCTGAATCCTGCTATTGCAAACCTAAATTAAGTTATATTTTTTGGATGATTTTACAGAACAACACAACATACACAGGAGCCATGAGTGGGGATGTGTATGTATGGGTTGGAAACACTCTGAACAGGATTGTCCAGAAAGCCCACGGTGGACCCATATTCTCCATGTTCACGACATTACGAGATGGTTTGATTGTCACAGGAGCAAAAGAGAAACAGTAAGTCAATAAAACAATTATATTGTGCTTTATGGGAAGGAAGAGTACCACCAGAGGTCAATGACACCGTAGCAGATAAGTATTGTTTAATGACGTCATCTATATTGTGACGTCATCCATGTAACAATTATGTAGTGACGTCATCATATTGTCGTCATTTTATCTGCTATGGTCGTAGTGTCCTCTGTATGCAGTGTGACTTTTTCTCCCCATTGTTTCGTGTAAAGATTGAATGAGTACCACTGGTCTAAAGCTTAGACAGCTTATATGACCAGCCGACACATGCATAATATGCATTATATGTTAATGAGCTAGCTGGTAAGGTTTGGAATCCATATCATGTTACACATTTAATGCATAATTGGTAATTGGATAGAACCCATGGAAAAAGTGCAGTATAGTGGACCCTATTTTATGTCCAAATTTACAAGCCACGTTGCCTGGCCTATGACGTCAAATGCTTGAATTTAATATGTGATGTCACAAACATACGGCGGCTGTGACCATTTTCAAGGCAAGAACGCAGTTTATAATTGTTGATTTTTGCTCTAGTAAAAAAATACTCACTATTTTCAGATTTAATGGAAGCCAAATATGGGCATAAATTTGGGTCCACTATACTGCACTAAACCCGAACCCATAACCATCCAATGAGTTGAGCGATGTCTGAACCATGCGACCACTACCAAATATTTTCTCAAAATGTCAATATTGTGTACATAATAATACAAACTACAAAATATCTGTAATGTACTGGACTTATTCTTTGTAGGAACAAGGAAGGAGGTCCAGTGAAACTATGGGATCAAGAAATGCGAAGATGTCGAGCCTTCCAGCTGGACACAAAAAGATCCGTCGATGTGGTCAAATCTGTTTCACGTTGCAAGGTCAGTGAATATCTGACACTGTTGAAATGTTGTTATTTTGGCATGTTTGAGAGAAATTGTACCCAATCAAGTAGTTCATTGTTTAAGAATTATTGCCATAATAACACAATCTAGAAGAAACAAATACAGTTTACATATTGATTACTTTTGCTAATGACACTTGATACCATGGAATGTATTTACTAAAATAAATTTGTCAAGAGTTATTATTAGGAAATACAAATGTCATTACTGAGTACTGAGCTGGGTGCATCAACTGTTACATCCAGACTTTTGCTCAATTCGAGTTATAGTAGGTTAAACTTTGGCGTTTAACACATTTACTACCAGACAAATTTGAGATGATTTGAAAATAACACTGCTTATTTTCAGGGCAAAATACTGGTTGGTACCAAAGAGAGTGATCTAATAGAGGTAAATGAGAAGACAGGAGCAAGCACCACATTGATGAATGGCCATGGAGAGGGAGAGATGTGGGGCCTGGCCACGCACCCTTCAACAGATCGGTTCGTTAGTGCTAGTGATGATGGTACATTGAGACTGTGGGATTTGGTCAGCAAGGTAAGTGCTAAACAACTAACTAATAACTTTCAGTTTCAAACTCTCTCAGTGATTGATATTCTAAATTTTAACAAAAGCTTAGTACACAGCCAATTTCATAGACTTGGAAACCTATCTCATAGATTTGGACATAAAACTCCAGAGGACTTCATGTGAACCTAGGACTCCCATTGGCTAAGGCAGTCCCTCAACCAATAAGAGTCCTGGACTCACATGACGTCCTCTGGAGTCTAGTTTCGAAATCTATGAGATTGATTTCCAAGTCTATGAAGTTCGCTGTAATGTATATTTCGAGCATAGTCATGGACACAAAAAGGCTAAGTTTTATTCTAATTTGGGGCCTGCAAGGCTGCAACACCGAAACTCTTAATGTGACAAACTAGTCACGTTGTACAGACAACGCCAATCATAATCCTCTAGGGATGACAGATGAAGAAATGTCATATAATTTAACATCTGACCATGCAGACTTGGGTTCTCATCTATCTATGCTTGCACAATTTCAGAAACTCCTAATGAACCTGACGGTTGGACCTGCAAGATCTGCAGACATCAGTCCTGATGGTGAAATTGTTGCAGTCGGTCTCAAAAATGGAGGCTTCCAAATTCTAAATTCAACAAACTTCAAGATACTTGCACAGCAGAGAGACAGAGGAGAGATGATCAATGAAATAAAGTCTGTACATTAGAAAGTTGTACATACTTCATCTTACATTTTGAAACACAAAAGTTTTACACAAAAAGATATATATATATATATATTTGTGAGCTGTTGTAGTTTATTAGGGGTTTGTTATGTGCTCATTATTAGTAGTGGGCTGGACTAAAATGAAAATCATTTATAACTTGCAGATTCAGTCCAGACAACCGCTATCTAGCAGTCGGATCCCAAGAAGGATCTGTCGACTTCTACGATGTGTCAAAAGGTCCCTCAATGCCGAGAAGTGGTGTATGCCAAGGACTTCCAAGTTTTGTTACTCAGGTAGACTTCTCATCAGATAGCAAGTATATAAGGGTAAGTTTCTTGATATTCAATAAAAAGCCTATTCTGTTTGCACACAATATAGATATTAAGTTCATGGTTATCAGTGAAAAATTTCTTTTAGGGTAAATTATTTTTTGTGGTAATCAACTTCCCATATTCCCATTCACGGCAGTCTTGCAATCGTAATGTCTCTTGAAATCTGGACACTACCCAAAAGCTTGTAGGATGAAATTAAGCATGACTTGGTTATCAATAACAGCCATACTTAATCTTTTTAGGTGTCCAATGGCGCCTATGTCCACCAAGTGTTTAAGGTGCCCTCTGGTGAGGAAGTGACAGACAAGAGCATTCTAAAAGGAATTACTTATCACAGTTGGAACAGGTAGGTACAGGGGTGAAATGCAATATAGAGAATACAACTTAAAATTTATATCAATGGACAATTTATAATAATCTATGGTAAAAGCATGTTTTGACAAAGAATATCTGCCATCATAAAATGTTGATACCAGGAACAGGTGGACCTCCTATGTCAGGCCTTAATGCCCCAAACTTAGCAAATTTCTTAATTACACCCCTGCACCCACTCTACATTTGATTAAACCATTGTAAATATAATGTATTTGTGGGTTTTTATGCAGCGTACTGGGATCAGAAGTTATCGGAGTGTGGCCTTTGGATGCTGAAAAAGCAGATGTAAACACAGCTGATGTCACTCATGCCGGCAATGCGATAGTGACCGGTGATGACTATGGCCTCGTCAAGCTGTTTGGCTTCCCCTGTTCTGAGAAATATGTAAGTTTGCTAACCAAATGTTTTGCAATGTTGTGGCGTTGCCATGTCTTTAAGCATTTATTGTAAGTCCTTTTTACATTAATAAATAAAATGTACTTCTATATAAGTAATTTGTAACTAATTTTGCTAATCCCTGTCTGATGTTTTGTTTGTGACAGCTAAATGTAAGTCAAATGAATGCTTGTTAAATGTTAAATATTTTATGTCCTCATAAATTTATAATAGCGTGTATTTATTAATGCATGTACATGTATGTAATTCATGATTAATGCATGTGTACACATAATTCAGCCTTAATTTGTATTCATAATGTGCACTGCAGCAGTCATGTTGTCTTTAAATACAGTATAATTTAGTGTCATGTACAATTGTTGTGACTAAATGAAGATGCCATTTGCGTCATAATAACAACAGAATGTCACATTTCTGGTGTATGTGAAGTGCAACCAGCATCTTCATTTTAACTTTAAATATTTGTCTTGCAAGTGAACCCTCAAAAATTCAGTTCCCTTGTCAATTATACCAATTTCATCCAGCATGTTGTCTCATTGATGTATACTTTACAAAATTGTTTTATTCTTAATCTGCAACTTAAATAGGTTCAGGTAAGCAGAGTCAGAGTGCAGTTTTCTTAAGTATAGAGTGCAATTTTACTTAAGCACAACTGTAAAGATCTGTATCAGAACACTCGTTTCTTATTCTGCATGTCTAGTGAGCAGGCCAATCGATCTGTATATATATCTTAGCGTATAGTAATTACAGAACACATGGTATATATATATATATATCTTAGCGTATATTAATTGCAGAACACATGGTTTATGCATGCTATTACATCATGCATTAGAGTTCCAGAGTACCTAATTCCATGGGGACCTAATTCCGTGAACACCTGCAACCTTAATCCACAAGTGCTTAAATTTAACTTTCACTTTCATTGCCTGTCTACACATCAAAATAAAATTTGTTTGTTATTGAGGTTTACGGTGATCACGCAATTAGGTCCATCAAGGATTTAGGTACACCTACTCTGTTTTTGTTTGGGTGAGGTTTTTTATTCCTCCAATTATTTTTTTCTTTCATGCACTTTAGTCATACAAAAATTGTCAGATAGTCTCACTTGTCATACTCAATATGATACAATATTAGCAATTGTATATATATATTACCAGTCAATTTTTATTACTTCGTAAAATTACTATGTATTGACAGCTAAAATTGATTTCAATTATGTGCTTTTTCAGGCACCCCATAAGACTTATGTTGGTCATTCTTCCCACGTCACAAATGTTTGCTTCACTTGGGACGACCGCTATTTACTAAGTGCGGGAGGAGATGACTGTTGGTAAGAAAAATTTGATTCTAGTACTATAAAGTTTCCATTTTTTGTTAATATTTCATTAAATATTGCCAAATTGTATGTTGCTTTAAGACTATGCCACACAATATTATGATTATGGCTTACTTTGGCCATTATAAGTTTCCTTTCTAATGTAACCACCTTTCAAATATTTAAAGCATGAAATGTTGGCCTTTTCAGAATATATATTAGTCATTATCTGTTGCCTCACTAACCTCATTAATTAGGCCTCTCTTCAAATTAAGTCAACCCAAATTTGACCCAATATTTATGTAACTAATTAAATTGCTAATTAATCTCCCAAATAGAACCACTTCATCAGTAGTACCATTTTTTAATAACCAATGATGGTCATAAAACACAAATTTAAATGCATAAAATTGCTAGTGCACCATTAGTCTAATGCAATGTTTTTGTTTGCAGTGTCTTTGTCTGGAAGTGTAAATAAAGAAGGTCCTGGCAATGCTGCTTACACGTAGGAGGAATACTTTACATTATAAGTGTAATACCTGTGTAATTTCTGAATAGAATTACAGAATTATTTCAATCTTTTGGGCTTTCAAATTTCATTGTGTAAAGGAACAACATATGTTTCCCAGATTATGCATGTAGCATTGGAACATAAGATTAGATATATCTGTTTTGTTTATAAATGTTATAGCAGAGCTAAATCATGTTTGCAGAATTCAAATTCTTTAAAATAATTGAATTAACAACCTAAGAACATGTACATGTGACTATGTTATCAGTAAATTAAGAATATCACTGGTATTTGTAACTTATGGAATTATTATATTTACCTCTCTGTTATTGTTTTGTAGTGAAATGGTTGTTATGATAATCTTATAATTTGATGTTTATTGTAGAAGAAGCATAATTTTGTTGATATGCTATTGTGATAGTAGTTTTTTCACATTTTTATGTGTGTCCGTCCATATATTGTGCCTGAGTAAATTTATGTGTCCGTCCAAACTCCACATGAATGATTAATACACTTTCTGAATTTTTTCATATTGGCACTCTATACATGCTATTTTTAAAATAGTTTTATTTTACTGTGCAACATATAAAAAAAGTTTATTGTCTCCTCATATATAATAATTAATTGCAGTCAGATATATTGAGGAAATTCGTTTAGTAGACATTTCATATTCTGATATTATCAAATTCATTGCAAGAATAATCAAACATATTGGCTACATTCCAGCAATGCTGTTTATTTATTTTCAATAAAAAACACAAAATATATGTATTTACAATAATACGAAAGATTTTGTTGTCTATTTACAAGTTTAACAATATTCTCAAGACGTGGCAGATTCTGTTGAAAGATTTTTCTGTCTCTGTTCCCTCATTTTAAGTCCTTTGACATGATTAATTATGAATTCCAGAGGATCATCTGGTCTTTGCTGGGCTAACTCGGCTGTAAATATCTGGAATATGGGAAAATATCCAATTAATTCAAATATATATGAAATTATGCATGAAATACATTAATTATTATATGCCAGAAAATTGCAAGTGCGAATTAATGTTTATATAATAACACAATTGTTTCACTATAAACTGCGCTAATTACATTTCACAGACACCTGCCAGGTGAGAATTATTTTCCCGCCAAAAACCATTGCGACATTGGCGCACCTGGTGGCACCTGGCGTTGTCATGGCAACTTGATAAATTAAAGGTAAAACAACACAAATGGTGATCATAAAATACCTGAAATAACGCCAAGACGTTGTGTTCTGCCAAATAAGTGTGTCCCCTGATGTATCTGTCAGGAATTTTGGATGATCCTGACTTTGAACTTTGTGTTCCAGAAGCCTTTTCGTTTGTCTTGTCATTTTCTAAACATGTATCGTCCTCATGAGGAGAGTTTTCGTGTTTCCCATCGGCCTCAGTAGGTAGAGGAGAGTCGTCTTCATCACTGGAATCACTGAGACGTGAATCTTTTCTCGCTCTGGACATGTTGACAACCAGACAGTCTATTGACAAAGTTTGTTGTTGATTTGTTTCGACTTCTTGCAAGTTTTCACCGCACGCATCCTAGGGGGCAGCACTTGCTTGCAACAACCATTGAACTAAACTAGACTAGTTCAATGGCAACAACCAGCGCCACCAACACCATAAACTCTAAATTAAAAGCTCTAAATAACAGGTATACATGTTAAAATGATTGGGTACCTATGAATATAACTAAAGTAAGATTCATTTTATTGTCACAAAAATAACTGGAAAGCTGAAACTGCTGAACAGTTTCAGGGCTTCACCTACTGTAATATGGACTAGAAAGCAGAGCTGCCAATGCTACTTGTACACCTGCTTAATCAAGACATAAGTCTTTCTTCCCCTCTTATCACTCATATTTAAAAAATTGTAGGTCATAACTAGCTAAAAGTCCCCTGTCCACAGGACAATGTAGGTAGGTTCTGGCTAGTTCATAACTAAAGTTCTGATTCGATTAATATAATTTTCTCAGGGAAATCAACTGAAAGATAAGATGTCAAATATACATTAAAATGCACTAAAAATACTGCTGCTGGAATGCACTTTGCTTCAGCCAATCACAGCCAATGGCAGGAACTTTATCAGCCAATAGAATTGCAGTATTCTGTCATAGCCACCTGGTGGAGAGAAACCAGTGGGCATGAACAGCGTGAAAGTGACATAATGCACTGTGTGACCTTCAACAAAAAACTTATAAGAGAGTACAACACAACTGACATACAAAAAGAATACAAACCCAGGAAAATTATCTGGCAGCTCAAATCATTATATGAAAAATGTCAGTGTTTAAATGACACTGAAGGTCAGATTTTGCCTAATCATTGTAACATGAAATATTCAAGGTCGGACGATCTTGTAAAACAAACATTTAGAATATCATTACAGCTAAGATAGATAGAGTACGCTTGTCTCCATGGACTGTCTGACCTTGTGACCTGATATCACATCAGACAATAATACTGGGGTACATTTGAGATCTGTGAAGTCAGCTACCTGGCGCTGGCTACTTGGCATTTACTTGAAATATCAAGATGCCCTCAACCCCGCCATAGTAAATATCAAGATATTTCAAGTAAATGCCAAGTAGCCAGCGCCAGGTAGCTGACTTCACAGATCTGTACATTTGTAGTATTTTCTTACCTGTTTGAGTCTATTCCAAATATTTTTCTACTTTAAATTAATTAAGTGAAATTTCACTTTCATTACAAGGTTTGACCTTGAATTTGACCTTGACAAATAGGTCAAATTCTGAAAGCTCTATAGTGAATCATCATCGAGGGGGGGGGGGGGGTCAACAATGCTTGGCATTTGGCTAGAGTGAATATGTTGGCTTCAATAGGCCTATTTAAAATATAAATGTAAAGAATGTAAATTTTGGAGCACAATAATTTTGGAAATTTGAGCTGGAACTTTAATGTACACCATGTCTGACATTCTTAGTCCAAAATGCATTATTCGGAAAAATTGTTTTAATTTACATTGCAGAGTGAGGTCGTCCAGTAAGATATTAGTTAAAAAGATCTATGACATGGGTGTGTTTCACAGCAGCAGCTTTGCTTCTCATTGGTTATTGCAGTTCCTATGATAAGATAGATTCTCTTAAATTCTCTTGATGTCTGGGGTCGTTCTGACCCATTTATCATATATGTATTCTCTACCTTTTATGGACCTAGAGTCCGCAATAAAGTTGACTTGACTTGACTTGACTTGACTTAACCTCTAGAGGCCTACCTAGGCTTAATTATTAGCTTTGGAGGAGGAGACCATATTAGAAAATGAAAGAAAAATTTAACAGAAGAAAAAAAAGGCTGGGGGTGAAGGCAGGCCTATAACTTCTCCCAATATACATGCCCTCAACCCCGCCATAGTAAAAGGAAATAAGCCTAGCCTATAGGATCTATACTGGACCCTTCTACAATGGGACCCTTCTACAATAATTAAAAAAAAGATTACAGTTGGGTAAGCTTTGTCTTCTATTAAAAACTGCATTGATGAGTCACACCCGTGAAGGTCCACGATGACTCCCAAGCTCGTTATGGCTCAACTTGGGACCAATGAAAGGTCAATCCCTTGAGCTTTTTATCACTAGAGGGCAGTGAATGCTGGATCCTCACAAAATTATCCATTGCCATGAATGCCAGTATAGCTCAGTATGAGTCATATAGTTGCATGTGTCACCAATGACTCATCAAGTACGCATAAGCTAGCCAAATATATATATAGTTTATATATACATGTTTAATACATATGTATACTAAAGTTAATATTGGAAGTTTTGTAACACGTGTAAGCTCTTGTAAAGAACTATTGATCACGTAAGCTGTTTCTCGTGTGTGACAAATTACATTCTATGCTTGCAAGCTGCCCAATATTGATTTTATTTACCATCATTGATTAATCTTGGGAAAAAAGTGAAGCAAAAAAATAATCTTGTTTGAAGTGACCATGATGAACAAGCTGGGCCTCAGACAAAACAAGTCTGCTAATTTGGGAGACGTCGATTGCGAGTAAATTCATAGCCGTCTGGTCTGCGGCGTTCGTTCGTCCTAATAGACGCGCGATCACTGAAGCCGTCGCCTTCGATCATGGAATGTTTATGGCATGTGGCCTTGTTGCCATGGACACCGCTAGTATGACAACAATAACAGCAGGTGCGTTCCTCCGCTCCACAAAGTAGCGCCCAGATAATTGAGTATACTTCATTTAATAAATGATGTCTACAAAGATGCACGTATCGTGGATGTAAAATCTGAAGAAAGGAATCGTTCAAACGATGAAAGTTCTTTAATTTTGCCTTACTTTTAAGACATTCTGATTGGAACGCGCGCATTAATCTATGCGCAACGCGGCCATTTTGTAACAATTACGTTCGTTTGGCAAAGAGGACATAAAATTGTTTCAATTTATTGGTCTTTTATGATAATGTCTACAAATCGGGAAATACAGCTTAGTAAAGGGAATGCTGTCTGGAGCAGGTAAGAAGTATTTTTATGATCTGACTTGATTGACATTACACCTGAGATGATTGGGTCTAGGATCCTGATCAAGGCAGGTGCGCTGGTTCTAATGGTGTCACAAACGACTAAATTGCAATTATTGGCAATCTGTTAAGACAACATTGGCATAAGACGACTGACTTTTCACACCTTGGTTGTAAATATGTTGTTCTTTGAGCGTTAATTAACACACCGGCCGAATTTATTCATATAATACAGGTGCAAATTTTATAAATCTTAAACAGCCTTCTTTTTCCTCTATTGTAACTAAGAATCATAACAATGAACATCAGAACATTGACCCCAGCATCAGAGCCAAGATTTAACAATTATCAGAGATTCATATAAGAACACAACAATTAATTGCTTGGCAGGCCACCTACCGAAAACGAATTAATCACAAGTATTATCGTTTTTGCAAAGCAACCTACGTACTCAGCTCGGTGTCTAACTAGTAAACACATTTTTTAGTCCTACATTTATTGGGCTGTGGCTACAATTTGTTTTAGACATTAACTTGCTATACATTTTATACATGTATACATGTATTTATTACAGGTGAGAAATATAAATATTTTCTGCCGTTGCCAAGCTTGAGATTGCAATACACAATGAAGTTCTTTCTGCATATCAGAATATTATTATTTAACTTCAATATAGAAAGCTAATCTATGCAGTCTTTGAGACATATCTTTAAGTTTTTCACACTTTAATTGTTTGCAACTCACAAACATTGGCTGCCAATTGTTTTCAACACATCACTTAGGTACAGAAGTGTGTTGAAAACAAGTTGCCACCGCATTTCCTTTTCTGATTATAATATAATGCTTACTAAAAGTAATGACCAAACGTAAAATCCATTCAATTTTTGATTATATTTTTGGACAGAAATGTTACTAACCCCAACTTTCTAACCCATAAAAACCCATCTCAGTGCCAACTGACAACAAGTTTCCTATCTTTCCAATCCAATGACAATGTTTTGCCATTATTTCATCAATATGGCCATTTGTAAGCAGCAGAAATTACAATAGAGATTAAAGCAAAATTCTGGCTATTTGGTTCCCAGAGGTGTTTTTATCATGCACCTGGAAAGTTGGGACAGAAATGTCAGCAGCAAGCCATTTGAAGCCCATTTTGCGCTGAGCCATGCCATTTATGACAAAATACGCCCCCAACAAGTGGGCATTTATTATGGATCTTATTATAGCTTAAAAATGAATTATTTTGCAGCACGCTTGCTAATTAGGTCTAATTTTATGATTTAATGGTAACCAGGGAAATACAAATTAGTTACCAAATTCAAATGAAGAAACAACAACAACAAAACAATTAACCAGCAAATATATCGTAATTAATACAACGTTCGGCATTCATAAAAACAAGTTATGTTTTAACTGTACATTAAAGTGGAAAAATTCCTTGCAGCCTGGAGGATTTTATGTTGTTATGTGATATATCTGCATATAATAAATAATTGCCTTATAAATATGTAGCATGTCTGTATCTAAATTTAATTTTGAAAATAATTGCCTTTTTTTTTATCAATATGTAGCATATCTGACATTGTCTGTAGCTAAATTTAATTTTGTGTTTTAGAAACATTTGGACTTTAGAAACAAAATATTTTACTAAATCTATACATAACGACACATAGTACTAATCTTCATATATTAGTACAATGTGTCGTTATGTATAGATTTAGTAAAATATTTTGTTTCTATTCTGACATTTTAGTCTCACTGTCATGTCACTGCATTCATCTCTAATGTCACCTAATTAATTTATTATCATTATGTATTTTTCAGGTGTTGATGAAGATGGCCCCAAACACTAGCCCCAGTCCTTGACTTTGAAACGAGTGATTTTATTTCATAACATAAAAGATCAGGGTCATTGCGAACCCTGAGGACAGAAGCAAATGATGGACAAATATGAGAAAATAGGAAAAATTGGAGAGGGGTCTTACGGGGTGGTGTTTAAATGCCGCAACAAAGAGACCGGTGCCATGGTGGCCATCAAGAAGTTTGTGGAATCGGAAGACGATCTCCTCATCAAGAAGATTGCGATGCGAGAAATTCGCATGCTTAAGGTAAGGTTCAAATTTTGTCTTCTTTCCATTTTATTGTTTCATTGTTAGTGTTTGGTTCAGAGGCTGAAACTAAGTCAACTGAGTGAACCGCTGCCAGAGGCAGATGTAATGATGAGATGATAAACTTGGTGTCCACATCATGGTGTATATTTATCCTACATTGACAATATAGACAATTAGGTCATGAAGAGTTTTTTTTTTTTTGGGTAGGATTTTAACCCAGGACCTAAAAATGACTTTAACCAATGGACCAACAAGTTGCTGAGCTATGAATGTTATTATCGCAATGTCACAGCTTGGAAGAACACTTTTCTTTTTCTTCCAAGATCATAGGAAGTGCATGGAACCAGGTTATATCACCCAGCTGCATAACATTGGCGTTGACCGGGTCACATTAGTTAATCTTGGCTGGAGTAATGCCAAGAAGGCAAATTTTCAAAGAAAGAGATAAATTGCACATCACATGATGGTACACTGTTCAGAGACTGTGACAGAGTGGGTACAATTTCATACTTGAGAAAGAGATTGACCATATATTGTAGTATATGAAATTATGATTGTAAAAAAAGAAAAGAATGTTTTTGCTTGAATTGAGCGATTTTCATGTCAGTGCACTGTACTCAGTGTCTGCAATGAAACTTGTAGCAGACCACACCCAATAATGTTCAGCTGTAGTCCCTTTGTTGCACTTCACTCGTTCATTTTGCTCAAAATCTCGTGCAAATGTGTTTTATACTGTAACCATGAGAGTACATTCGAGACTTAACTGTACTCCAATTTAGAGTTTCTTCTGGATCCTGCAGCATTCCTGCTTCGAATATCTTGTCTTTTGCTGCTACCTAGGCCAGAACAGGCTGCCTTTTACAAGAGCAGTGAGGAATGTTGCAAGGATGGGTGGTTTGTCCTATGGTTCTAGTGCTAGGTTTGACTCTGACTTTCGCGAGACCAAAACAGATTTTTCCATACCAGTTAATTCACAAAATCATCTATAACATGGATCAACTCAGTTCATCTCAACATGGATCTACAATATGGATTTAAATGAAACTCTAGTAGACATGATGCTAAATTTGTCTGCAATTCATTTCTGATGTAATCAAGAATGGACACTGTGTTCACATTCGGCCTTGTTCACTACTGAATATAATTCCCCACTTACTTGAGAATACCCTGGAGACACACTGCCTGATGCACCAGTTAGCACTCTGGTCAGTTCCTCTAAAGGTTGTGAGTTGATTCTGGACCAACTGGATGTCGTTTCCAAGGGGAGTTAATATGGACATGGTGTAGAAACTAGAAAGCCTTATCATCTCATCATTATGCCTGCCTCTTGAAAAGATCCCACCCATGGGGTAAATGTGTAACATGGGTGGACTCCACCTCTCACCTCATCAATCAACTCTCGATAGCGGCAAGAACTTACGTTGAGGGTTGCACTTCCCATATCTATCTATCTATCTAGATCTATCTAGCCGTCTGTCTATCTGTCTATCTAATATATGAACTGACAATTGACTATGTCTATCTGTCTATATGTCTATCTGTCTATCTGTCTATCTATCTATCTATCTATCTATCTATCTTTCTTTCTTTCTTTCTTTCTTGCTTTCTTGCTTTCTTTCTTTCTTTCTTGAGGCTGGTCGTACAACCCAACTAAGTTTAGACCACTAGCATTGATATACTACACAAATAGTGGATGGTAAGACAAAATAATAACTGCCTCAAATAGTCAAAGTTTGCTACGTATATTTATTGACATAAAATGCTTATTTCATTTTCTTCAGTAGATATACTACATAAACCCGTTTATTAACCATGTTAACTGCATACCTATTAGCTTCTTTGCATACCTTTCTATGTATAAGTGTATTGTTGGGCTTCGAACCTGTATTATTGCAAGGGGAGTATAGGACACCACCTCAGTGAAAGAATTAAGCGTGAAGACCCCAAATTCTTAGATATTAGCTCAGTTCACAGGATTTGTTTTTGGGAAGGCAGCTACCCTGGGCTTTTATTCGAGGTTGGTCTCTATTTGAGGGGGGGGGGGATTATTCGAGTAAATACGGTACTCGTGCTTAGGTAGCGAATCACATTGCAACAAACATGCGTGTAATTACATTCATTTTATTTAGCTTTTAGCAAGTGATGCAGTTATTTTTTAGCTAGCATACGATGCATTCTTATTTATTAGCTATTGCTTCCTAGCAAATATAGCTAGTGCCAAAAAGTCCCTAACACAGTAAAATGGAAAATCAAAGAAGCGCATGAGGAATCAATATGCATTATTCAGATTAGACAATTTACAAACATTTAGTTACAACTACATCATCTTGTGCTTCAAGTGCTTGATATATTTGAGTATGGTAATGGTCCCATAGACCCTATGGATACTGCAAACTGTCACAAAACACAGCCACACGAGTCACAACAAACTGTTTCTGTTTATCAGTTTTTCTGCTGGGCAACCAAAGATAACAATTGCAAACCATCGTCCAATCCTTTGATTCAGAGGCAACTGAAACCTTCATCAAATACCAGCAGCATCTCATAAATATGCCACCCAGACCAACACTGGTGTTTCAGTGGCACTGTCACAGTGTGTGTGGCTGTTAGAGCTGTAGTTGCTTTTACCATATTTGACAGCCAATACAATGCTCATAAAATATCTACATCAAGACTAAATATGCCACTTATTATGCCTTGATCGAACAATCAGAGCTACCAATAAATGCTGTAAAGAAAGCCTGATGATTTACATGTAAAAAGGCACTTCAGAGTGGACATTTCTAACTGCCATAATAATATGATTCCATTGTGTCTGACTGGACCAAAATATAATAAATATTACAATATGAGCCATTAAAAGTAATGATGAGCTGCATGTTTAACTGAGATATTAAAGTGGAAATGGAATCAGAGCTATAGACCTAACACTTCAATTCCTAAAGTAAACACTATGTACGGAAATATTCCAGACTGCACACAGGGCAAGGTAATGGGCAACTTTCAAATGAACATATTAGGAACTGGCAAATCCTCCTGAAGCCACTGCTCCACTCCACCCAGGTGCAAATGAGGAGGTTGGCTATGGATGGCAATGGATTGATCACTGTTGGTACAGTGTGATTGTGACAGTTGCATGCTCCCTAGGGAGTTGAGAAAGTTCCGGAGAGAACAGAGCACGCTGACCAAGACATTTTGATTGTTAAAACAAATGAATTTTTGAATTTTGAATTTTATTTTATATTTTTGAATAGTCGTGCAGAAGTTTCACAACTTGTATGATTGAATACGACTCAAAATAAACTTTAAATACATACATACACATTGTGTGAAGTCGGTCGCAGGCGTTTGCTGATAACAGACCATAAACCTCACCTTTACCTTTTCTAGAAAATATTGGTAGGTTAAGATGTGTCTATTATAACTGGACATGGCTGGCTATGGAATAAATTAGAAACATTTGAAAAGTTGAGGTATCAGGATGATGATGCAAAGATGAGATTCTTGCACAGTGATTGGTATGTGGCTTTATGAAGTAGTTAAGTGAATTAAACTGGAGAAACTGACTTGGCAGAATCAGAACCAGATTTGGCAATTAAGGCTCCATCGGTCTGTCAGTCAGCCACGTCAATCATTTTAATGGATCTAAAATTATTCCTGTCATCACCTGACAGCTTTTCCAATCCATTTTGTTCTTTCAATCCAATTTGAATGCACAACAGCAGGCCTTCGCAGGTGTACAGCTGTTGCCATAGAGACAGCATCATAACATGATGATAACTGTGATGTACGCTGCATCAGCAGCATCAGCAGCAGCAGCAGCAGCAGCAGCAGTAGCCTGGTGATGCGGAGACATTGATCATGTTGATGCAGTTAGATATTGTTTGTTTACTTAAATTGAAAGCATTCTGAGTACCCATGTTCTATAGAGCTATACTCCATACACAATGTCATAGTCATAGACTAATTAATAATTAGACATACACTTAATCATCAATTACCATTATCATATTTAATCACCCCTAAGAGTCTCAATTGTATCAAGTTTTCTTAACATATATTTAACTCAACAATATGTTAATTAAAACAACCACTCCATACCTAGTTAAATTTTAGTGTAACTGTAGACCATTGCAAATATTTTATTCTAATATAAATGTGTAATAGACTCTTATCGTAGTCTTATCGTAGAAAGCACAACAAACGAGAAATTTGCCTTTGATATAGAAAAAGTAAAAAAAATTTTTTTTTTTTTAAAGCCCCCTTTGGAAAGTAGAGGGAATAAAAACAAATTTATTTGGGTAGTCTTATGTTATAAATATACTTTCATTACATGCGAGTCATTTGTAGGTATGCACGGTACACTAAAAGACAAAGTAACTTTTTTCTAGACATGTATCAGCCACTGTGCTCTGTGTCAGTTACTGTGGTACCAGTCACTGTTACCAGTAGATGTAACAGTATGTCATACTGTATGTCATACTGTATGTAAGTCACTAAGTATCAAGTTCAAGTGGAACATATACAAGCTCCCCGGGACGGTAAAGTCAAGTGGATAGAGGACCTATTGGATAACAAAACTGCCAGCCAAGGTTGAAGCCACTGGAATACAGCCAGTTAAAGTCTCTACTGAATGAGTTTGAAGACGTCTTTGCCCGTAATGAAGAAGATTTGGGATGCAAAAGTACAGCACAGCATCGAATACATCTGGAAGATGAAAGACCTGTGAAAGTGCCTTACAGATGGATTCCGCCAGCTTTCCTCCAAGAAGTGAAGGACCATATACAGAAACTGTTACAGCAAGGTGTAATAAGGGAAAGTGCTTCACCTTATTCAAGTGCAGTGGTACTAGTTCGCAAGAAATCTGGTCAACTCCGACTATGTGTAGACTACCGATTGTTAAATCGCAAGACAAGAAAAGATTCTTTCCCACTTCCCAGAATTGACGAGTATTTAGACAGTCTTTCTGGTGCAAAATTATTCTCAACTTTGGACCTCAAATCTGCATATGCCCAAGTTCCAATCGCCGAAGATGACATTCAAAACAGCTTTTTCGACACCTATGGGTTTATTTGAATACAATCGTATGCCCTACGGTCTTTGCAATAGCCCAGCAACGTTCCAGAGGCTCATGATGAACATCTTTAGAGATGAACTAATGGACCAGCTTCTGATCTTCTTGGATGACATCTTGATTTTCAGCAATAACTTCGAACAGCATCTAGAATGCCTTTGAATAGTATTCACGAGATTGAGAAGCCACAACTTGAAGATTGAGCCATCGAAATGTCACTTGTTTAAGAAAGAAGTTAGATACTTAGGACATGTCATCTCAGAAGAGGGGATTTCAACTGATCAAGATAAGATCCAAGCCATATTAGAGTGGCCAGAGCCCAAGAATCCTTCCGAACTGTTAACATTCATGTGCACTGTTGGGTACTACAGGAAATTTATCCCCAACTTTAGCCGAAGGACAGCAACACTTTACCAACTCGTCAAGAATGACCCAAACAAAGGACGGAAGAAAAGGCCAGGGAAGAAATGGAATTCAAAAGACCCTGTGCCCTGGGAATGGACACCTACTTGTGTTGATAGTTTTCTGGATCTGAAGAAAGCCTTAACAACAGCACCAGTTCTTGGTTTTAGTGACTTTACCAAGCCTTAGGTCCTAGAAACCGATGCTTCACACCAAGGTTTAGGAGCAGTTCTGTCTCAGTGGCAAGATGGAAAACTCAGAGTGATTGGCTAGTAGAGCACTGAAGGGAGCAGAACGAAATCATGTCAGATATAGCAGCATGAAATTGGAGCTGTTAGCCCTTAAGTGGGCTGTGACTGAACAATTTCGAGACTTTCTTCTGGGGACCAAATTTACTGTCTTCACAGACAACAATCCTCTGAAGTATGTTATGTCCACAGCAAAGCTTAAGGCAGTCGAGCAAAAATGGGTCAGCGAACTTAGCCGCTTCAATTTTGAAATCCGTTACAGACCTGGAAAAGCTAACAGTAATGCTGATGCACTTAGCAGAAAACCACAACAAGCTAGCAACGACGAAGAATCTGAAATGGAAGAAGATGATGTAGCAGCGCTGTTTGGATTGACTGTCATTCCTCAAGAAATACAGGAAATATGTTCCGATGTGAAGATGACTGAAACTGTTAATGTCATGTCAGCAGACTTTACAACCTCATTCCCTTCCTTGACAAAGCATGAACTAGCCATATTTCAAGAAGAAGACCCAATTATCAGTAGAGTTCTACATTTCATGAAGCTTGGGGAGAAGCCAAAGTCAGGCAAGAAGAAACGAGAGCCAAGAGATGTTCACCTCATCCTGAAACACTTTGAGAAGTTAGAATTCATCGACGGAGTAGCCTACCAGAGGATCAAAGATCCCAAGACTCATAAGACTATCTTTCAAGTTTTGTTGCCTGCATGCCTGAAAGAGAAGATCCTGCAGAGTCTACATGATTCTACTGGCCATCAGATAGAGAGCCTCGTTCGACAACGTTGCTACTGGCCAAGATTACAGGCAGATGTGAAAGATTGGGTGAACAACTGTAACAGCAGATTTGTACCATCCGGCTATTTGTTTTAAATAAAGAAATAGAAACACACCCAATCCCTAAGTGTTTCAAATGGTGTCAGAAGTGGGAAACCGGATGGTACTGAAGATGATCACCCCCACACCTTGGATCAGATGACCTTTGACCCTCATCATGACCTTGGCCTATACCCTGCTCTGGTTGAACTCTAATTTATAATTAAGATGGAAGAACAATTGGCCCAATTAAAGAGGAAGATGGAAGACCTGAGGAGCAGGACTGAGACATCAAGAGAAGAGGTGATAAATAGGCTCCAGAAGGAACTCGAGGAATTCCGAGCGAAGCAGTCTACTTTTTCTCCAAAAGTAGAAGTCAATATCCCTCCGTCACGCAAGCTGTACAAGTTCAATGGCACGGATAGCGATGTTCGTGACTGGATTGAAGATGCAAAGGGCGCCATGAGAGGACTCTCTGCTGATGATCAAATGGCATTTCTCAAGAAGAACTTGGAGGGAGACGCAAGGAAGGAGATTAACCTGCAACCAGGCACCCTTAAGAAACCAGAGGACCTCTTCAGGATTTTAAAGGAAACCTTCGGTGAAAGGCGAAGTGCAGCCAAACTTAAGAGAGCACTGTATGACAGAGTGCAAGGTGAAAAAGAAACAGTCCGCGACTTCACCAGGAGCTTGATGGACTCAGTGGACCGTCTGACTAAAGAGAGTGCGCAATCCAAGAACAAGATCCTCAATGAAGTTATCCAAGACAACTTGAGAAGTAAGACAATTAGAGATGCTCTGGCTGAGATGGTGGAAGCAAACCCAGAGATTCCCTTCACTGACCTGAGGAATAAAGCTATCCGACTTGGAGATTGTGACTTGGAACTTCCCTGCAAAGAAGCCAAAGTCAAGTCAGTGACAGAAGACATAGACTCATTGAACCAGCTTACAACACAATCCCATACTTCTGGCGACTCCCTCAACAGACTCAGTTCAGCAATCGAGCAACTGATGAAGAGTCAAGCCCAAGTGTTATCTCTTCTTCAAGCTAAAGCCACGACCACCAATCCTGTTCAACCAGAGGCAAATATGGAAACAGCCCCAGAAACAAGAAGTATATGTTCAGCTCTTCCACAGAATATTGTTAATGCTACAACCCCTGGTATGGCATGGAACATGGGCTACCCATATTGGGGAACTCCTAGTCAAATTTGTCAAGTGACCCCTAATGTCAATGGCCCCAACTTTGGTATGCAAGGACATCCGATGGGAGGACCAGTAAGCAACATCCAGTGCTACAAATGCAAGAATTTTGGACATATCCAGTCGTCCGCACAATGCCCCTTGTACCAAGTTCGCTGGAACAACAGAAACCGTGGTCGAGGTAGAGAAACTAGATATGCGTCAACTCATAACACTGGGTCAACGGGCAACCAGGGAAACGAGACGATCTCCAATGCAGTGAGCCGTGCTGAGGAGAAGACATCATTAGGCTCCAAGAATGATCTTCAAGAGGATCAGCTGCGTTCATCCAAGCAAGAGAACTTAGAGCTTCCAGTGGCATCGACCCACTCAGCAACCCACCCAGATGCAGTGAGTTTAACGGATCTTCTGCAAAAGTTAGTTGGTAGCACCTGCTTTGTGACGTGCAAACTGGAAGGCATCCCTGCTAGACTTCTGGCTGATAGTGGTAGTATGGTGACGACAATTTCTGAGCAGTTCTTTAATAAGCATCTACGGGACCGTGTGGAGAACCCAAGGGATAGTTCACATTTCCTCAGATTAAGAGCTGCAAATGGACTACCCTGTCCATACAGTGGTTACGTCATTATTCTCATCGAAATCCTTGGAAAGGTGGTTCACAAAGGAGTCTTAGTGCAGAAGGACAATCCTATTGGCTATGATGGACTTCTAGGCACAAATGTCTTGGATGAACTCAAGGAATTTAAGGAGTGGAGACAAAGAGTGATGGCATCCAATGAACCTCAAGTGAGTTTGAGTAGCACACCAGTTAGAGTTGCAGGGCAGAAGAAGATAAGATTGCCAGCTCAGTCCATGGTAGACGTGGTGGCCACCGGGCCGGCAAGTAAGGAACCAGTTTTAGTGGAACCCCTAGATCATCCTGTCTGTGGTAGTGCTGCAGTGATATCCATGCTTATACAGCCTGAGGATGGAGAATACATTGTGCGGGTGGCAAACATCAGCAAATCAGATATTTGGCTGAGACCACGCATGATGATTGGAAATGCTCAGAAGGTGGATTACACACTTGACAGAATCTTGGACTTCAGAGAAGCCGAGGGAGAGTTGGTAATCGGAGAGATTTCACAATCAGTCACTTTTTCTCAGTGAATATCTGTCAGTGGCTGTACTACCTGTCACTGTAAGCCATGCTGCAAGTCACTGCACGACAGTTTCTGTTATCAGTCAAGATGATTGGATCAGTTTCTGCTATCAGTCAAGATGATTGGATCATTTTCTGCTATCAGTCAAGATGATTGGATCAGTTTCTGCTACCAGTCAACATGATTGGATCAGTTTCTGTTATCAGTCAACATGATTAGATCAGTTTTCTGTTATCAGTCAAGATGATTGGATCAGTTTCTGCTATCAGTCAACACAATTGGATCAGTTTCTGCTATCAGTCAACACAATTGGATCAGTTTCTGTTATTAGTCAACACAATTGGATCAGTTTCTGTTATCAGCCAACACGTTTGGATCAGTTTCTGTTATCAGCCAACACGATTGGATCAGTTTCTGTTATCAGCCAACATGATTGGATCAGTTTCTGTTATCAGTCAACACGATTGGATCAGTAACTTTGTATCAGTCACTGTCATTATCTACTGTCAGTCACTGCATATCAATCAGTAACTTCAAATAAGTTATGATGTATCAGTTAATATCACTATCTGCTATCATCATGGCATATACATCCACTTTGTTATCAATCACTCAGTAACTTTGAATCATAGTAGTTTCAGTTACTGTTTTCATTTATTAGTCACAGTTACTGCAAAGCGTAATGTGGTAACCATCTTTGAGCAACATATTAGTCGGGCATTGCTCATTGGCTTTGTAGCAGTTAGCAACAGAAGCACAGTAGACTGAGCAATTGATTTTTAGAGATGAAAACCACGCCTTCCTTTAACAGAATGCGGACACGAAACCTATATTGGGCTTTATGTTCTGTACTTCTGTACCTGATGGGCTGATTAGGAACCATATAGCAATGAGATGATAGATGAAACAGCCATCCAACTTAGGCTTGACCGGGAACTAAACCCGGGACTAAGTGGTTGGAAGCCCAGTGCGCTACTACTAAGTTAGCCCCCCCCCCCCCCCCCCCCAGCAAATTTTTTACATGTCATTTGTATAAACTGAACAGTCACTACTGTATTTGTAGGAGGATAGTTAGTATATTTGTATGCTGATAATCAATACATATTAATTTGTCCATGCGCTCCATTTTTCCTTGTATCGATAGAGTGGAGTGGACAGCGCGTAAATTGATCTGGCCAATCGGCATTCATAAAGCAAGTGTTTTTATGAATAATTTAGCCACATCTGTTGTTGCTTAGAATGGATTGTAAACACCATAAATTGGAGAAGTGAGAATGGCCCAGCCAGATTTATGATCCTCATCGATTTCTTTAATTTAAGGCTAAAAGAGCTAGCCCAGGGAGACACATGTCAGCCCTTACTAAATAACCAGCCATAAATGGTTACTTCATGGGTCATTCAGTAGATGTAATGCAGCAAAAGTTAGGCTGGGTTTCCTCTCATGTTAAAGACATTCCATTTGCTAGTGTTCCTTTTTAAGGTAATTCAGAGACCAGGTGTAATAGAACAGTTTTTGAAATGGTATATGATAATAAGTTTTCTGTTGGTTGCCTTTACCTTGGAATATACAGGAAAATATAAATGAATGATAAATATCACTATATGTAATGATTTACTAATGAGTACAGACATTTCATTCTTAATCTATTCTTTTTTTCAGCAATTGAAGCATCCGAACTTAGTGAATTTACTTGAAGTGTTCAAACGCAAGAAAAAACTTCACTTGGTGTTTGAATATGTGGACCACACAGTCCTCAATGAACTTGATCGCCACCCAAAGGGGTAAGATATTCTGGTCCTTTTTCATGAGCACAATGAAGTCCAAACTACAGTACTCCTCCTCATATAATTAACGTTGAGCTATATAGTGATCCAGAGCAAGCTACAACAAGTCAAACTTAGCAACACTTAACTGGAGACATCCAAATATTTGCCCAACTAAAACCTCACATGCAGCACAAAAACTGTTACTAACTACTTGATTATAGATATGATTTGTGTCAAAACTGAACTTAAGCAATGTCTGTGATAATTGGTCATAGCTAGTGGCCTTACAATTGGTAAGATAGCAAAACATATTAATTTGGTGTACTTCAGTTCAAGCCTCCAGTAGACAGTCATAGCTAGATGGTTTGCTTTAGGGCCGCAGGGTGTTTAAATTATGGTCTAGCTTGTAAAAGGGTGCTTAGTAGTCTAGCCAAGGCTAGCTTGTAAAAGTCTGAGCATTTGTTGTCATCATCAGGTGGTCATAAGAATGAGGTACAGTGCTCCAGAAAATGATCAGACTCAGACATCATTTATTTGCAAGTGCTTGGAGACTTTTCCAAGGCTTTACCAGCCGCTGCCGAAAGGCCACCAATTACATTATACATTAAATAATAAAGAATACAAAACTGTCAGAGAGACAGAAAAGAGAAAATATGTAAAAGAGAAACAAATATAGAAAGAAAAAATACATTTTATACATAAACAAAAGTAATAAAGCACGTTCAATTTGGATACCTCACATAGCAACGGACGAACATGGTGCAAAAAAGAAGTTGATGAAAATAGAATGAAATAAATCAAATGTAGTTTCATTGATTATATGAACAAATATAGCAGTTTGTCAGTGACATCAACTGAGAGGACCATTAAACTATGACATCATTGTTTGGTAACATCAGTCTTATACAATGATAATGCAAAAAACAAAACAAAAACAAAACAAAAACAAACCGCCAGGTCTTTCCTGTCTTCCTGCCACTGTATAGAAGGCCACCTTAGTTAGGTACCATATATGCATCCTTAATACCAAAGTTTAGTAATATAGTAACGACCGACTTTCTTCATACTTGCATCATATTACTTAAATTGTTTAATGGGAGCTGCTGATGATGCTTCTTCTTTTTCCGTTCTAGTGTTCCAGAACCTCTAACGAAAAGAATAATCTATCAGACGTTACAAGGGATAAGCTTCTGTCATCAACACAGCGTAAGCCATTGACTCGTTGTTACCTCATAGTTATATTTACTTACTATATTTATTGATATTCAATTTTACATTTACTTAAGCTTTCCTTTATTTACAATTTCAGTGCATCCATAGAGATGTCAAACCAGAAAACATTCTGATCTCAAAGACTGGCATTGTCAAGTTGTGTGACTTTGGATTTGCCAGATTATTAAGTGAGCTTCCTAGTTATTAAACTAGTACTCAGCATTTATTGTCATATCACATGTTTGGCTGTTTCTTATCACAGCAACCCCTCGTGTCTCATCTTAGGTTGTAGAACAATAAAGTCAGCAGACGGTCAAGTCAAAGAAACTATTTTACACACCATAATACGACCTAAATTGATTAATTCTAATTTTTAAAATTGTTATTTTATCTTTCTGTTTTATTCATGTCATTCAATTTAATGCAGGCCATGACGCATGCAAATATGTTTTTAATTTTGTGCTCCCAGGCTGAAGGGGGGGGGGGGGGGGGTAATAAATTCAAGTGCATATATTGTAGCCGGCTTTCTAGTTCTATCAAAATGACATTAAGTGTGTTATTTAATAAATACAGATTCTAATTAGTAATTATTGTAATTTACTTTCTCCACCTCAGCGGGTCCCATGGACGAATACACGGACTATGTGGCCACTCGTTGGTACCGGTCACCAGAATTGCTTGTTGGGGACACCCAGTATGGTCCACCAGTCGACATATGGGCCATCGGGTGCGTCTTCGCAGAACTTATAACTGGCCAAGCTCTCTGGCCGGGTCGATCTGACGTCGACCAGCTTTACCTCATCAGGAGAACTTTGGGTAGGTTTTTATATAAAAAATATCAGTAACCATGAAGTTTAATCGTATAACAATTACATGAGCAAAATTCCTTGGAATCTCTCAATTCAATTAAACTATTGCCTTTGAAACTCTGCTTTAGACCATAGTAATACATGAGAATTCCATGATAGCTTGTTGACGTTGTTGTCAAGTATAACACCGATGAATTTGGTGCTCTTAACATATTCAATCACTGTATCATTTATTGCAATATTATTATGATCTCAGGGAAAACGTATTTTTTAATTTAATCATTCAACTTTTTTTTTTGGAGTTCAATATTATTTTCGCAATGGCATCTGGAACAGGTTTTCCATTCAGAAACACATTAGTATCATCAGCATATTATGATGGGAAAGACAATATCTGATACATGTCATTTATATAGCAAAAAGAGAAGAGGGCCTAAAATAGACCTTGAGGGACCCCACGTTTGATTTTTCCAAAATTAGAATTTATGTTCTCATTAAGATAGTCTGGGATATCACCTGAAGCCATTTAATTCCAACATTCTCTCAACCATGTCAATTATTGCTGAATAAATCATAAACATTTTACAGTGGCAACGATGGCCATAACAATTATTGTGTTGTTACATCAAGTCAGAATGGGCTTTTAGGAATGTTTAAGTTATGAATAATTTTTGCCGTATATTTCAGGTGACTTATTGCCTCGACACATGGATATATTTTCCAAGAATGACTTCTTTAAAGGTTTACAAATACCTGACCCAGATGCATTGGTAAGTGATAGATGTTGTACAAGCAGCAAATCAACATTTATTTCACTATTTCACTATATAGCATGGTCAACTAATTTCTTTTGGAGAGACCGTCTACAATACAGAATAGTGCAACTCTAGCTTGACTGCACAATTTTTGCCAGACCAAGACTAAGAAACCGGAGAGATCTTGACATGTTAACAATTACAACTGAATTCTTTGGGTCCTAGAAGAATTATGTAAAAATAAATTGTGCTTAATAACATTTTTCTTTGTTTTTTTGGCCTCAACATAGGGCTGGCCATTTCTCGTGTGACCTTGTACCCGGAAATACTAATACAATACACTATGTCACAAATACACAATACTAGATGACGTCATCAATAATTGCCCTGTGGTGACATCATGTATTTTATTGGTATTTCTGGATACAATGTCACATGAGAACTGACCAGGCCTATGATTTTAATCATTGAACTACACAGAATAAAATAATAAGGCTGAGCATTCCACAGGATTTGGAACGCTAAGCTGCTTAAAATAACCCGACCGCATTTACGATACTTCGGAAACAAACCACCAGGAGTTCAGATATTTGTCAAACGGGAATGTTTGCTTGCGTAATATTTTAGTAATATTGATAAATTTTACAGGAACCGCTGGATATGAAATTTTCCCACATCAGTCCTCAAGCTATGAGCTTTCTTAAGGTGAGCGGAAAACAACTTCCTAGGTTGACTGTTGTTTGTGTTAATTACAGTAGACATAGTATGATAGTATAGAAATTTAATAAATAAATAAATAAATAATAATAGTATTCCTAGCCACCTAGACATTATCTGTTACTCTGTTTCATTGTAAGCATATATATGTAACATTTAATTGTGGTTGAATAATTTTTGTCAACTTCTTTGTGACTATTATGACCACTAAATTGGGGTAGAATATTCTTGGTACATTATTCATTATGACAAAATTGATAATTTGAGATAATGTTTGTTGTATGTTGATCAGACTAGAGTGCATCCATCAAATGCTGGGTACTCACAATTAAGACACATTGCTTTTCTAAAAGACATCAACTTTTCGTTTGATCTTGTTGATAGGTGAGGTTCATGATGAAATGAACTCTTAATGAGAATATTCGATATATATTGCAGGGCTGTTTCCACATGGATCCTCAGGCCAGACTCACGTGTGAAGAGTTGTTGAAGCATGAATATTTTGAAAAGAAGTTCACGGAAACATTTGAACAATTCAAGGAAGAGCAAAGACGGAGGGAAAAGCGAGAACGTGCCAAAGACATGAGGGAGAAAAACCACTCCAGGACTACAGTATGTTTGTTTTGTACAATAATATATTTTATCTGTCTCTGCTTGGGATGCTTGCGCTAGAGTCCCTTGAAACTTATTGTGAACAATGCACATTCATGAATGCACCAATAACACATACACTCATACAGACTTTCACATTGTTGACGTGACAAGATTGCTCTCCAGTGGAGGAGGCACGATTATGCAAACTAAGGGGCAGAATGACCTGATCGGGAATTGTTTGACAACGTTGAGTGTCTTTCTTTAACAGCGTGTCTTTTCTAACATCAGTGCCTGTCTCCTCTAAGGTCTGCGACCATTTTTAGCCAAAGAGAGGCCTTCTCCTGGGTAGCAACTGAGAGTTCCCATGCAGCAAAATCTAGTGTGTTACCCTTTTAATATTGTCTGCGTCATTCATAATTAAAAAAAGCTGGCTGACGTCTGTGATCTTAGCCTGAATGTGAAAATTTTTAAATTCCACTTGATCTCCACTAGTTTTTTAAAAATTTTCTTCAGAATTACCACTCGCTGCCCCAGTTAACTGGGAACCATGCACCAATGCCGTCCACATCCCCCGTCCCCCAGGTGCACCTCTCCAGTAAACATCTGCAGGTAAGTCTGTGACAAATTGACATCGTAACTTCACTTGTCAAAATAAAGGACGTTATCATTTGGTGAAATACTCGTGTAGCACGCTAATTGTATTCAGGAGCAATATAACAAAAAATTACCATCATGTTCCCATCATTAAATGTCCGAATAGTCAAAAAAGAAAAAAGCTCCAAACCCCATCAGGCATATTGCAGCTTAAGACTGCAATTACTTGTTTTGGACTGGTCACAAACCTAAATCATAATATTTTGTCCCTTCAGATATTGCCAGACGTATACCATTTTAGATATTTGGTATCTGCAACTTGTCATAGTTGCATGTAACAAAGGGATAATGAATGATTATTTTTATTTCTTATAGGGTCCAAAAGCACATAAAGGCAAATACAACGACACACATTTGCCGAACATCTGACTGCAGGGCCAAGGGGTTTATCGTGCAGACCAGAGCTTGTCAGATATACGACATTGACTTACTACACATCACGAAAATCCTGGAGGCCCAAGACAAACCCTCTACAGCTCACGCACTCCGTGAAGCACTTCACCTGTCTATCTACACCCAAGTGCTGGTTCCCATTCAACATTTACGCTGTTTATGAAGTGAACTCACTAGCTCCACAACACTGTTTTATTCACCAATATAAAGCCACTGTTTTCAATCATTCGTAATTAATATTACACAATCATACGGCAGTACTTACTAAATTATATCATTTCATGTTTTTTGGAGAATATGAATTCACATTTTTTTGTATTCAGGGGACAAAATGTTGAGTTGTTTGTCGCCGTGAAAGTCTGAAAAAAACTTGAGGGTTAACTTTGATCAGAATAGTCTAAAGAACTTAGGAAAAAAAAAAAAATACCAAAAATTTGTAAATGTGGAATAAGGTATCATGAATGAGACTAAACAAACTACTATCATCATCATCAATTCAAGCTTAGCTTAGTGTGAAGATGTTACCATGGAGGAACCATATATGGTCACTCTATGATGTTACTTAGCAATTCTATCATTTGCAGCAAAATGCTGAGTGGTAAACCAAATCAATTGATTGGTCATTTTATCAAGAGCATCTAAAAAAAGACCAATGCTAAAAGCACTGACATGCATGAGAAAATAAGGCAGCACAACACACTTTGCTTGAAACTATGGGATACCGTTGCATAGCAAGAGTTGCTTGGCAACTATATCGTTGCATGGTATATCGTTGCATGGCAACACAAATGTGAAACTTCTAGTTCTTCACATATATGTAATACGAATGAACAGATGAATCATGTTAAAGTGAAAATATAATCGGTTTTTATTTGTGTATATATGTAACAGTGGGTTGCACTTCCAGCTTAATTCTTGTTATATCAATGTTAGAATAGCTGCTTAAATCTCTTACGGCTTTCGAATGATGAAGTTGGATAATATGGTTCTTAATTAGGTGACGGATCTCTAGAATGACTCGGCTTTTTTCTCAATGCAAAGACAAAAGGGCGCAACGCCTCAGCACACATCTTCCACATGTTGACTAAAACCCCTACCCTTCATTTCTATGATTTTGTAGAGGTATGTTATTATCCTTCCAGGGAATTGCAGGACTTAGCCCATGACGTCTGTTGTTAAATTTTCATGTAATATTTACTTTTTGATTGTTGCATATATACTGCTGTTAGCATGGGAGAGTGCCAAGACAAAGCAATGAATGTGTGAATTGTGAAATTAATATGTTGCATATCAATAGTTTAGGCCTCCACGGATTTGTTATTTCTATACACATACACTTTAGATGTCATATTATCACTTACCCTTTTTAACAGGTTTGCATTTAGTGAAATTGTTTTGTGTTTTTAACTTTTTTTTGCACAAAAAATGACTGAAATGTGTAACAGAAATTGAGTAAAAAAGTTATGGAAATCACACCTGGCACTCATTAAGCATGCAACAGATTTTGTAATTAGTTTTTTAAAGTATCCATCTTTTGTTGATATATCCCCTTTTTTTTGTTTATGTTTGTTATGACGGTTAATACCTGCGAATGTTAAAATGCATAATTCAATATCATTTGGTATCAGTTGACCTTGAAAATGTTACTTTTTGAATGTCGTAATGAAGTGCTTCATATATTTTTAATTTCTAAATCTAATGTTGCTTTTAAATCTAATGTTAACTATTCATAGCTTAGTGTGATTGATTCATTTTCACAGAGAGTTATTGCTTAGCCAGCTTCACCAACTGACATTGTGGTAACCATAGTGAAAACACAACCTGTTGTGTTTGTGTGGACAGATTCCATATTTGGCTTTCTGTAACATCATCAAGCATGATTAAGTGCATTCTAAATTTATTTCAACATATAACCACTCATTCTTAGAACTTACAAAAGATTTCAGGGACTTGAAAACTAAAACTCCAGATGACGTCATCTGAATCTAGGATTCCCATTAAGGCCCTTTGTAATACAGACAAATAATATTAAAATTCTAAAAAATATACAACTTTATAAGAATACTATGTATTGCCAGTGGTGTCAACCAACCAGGCATACCAATAATAATCCCGTAGTCATTGGTTTTGACCAAGCTGATGTAACCATGATGCTAAGACGCTAAGAGTCATCTGGAGGTGTCTAAGTTTAACTAACCTAAACCCGTTCCCAATTTAAAGCATGATTTATATTCAATGACCAAGCACTATGGCACATAACAAAAAAGTGTTAATATACCTGCAATTATGATAGACTTCAAATATTATTATTATCCAACATTAGATGTTGAACAATTGTGTAATTTCAACAATTCTCTTTATGTAATTTGTTGAATATGAAGTTGATGCAACAGAATTTTATTCCACAACGCACAAACTACCTCCCACAATTACCATGACTACCGCATCTCCACACATCATTTTGAAAATATTTATGACAGTTTTGTAATAGCAAAAACATACCTTTGCAAATATTTACTTTGGACAATATTTCTTTGCTCAATCAACAAAATTGACTCTAGTTAGCTGCAAAATTGTATTTTGCCTCCTATTTTGAGCAGTGCATGATAGATGTATTGAAAATGAAAACTTGACAGCAACAATTGTTATACTAGAAAACTTTTAAATCATTATTCTTACACAATTTGCCTTATACAAAAGAATAGTTGCACTAAATGCACTTGCATCACTTAGTGCGTTTACATTTTACACTTCACCAGATTTAGTATGTTTTTGATATCGTTTGGCTATGGGTATATGTTACTGAGTTGATGCATTTACAATGTGTGTAAATTGTAATGCAAGATACGTGTCTGACTGTCCGTCCATTTTATGTGATTCTGTTGTCGTAATTAAGCGAATAAAGCTAGCTCTTTACTGCATATTGAAGGATATATCTATTGTCTTTAATGTGAATTGTTAATATGTATCATGAGAACATGCTTCTGATCTCAGATGTATGAATATATAAATATATTTCATGTACGAATATATTACGATATATTAAGATGTTTCCTTATTAATCTGTGATATAAATATCACTGGTTGTTAATTAATTTTTGTTACTTATTACAAGTCTGTGAATAATTGCATAGATCTATTAGCTTCGTAATTAAACCTCTGCTCTAGCAAATGACATAATTAACTGTACTGCTATATCAGGGTTAAATGTAGTTTCTTTAAAAATTGTGTGTATATATATATTTGTAAAATAATTGACAGACTATCTTTCAGTGTTATCATGAACAAAAATGACTTGTTTGAAAAATAAATCTATGCTTATGAACTGCTTATACAATGAGTTGTGACTTATTCTCATTATTTAACAAAATATCTGTAATGCATGAGTATCAATTCAGTTTCATGTACGTGAGTTTTGCATATATGTTATTATATACTTAAGACAAATCGATAAACTCTTTGCTGAATATCCATCTCCATGTAAATATATTTAAAAAATTAATAAATATTAAGTCTGAAGACGTTGGAGGACATTAACAGCAAGTGACCATTCTATACAAGTTGCCATTAGGTATTCATATGATTAGTCAGACTAACATCTTAGTCGGTACCCAATGCTTTAGTGATATGACGAAATGTGAAGTTTCTAACTAATTGCATCACTGAAAATATTAACAATTAAGACACCAAAATGGCGATGACGACCTCTACAGTGCATGATCCTGTAACTATTTGTGTTAACAAATTTAGATGCTTGCAAAAAACAAAGTGTAACTAGATATCTGTAGCTGTAAAACAGTTACTTGGCTTCACCTATTGCACTGGAGGGGTGACCGTGATACATGGATATCAATAATTCAAAGGCAGCAGCATGGCTGCCGACCTTTGTATGCATCAGTCTTCGGAAGTAGATTGCAAAGGGGTTGTATCAGCTTTTAAAACTAGGTCGGCGGCAAATTTGAAAACGTATGTTAGGTCAATGAGCACGAAAACACCCAGCGTGTGTGACGCGATTCAGGCCAGAGAAATGACTCTTCACACTTGCCGTTTTGTCAGCTGCCACGCAACTTCTTTCTTCAGAGCTGTATACTTTTTGGTAGCATTTCATCAGGTAGAAGTGGGAGCAAATTGCCGTTAAAAAATGCATCATTCATGCTGTGCCTCTCTGATGAACAAGATGGCGAACTGATGGAAATGACCGAAGTGCGTTGTACAGCTTCGTGCATGTTCAGCCAAGAGGTCCCTGGCAGGGAATTCTTGCAGTGTCTTACCTTTCATTGGTCGTTCAATTATGAAAACCCACCGGGGACCTCTTTCCGTATTTTAATGAATTTGCACATGCGCAGTGATCCATGGTTATTATAGGCTTTGTACAGTAATTGTTATTCAAAGGCGGCAGCACTAGCTGCCGACTTTGTTTGCATCTGTCTTCGGAAGTCAGTGTTCGAAGCCGTTGTATGCACTTTTACAACTAGGTTGGTGGCAAATTTGAAAACGTATGTTAAGTCAATGAGCACGAAAACACCCTGCGTGCGTGACGTGATTCAGGCCAGAGAAATGACTCTACACACTTGCCGTTTCATCAGCTGCCACGCAACTTCTTTCTTCAGAGCTGTATACTTTTTGGTAGCATTTCATCAGGTAGAAGTGGGAGCAAATCGCCGGTAAAAAGATGCATCATTTACGCTGTGCCTCTCTGATGAACAAGATGACGAACTCCGACGGAAATGACCGAAGTCAGCTGTCAATTTTGCAGTTTATATGTTCGTTGGGAAAAAGTACAATGTAGCCGTTTTGACATAGCCATGTTGACGTTTTGGTCATCTCTTCATTGTAGCCGTTCTGGTTGAAGCCGTTTTGGAAATACCACAAAATTTTGTAGCCGTACCATTTGCCACTAATCCGCCAGTCAACATGTATGTAACAGTCCTCCAGCCGCCTTAGTTGCACATCTTATGTGCTCTAGTTCATCCACTGATATGTGGTTCAATAGGGTCACGGTTAACCCTAACCCCATCCATAGGCTAACATTCATTCTAATATCTTCCAAATCAATGTTCAATATCAAAGATTAGAGGTTTTAAATTATGGTCTTTTGCTTTTAATTAGAAAAACATGAAATTTTAAACGTAGGGCAATCTTTTAAACCAAATGGTATATAACATCAGCTCATTAGAAGGGCTAAGAATAAGCTTTCAGAATATCCGTCTCATCTCTGTAACTTAATTAGGGCTGGAGCTAGTACCGATTGAAGTTAAACAGCTTTTTATTACCCGTGACCTTCACTGATTGACCTCGTGACCTAATTTTGCATGTGTTTACAGGATTAGTATAGTGTAATTTCCCATACCTGTTTGAGTCAAATAGAAGAATTCTTTCTACATGAAATTAAATAATAAACAAAATTTCAAAATTTCAAATAAATCAGGAAAGCTGACCTTGAATTTGACCTTGATATATAGGTCACAGCTCAAAATGGACAGTAGATTCTGAAAGCTCACATGAGAATTGTGGGGGGTCAACAATGCTTTGCATTTGTCTAAAGTGAATATTTTTCATTGGAAATTGATATTTTCATTATTTTGTTGCTCAAAACTAGGTTGTCAATTTTTACAAATTTTACATATGAAACAGATCATGCCTTCCTTTAGAAAAAATTCCAGGTCACAGGCTAAGGTAATTTTTAGATTTTTGAAAAATAGCCCTTCTTTACACTTGACCGTTGAAATGACCGCCAAGGTCAAATTCGACGTTTGAATTGGGGTTTTTGGGTACAGTTTAGTTTAATTTATTTTTATCAATGTGACACATTTTAATACATCCAGCTATTGCAGGCTTACAAGTCATGAATAAAAATTAAAACAATATAATAAATGCAGTGGAAAAAAGCAACAGAGTTGTACAACTTAGTAAGAAATAAATGTAGTTGTACAGCAAAGACTGATGCTTAGTCATGTTTGGGGTAGTTTAAAATACCATGTCATAAGCTAAAACCAATATTTCATGATGAAATACCACATATTACCAATTTTTGGTGAATTTTAAAAACTTACAATTCCATATTTCAAAATCAGTCATGAGAATCACACTGCATACGACTATTACCCAACTTTTGGTTACCATAATTGTAGTTCTATGGCTCTTTGTTTTCTCAAAACGGTCCGTGCCAATTTAGTACTAAAGCTGCAAATAGGTTTACCTTAAACTTGACCTACTTTTGAAAAACTGGGTCAAATGTCTTTAGACCAATGTATGACCTCAGATACAAAAGCATTTCACAATAGTTTTATTATTACTTGAGATATTTGAATTTTAAATTTTGAAAATTTCAACTTTAAACAACTCTCTGTGACCTTGAAAAATAGGTTAAGGTCACTGAAAGTGGGTCAATATGACCAGGTAATCATGCACTCCACACATGATTTTTGATTTTTCTCCCGAAATTATAATTTTATCAAAAACAAGAGCTTCACTTATGGTAATTGGTCAAGCCTAATAAGACAATTTGGTGGAATTAATGGCAAATTTTAGATTTTAATTTTTCGTAAAGGATATATAAGCACATGGAGTATAAAAAACGGAATGGCACTGACTGTATCAAAAATTCATTCATCAATGTGTTTTCAATAAATTTAATAAAATCTGGTAGATATCATTCACAACATCATATGACGGCTATCATAAATCACTCACATAGAGCTTATTAAGTACAGAGTGCAGACAAAATATAACTCCATTTCTCCTAGTTCAAAACATAAACAATATCCAAGATAACAAGTCACGTCGGCCATGTTGGAACAACATCGAGTCAACATTGAACTATTTGGAACGTCTCTTTTTAGCCAATTATACTTACCCCGAGACAGAATATTTGCAAGAGGTATTATTAAAAAAAAAGTGAGTATGAAATAAGCACCAGGAACATATAAATTCTAGCGAGTATAAAGAGAATATCAAAATGTCAGACGCTAACATACAGACATAAGCCCCTTTTTAAGAGTTTTGAACAACATGTAAATGATTATAAAACAATGAACGTAACAAAATTGTTAGTAAAATACATCTTAAAGCTTTTCTCGACTTATTTCATGAGTATTAGTAAAATAAACTCTTATTTTTTTATGATGAAACAAGAGATAATAAAATCACAGATCTGACCTTAGCTGTAAATATTCACATTGCTTGGGCTTGAAAAATCTTTTTCTTGAGTCAATGAGTATTGCTTTTTAAATCTTTCAGCAGAAGTCATTATGTAATTCTGCAGATACATTGTCCCTCTCTTGATAAATATATATCTTCCTGCAGATATACTGTAACTTTCTTCATTGGTAAGAATATGCATCTTTTCAGTCTGCAGATAAACTGTCACTCACTTGATGAACACAACACAGGAATGTCTCTTACACAAATTAGAAGTCAGTATTGTGCAGATAAATGTTTATCTTGGACAACCATACAGTCTTTGATTGGACTGAGTTTAAAGTTGCGGGATAACAGTTTGATATTTGCAGTCATGAACAATACAGATCCTGTGGCAGTAAAAGTTATTAATTCATGTAATAAGTTTGCAGGACAATCTTGCGCCAATGTAGTCAGCATCAAGCTCTGAATTCTTGATTAGACGCACCGATATTAATGCTACCGCTTGTAGTTGGTGTCATTACGAGATGGTCCCGACTGGGGTGCCACGCAGGGGGCAAATGGTTCGCAACTCTCTGTGTTCCTCTACGTCTGTTTTGTTGAACGCAACACAAACACTGAACGATGAAAAGTGCCAAACTGACCGTGATGACAATCAAGATGCAACCGATCACAATCCCCACTATTGTACCAGTTGGCATGCTCCGTGGCAGAATTCTTGGTCCAGCGATGCTCCAACTGAAATTAGAGTAACAGGAAAATGTTTCAAACTTCCAAGATGTGTAGTAACTTACACATTTTCAAATTAAGACCACCGTTAGCAGAAAATATATTACTAAAAACATAGATAGTTTTCCTACATGTGAGTTCTTCCATATCGAAAAACCCCAAAAAAACAAATAATAGAATTAACAAATGGTTTTGACTCAAATGCTGTCTTTTAATTACAGCCATCCTCTTCCAAGATCCTTAGATTGGATTCCCAGTCCAGCCGATCTTTAGATGATCAAAGATTTTGCTTATTGACCAAATTTCCACTTAGTCGGAATAGTACATTACAAAAGATCAAATTTAATCTCAAGCTATACATCTCAGTGAAATTGATCCTTCCAAAAAGATCTAAGCATCTCGGCTGACCACACTTAGATATCATATTACATGCCCCACAAATTTCCAGTTTACGATAATTTTTATGAGATATTCAATAAATAATTGATTCAAATATTGAGCAAGTTTCAGTTGGGGAACACAACTATTACGACTGATCTCCCACACTTTTAGACTTAATCAATGACCTGAACATTTTCATGAGGTCTCACCTGACATTGTTGGCGATATAGGTACTGCCATCTGGCAGGCTAATGTTGAACATGACAGCTGCGATGTTAGCTTTGAGTATCCTAAACACTTCCCCTGATGGGGGTCCTGCAAAGATCATTAAAATTATACAATACAATACAATACAATGTTTATTTCGCAGGAATATTTCATATATACATCAAAATAGTATTATGGAAAATTAAAATCCTGCAGGAATGCCCCAAAAGTTGCTTCAATTTTCTACTTATGATATTACGAAATCAAAAATAAAACTCCCATTTACCTTGAGACGAGTCTCTGGGATCCACAGGAAGTAACAAAAACTGATAAATGACAGACCCACTCTTTAATGAGATGTCATTTAGTCTTTTGCGTTCTATTTTTGTCAGTTTCACCACCGCAAAGGTCAGTTCCTCAATGAACGTTTCAACCAGACCTTTTTTGAGAAGAGACGAATATCTTGCATCTTTGAATATGATCTGAATTTGAAGAATGTCTGGAATGTCTGTTTCTGAAAACAAGAAGCATCAGATGAAAGAACTTTACATATGCAGTATTACACACGTGGCATTATTTTTACAATAGAACAACATTGATCTCATTGTAAGCTCACATCACAGTTGCTGATAGCTCCCTCTGTTGATAACGACTAAAGATAGAGATAAAAGATCAAGAAATATTTATTTAACGTCCGTAAGCTAAAAACTGTCAAACACTGTTATGCAGACCTGTTTCTTGCAGCTGGGCCAAGACAAAGTACACAACAGTGTTTTCCATTTGTTGAACACCTTACTAATTACATCAAAACAACAAAGACTAACTGTATTATACATGCTAATTACATCATACCTTTAGAAGTGGGAACGGTTGAGGTGGATGCACTTGTTGCTGTGGTCGGGCTGGAGGTTGTTGCGAAGGTATCACTGACGATGATTTTGATCTGGTTGCAGATGACATCTGCCTCTGGACACATGATGACCCCATTATAACCAGGCACCTAAAATGAGGTCAAGGTTATACTTAGGTCAAGGCTAAATTAGAGGTTAAAACCATGAAAAAGTCAAAGTTGCATCAAGGTCAACAAGGGAGGTCAAGGCAAACATGTGAATTGTATTATGACATGAATGACACTACATGATCCTGAGTCAGTAAGTAAGTAAGTAAAGTAAGTAAAGCTTTATCTAAAGTCGATAAAATTTTACAATAAACAACATAAGCACAAGTGCTTGTAATCGACACATGAAAGATGAGTATTTACAAAATGAAATGGAGTATTTACAAATGACATATGTAAAACAAAATGGTGTATAAAATCATTGTATAAGTTAAATATCACAGAACACAGATCAAGCATGCACCACATTGCAATTGCTCTCTCTAATTTTGGCAGAAATAGCAATTTGAAATGTTGCATGTTTCAGAATAATTATTTCTTATGTAATTCTTTATGTACCTTGGACAATATCTGCCAAGCTGTGTGAACGGATCTTATCTGTTATTATTGATGGTGTCTGGTTTATGATTCTTGGCAATCTTTTAAAGTTCTACTGAGCATTTTGAAGTTTCATATTTAAAAAAAGTGTCACTAATACTAGATTATTTCTCATACTGTGATAATTTATATCTTCTTGCCTGGGAAACACTATTTGAGAAAAGTAACACTAGGGAGATTCTGATGCACCAGTAGAAAACTTCCTACCATTGAAAGTCTCAAACTCTCCACAAATGGACAAAATTAAAATTTTTTTTACCTGAACAGCAGAGTTGGAAGGACAGTTCATCCACGGATCCTCCTCTGACACCCTGATCCGAATCTCTCCCTGAGTGCATTGCACGTCATAGCAGTGGCCATCAAGAAAGCCTGGAGTATTTCTCTGCAAATATGACATAAGGAAACTTAAAATATCAAACATTTGGCAATGTCATAGTGTTTTCTTACAACCAGGATTTGTTATACATAATATTGCTTTTAGAAAATATGCAAAACAATCAGTTCCGAGACATTGGTATTGCTACAACAGGACTTTCGTTACTTTCGTGGACCAGCAGAATTTTTTTAAAAAAGGGGGGGGGGGGGTGGTTGACCAATATTTTCTTAATACAATGAACTACTTGGGTTTCCATGCCAGGTTAGAAAAATATCATGCAACCTGGCTTTTTCTGAAAATGTTTCAAACCAGACTTGTATTAGGGCTGTTCCATTTAAGGGCCGGTGGACGAGAACATTTTCAGACTCCTCCCCAACCCCCGATATCTCTTTCTGACAGAAAGCCTGGCTTAATGTAATTAAATTGTATGATGATCCAAGATTGCAATTATGCAGTAGCATATACCAGTAATTATGTGAAAACACGAGTTCAAACTCACCTCCGTCAAATTTGTCAAGAAGCACCTTTTATCAACATGGCTGTTGAACTTGTCCACATATATCTTATTTTTTGTGTATTCAGAATCGCAATAGCCCTACAAAGAAAAAAAAATCAAAGTTAAATGTTAATCAATAATCTAAATTAATACACGGAGCACCCAACAACATGTACCTCTGCTACATTAAAAATACAGGTTAATCAAATCAAATTGACAAATCAAAGACAATTAACAGGTGTTAAAATGTTAATTCTTAAAACTGAAACATTTTATATTTAACATAAATTGTGACATGAAAAAAAAACCAGACAACATCCATTTGTGCCAAGGAAGAAGTGACAAATAATAAAAAATAAAAGAATGGGATTTGACAAATACAACACACAGAAAATGAGTGTAATATAATTAGGTGATATATGAAAGTTCCCTAAAACTTAATTAAACATATTAATAACACTCAACAGACACCATATCCAGAATACAAAACAGATTAATGACAAAAATGGTGGTCTCACCTGTCATCTGTCAGTTTATAAAAGACAGATAAGAATTTATATTTTTTAGGATAAATCAAAAAATATAATCACCTATACATCAGAACACATTCAGTCAAATCTTTCATGTATCACTGATGAATGCATTCATTAAAAGTCTATAAATAATTTAAACGAAGAAATACAAACCTTAAGTTGAGCTACATAGACCCGGCACTGCCGCAAAAATTCATTTGTATCACACTGTGCTTTGTGTCTGTGCAAGAAATGGCAGCCAGTACCACTACAAATAGAAACAACGCGTACACATTTACTGAGGAAACAATTTCCAAGGCACGAGAGGACAGAATTTTATCCTTGATGTTACATTCGGCGACAGTGAAATTCGCCACGACAACGAGATTCGCCACCCCCCTAAAACATGATTATGCACATTGCAATGACTTGATTTGTTACAAAACTAATTGTACAGATCATTGACAGTGTTCTTACGCTGTGGCAGCAATCTAAAAGGTGTTTATTGTAGTTTTAGGGGGGGGGGGGGGGGGTGGCGAATCTCGCTGTCGTGGCGAAGTCCACTGTCGCCGAGTGTAGTACTTCTGATATGAACTTACCTTCCAGTACAAAAAAACTTGGACCCACTTATACATTGCTCCTCAAGTGCGAAGCGACAACCCTCCCCTGAAAGATTAAAAAAATACAAGAAAATGAGAAGAATGCAAACAAGGGGAGCAACTCTAGAGAGATGGGGATTAATGATTCCAAACGTAAACAGCGTTTTACCTTTCCCCCATGTGTAGAAATCAGCCTGGTCAGTCCGCACTTGATACCACCCAGAGTCTTGCATGGCCGCTAAGGTGAATGGGTCTATCAAAGTGGCTCGAGGCTGCGGAAAATTAGAACAAAACGAGGTTGATCAGAACATAAATGCAAATGTAGGCGATTATAGTCTAGAATCACCGCTCACGCAGTTTCAATAGACATTACAATTACACCCTCAACAGGCCTATCCAGAGTCTTTCTCAACTCCCTATGGAGTATTCAGCCTTGGACATGGGGTTCACCGCAGGGGCTTAAAAGCTCACACCAGTGCCATCACTGTGGGTGAGGCAATGGTTGATGAAGATCTGCCCAACTCCTCAATGCCATGGTGGGAGTTTGAATCCAAAACCTTGCGGATAGCAGGCGAAACACCTTAACCACTAGACCACGGCATCCCATCAAAAAAAGAAGTAATTTAAGTACTACACAAAATAAGTTAGCTGGACTTACCAGCCCTATGGACGGAGACATGAAAGAACCATACAAAAAGGCTTCATCCCAATGAGATGTAATTTCACCGTTCTGAAAAATGAAAAATCTACATTTGAATCTTAGAAAGTGGTGCACCAACTCTTGCTTATACTCTAACAATCACTATCTCTCAGTACCAACTAACAATTTGTTGAATTAGCAGTTTCCATAAGGCCTAATGAAGACCTTTTGAAAGACTTTTTTAAGAACAAAATTTGCTAAATATAGATAGATAAATAGATAATATACTATTACTTGACTGGACTAATGCTATAATAGGGAAAAACTGTAGAACATGATACATGACATAATATTATTCACACCAGTGGCGAGAGAACATAATTGCTACATAATCTAAACAAATGTAATAAAAAAGCTCGAAATTTTAATCAATTTCAAGTTAACATTTCTGTTTCATATTTTGTTCAGAAAACCTGTTATTTCCAGCACAGTTGACTGAAATTCATCTCCAGAATTATTACGCATGTTTACTGATTTACTCTTTGCATTTACAACTCACCAGTTCCTGGAGCATCGGACTGAATTCATTATCGAACTGATTGGTGATGCAGTTGAAGTGACGTGTCGCAAGGTTGATCAAAGATGGCGTCACGAGTCTCTTCATCCCATAAACAGTTCTTATCGGCTTGTATCTCTTCGGACAATTCAGGCCAGTTGCTATAATTTAGAAAACGTGCCTTTAATACATTATATATCACATAATTACATTTCAATGTCAATAATATTACATCTATGATCATCAGTAATTGCTTTTTTATCACCCACCTGATTTGGAACAATCTCGGAATTCTTCAAACAACTTACTGGAAAACCCCAAGGCATGGAAAAGTTCATGCAAAGTAGCCTAAAAATAGAATTTGATAACTCCGTAAAATGCTATTGTATGGTATATGTAGGGAAAATATTTGTTGAAAGATCCCTGGAAACTTACAAGTTGCAAACGATCTGCTTCATCAATGTGATCTTTTAACCACATCGGACAGAAGTTGATGCGTCCAGCGATCGGTCTTGAATTCTGATCAACTTGACAGAATGCAGCATGAGCGATCAGAGAACCATACTGGGAAGGTAAAAAATCTTCGATAAATAATTTGTAAAGTGTTAAATAATATGTTGTGTAATATGAGGTCATGACCTCAAGGTTGCAGGTGTCATATTGATAACTCAATCTACGCCTCGACCAGCTGAGCTAACTGGAAGTACCCACTAGCCAAGCGCCAGTCGGAGATCAAGGTTGTTGCACCAGGATCTTTATATGCTATAATTTAACTGACCACCTCAGTGCTGTTGCATTTAAAAGTGTGGGGTGGACAGGAAGGTTTTTGAAAAAGCGGGGCAGGAGGGGTTCTACAAAATAGAAAAGGAGGGGGAGGGGGGCTAGTTGACCAGTATTTTCTTAATACCTTAACAAAAATATGTTCAGGTCCACCCCCACCACACTTTTAAATGGAACAGCCATCATTAATATTATTAAAACTCATAGTTTTGGACCCAGCTGTATTTTCAGTCCTCGTAATTTGCCTTTTAAGACCACCTCCCCATTAAGACACTTGATGCTTCACCAAATGTGCTCTTAACAGCAAGAATTCACTGCATTCCTTAATCCAGCTTAATTAATCATACCTTTTGCACACACTGTGTCGAAGCTGTGGCCGTCACATAAAGTACATAATCAGCATCAGGCACGCCAGGACCTCGCTTGATAGGAATATCTGTCGGATCGTTGTGAGTGTAATTCCAAACAGTTAGCCCTTCTAAATGCTTGTCAGGAATCTGCACAAATGACATATGAATATGCTGTTATTATTCACAACTTTACATTTATATTTGATAATGTACATATTATAAATATACAAGACTCAAGACACTTTATTTCCTGCACAATACATATTTCATAAACAATTAATATTATTCAACAAACAAATTGATCTATTATAAGAAAAAAATAATAATTCACAAATGTACATATTATGTATGGGCAGATCAGGAGAGCACTCTAAGAAACCGGAGGGTAACGCTAGCGAGTGCCCACCTGGGTTCCAGAGAGACCTCAGCAAATGATTATGTGATAATGGTAATGATAAGTTATTTTAGGTATGATAAACCCTTTCTAGTGAACTATTGAAGACAATGATGATAGTTATAATGCCTCAGCAACATTTGCATTGTTATTTTAAGGTAAGAATATTTAAGTAAGAAAGTCACATGCTACGCATAATATGTATACTAAGCATTTACCTGGCAAAAAATTGGAAAAACATTTTAAATAAGATCACCAAGAACTAGTATGAAAGTCACATGCTATATATACATACAGAAGTCTCTGGGGAAATTTCTTCAATATTCATAGAGCAGTACAGTCTCTTATCCTCGAATATTTTTAAATTAAAAGAATCTACACCAATTTCATACCTTGAACTGATCCATGCAAAATTCACCCCTGTATGTTGAGTCAAGTTCCCCGCACCTGTGCAATAACAAAATACACTCATAAAGCACACATGGACAAGATAATAATCTGGAAATTTTTGTCTTATAAGATTTATTTGACACAAGGAAGAATTACCGTTCTGTGTTTATTCCATCCTGCCATACAAAAGCACAAGAACTATCAGATCTCTTTAGCGTTAAATTGCCAATGACAGGTATAACTGCAAGAAATCGGTTCAAGAAAAGTTAGTAATGCATTTCATAACAACAAAATCATGCTTAAAAACACAATAGGCCTAATTCACATAAAAACAATAATTTTGCACTTCACCAGATAAGATATTGGCGATGGTCCCAGTTGTGTAGCGAACTGTGCTTTTCAAAGTCCTTTCTTGTTCGGCTGTAAAAATCTGCTCGATGTTGTGGAAGTCGGTGTAAATTCTTATGGGATAGTAAGACTCTGATGTTGCTCGTTTTCTTCTGTCCCATGTTTGTCTGTAGGTGATATTTGCCTTGTGGATGATCTTAGTTTGAACGCTGTCGTGAACACATACCGACTGAACAGAACTGATGACAGCACAGAACACTATTGATAAAAGCAAGAGCCTATCAGTTGCTCCGCACATGACTGCTGGTCTGCTGCAGTTATACTGCGACACTTGACATTTTAGGTGTTGTTGTAAAAGAGTATAATTTTCTCAGCCCTTTTGCAGTTTCTTCGTGAATTCTGGTGTTTTAGTTCCATTGTTGTGATCCCTGGGTTAAGCTGAAGTATTTCTCGGAGACATGCTGAAAAAAAAGGGAACTCTAACATATAGTCGTAAATCTTAAAGGACTAAAAGCCATGACAGTCTCACAAATAGTCATGAATTTATATATTTCCTTAAATAGTGTTCAGTAATTATCCGGCATTTAAAAGCTATGCATATGGCACTAGGCAGGGACCACGTACAGGTACAAAGTCCTTTCTTATTGTGATTGGGATATTTAACTAATTGCACTAGATACGGCCAGAAGTTCACACATACACACATTTCAGTAAATTAATTTTACACTGTCACTCAAATGACACCTATCCAGTGCATTAGATAGGCACATGTGATTGATTGAAACAAGACAGAATCACAAACTTTAGCATTTAAGCCGTACAAAGCTAGCCACAAGCAGGTGTAATTCTGAGCAATACCTTAATTACGTTATCATCTCAAGCTTTCTTAGTAAATCAACTTCTTGAGCAGCACGAAAGTGTCAAAACAACTTCTGAAAACTTTCCTGACCCAAATTGCTTTTATCGGCAGGTGGCAGCATCTGACAGAACTATTGCGCCGTCTTTTGAGAATTTAAAGAGTTACAAAAGGAAGTTGGAACGGAGGCAACTAAAATACGCGCCGAATGGGAGCGAAAACATGTGTAAGTAAACACGTGTTTTTATGGTAATTACGAGATTTAGGCTTACTCTCGGTGGAAATTGTCGTGTTAAATGCTGCTAATGGATACAATGGGTTGTTATGGAGCACGCTAGTTGACTGTCGACCGGTGTTTAGTTGTCATTTTCCTGTGAAACTTCACTGCAAGTGAAACCACGTCAACCATCATTTGACATTGTTTTGTTATTATGGTAATCCCGGTAAGAGGGGGGGGGGGGGGGGTGTTCCACTGGGTGATATATGCAGCTTTGCTATAGAGATGGGTACCTAGTCTTTTAAGGTGCCCAGTATCATTGTGCCTATTGAAGTATTCACACTAATCTTGGTAATAGATTCTTTGTTTATTGTCTGACATGATTGACAGTGACCAGCTACTGTTACTGTAGTACTGCTTATATATATATTTGGATAATTACGAACAAATCCCAAGTCACTTTCATGGTATGAGCTGTAAGTGGCACTCATAATGGCGGTGTGTAGTCAACCCAGCGACACACCAACCCAGTGACATAAACTAATCCAAGTCGGCGACAGATTTGATAACCCACAAGACAGTGATAACATAGTGACACCACAGTGATAGCCTGGTGACAACACATTCTCATTACGTAACTAATAAAAATTTTACTCATAGAACATCCGCCGAAGTTTTAAACATGTTTAAAAAAATTTCCTCTCTTCACATATACATGTCAGTGAGTGGTCAAGCACAACCAGGAATGATCTATGAATTAGCGCGAGTATGTGTTATATGCTCTGGGAGTGAATCACGTATGGCCAAGGATGAACAGGAGTAAAAGATTATTTTCATATGGTCATACAGAGCTCTTATACGTGATAGTGTGAACGCCCCTTTAGCCTGTTAGATTTCTACACAAATTATTTCACATTTTAACATTGTTAATTTTTTTCCTCACAGAATGAAATGCAGCTGGATTGATGGTCAACGATAGGTATTCCTATGAAGAAACTTTTGCCATAGCCAGCTTTTGATGAATCCAGCATCCCGATGCAGATGGCTGGGGCAGGAAAGGCTGATGAACCTCCTGGCAAAAAACGGAAACTCGATGATGAGTATGATGAGACAAATGAGAATGATACGGGAGTGGGGTTATGGGATGATGAGGACGACTTACAACTGACTCAGGACCAGTGGAAGAACCTCGACAATAATGTCGATCAGTTTTTGTCCCAGCATCCACAGAATCACAATGTACCAAATGGAGCCAACTCAGCCAAGTATTCTAGAAACTTTGGCAAATCTCCCAGAAGTCTTGGTAGGGGGATGCCCAAGAGTCATTCTGCAGGAAGTTTTGCCCACGCAACTCCCAATAGTTCGTTCGTCCAAACGCCAACTAGAGTGGCGGGATCAGCCGGATTACAGCAGAAGCGACTTGCACAGAAAAACCACGGCATCCCATCGGCAAACAGGGTACTTACTCCTCAGGCGGGTTCGGCAACAGTGTCACCTGCACTGCCTACTCAGGCTCGGTTCAACTTACCTGACCCTGTGGAAAAGGTCAAAAAGGAGCTGGAGCTTTACAAACAACAGGTAAATGCATTTATGATATTTTAAATGGTGCATTGTTTTCAATCTTATGTTTTAAAAGTGATTTGGTAATTGCTTTTTTGTTGTTGCTTTTTTTTGCATTTTCTATCACTTTGACTTTTTCTTGACCCAGGTACAAAGCTATAAAACCTCTCAGTATAGCAAAGATGGGCAGATTACAATGCTCAAGAAGAGCGTGATAGAAAAAGACAGACTGCTAAGTCAAATGCACCAAGAAAAAATTCAGATAAAGGAAACGCAAGTAAAAGAAAAGACTGACAAGGAGAGAAGTTTAGAAGCAGAATTGGAGAAACTAAAGACACAACTACAGTTCAAAGAACATGAAAATAATGAACTACAAGGCAAATGCAAGAGACTGGAAGCCAAAGCATCTAGCAGTGATTCTGGGGGCTCTCCGAGAAAAACCATGCCCGTTAGTCCGCGCAGAAGTCCCAGGGGGTCATCACCGAGAGCAAGTCAACAGTCACCATTTCCAAATAAGAAAACATTCATGGAAGAAAGCAAGTCGGGAGAAAGGCTGATTACAAAGCGTTTGAAAATTGTCTTTGATGATAGTCCCAAGCCTGAAAAGGGTAAGAGAGCAGTGCTCAATAAATATTAATGTACAAATTGTTTAAATTACTTCATGAGAAATGGATTATTTAAATATGAAAATCGTAAAATGAAGTTTCAGGTGCTACAAAAGAAATCCGTGAGAATTTGTCAAGACTTGAGGTCCCAAATGACAAAGGTAATGGCTAGAAACATATTTTATCTATTTTAATGAGCAAAATTTTATCTAGGTAACTTAGCATGGTCTTTTGTGTTTTCCAGGTGCTATACCAGGAAGAATGTTGGTGGCTAAACTGCTGTCCCAACCTAAACCTGGCAGTAAACAATCCTCTGCTGGGTTGGTGACGTTGATGGCTGCTTCCACAGACAGTTCTCGGGATGTTTCGTTGTCTGTGATTCCAAAAAGGTGAGTGTCAATTACAAAGGCCAGCATTCATTAAAACTTAATATAATTAACCATTGTGTTGAATACGAAGGCTGTCTTTGATAAACAAATGATAAAATCTCTAATTTAGGGCTGTTCCATTTATAAATGAGGGGGGGGGAGGTGGACCTGAAGATTTTTAAGACTGGGAGATTTCCTACTGACCCTATGTAAAACCCCCCACCCTAAACTTTTTTTATTGACTTTTCAAGATTTTTCGAGCATTTTTACAATACATTACTATACATTTTCATTATATATTAAAAACGATTGGCTAACCCTACATTCTGAGGGCTATGAAACCGGAACCAAACAATTTTTTTCATTTGGCCTGATGTCCAGGCGCAGATCAAAAACATTCTGAATGAAAAGGATAACAGATGGTATTGGAGTTGTCACGATACAGTAGAAATTGTGTCATCACCATAACAGGATTTTGTATCAAAATTATCGGATTATCGTGATAATTTTAATGTGGCACAAAACTATGCACCATCTTTTATTAAAGACCACAGCTAGACTGAGCTAGTGTGAGGTCTTAATTCTCCACTCTCTCAGGGCAAGGGGTGAGGGTTTTAATTGCTTCTTGGGTGTCAATCTCAAACAATCCCAATTGTAGTATGGAATATTGAATCCCTCTGTTAATTGCTATCAAGTAATCAAACTAGTTAGTGTCGTTAGTTACCACCTTTCTCAGTTGGAATGTTTTGAATTTTCCCATGGACATCATTATTAAAGTCTGCAACTCCTTGATGGTGACAACTTTGCTGATGGGCACTGTAGAAACTAATCTTAACTTGTCAGTTTTCCCACTTAGACATGAAGCACCCTGGTTGGTTATACAGCATAATATGTCAGTTAGCGCAATATTACAAGTTGATGGTATTTAACAGTACTTGTATTTAATTGTAACAGGTGTCCTGCAACTTCATCTCAGGATGAGGATTCAAACCATAAGCCATCGGTGAAACTCAAGGATTCAATTCTCATCAATCAGGGACTGAATGGTTTGCTTGCCTCTGATTACGACTGCAGTCCTTCCGTTCTTTTGCTGCCTGCTATTGAGGACCAAATTCGATCCTTCCTCGATTTTTGCTCGGAATTGTCTAGCGAAAGAGGCAGTTCACCAGTAGTTGCAACTGCGGGGTCGAGTAGCGATGGCAAGCTGGACAAAAAATCTGCAGAAAATGAACTTAGTGTAAAGAATCTAGAGCCGGTTTACAATGCACTCTCACTTTTATTGAAAATCGTCACCTGGTGTGGCCACAGTCGAGAGGCTTTGCTCAACTGTCAGACAGGACATAATTATTCTTGTTCACTTCTCAGAGCGCTGGGCGCTCTTAATAACACACAGGTAAGATACTTACCCATTAGTAGGTAAATATAATCTAATGATTTGAAATAAATTGCAGCATATTAAGTATAAACTTTACTTCAAACTCTCATGTATAAGATATGTGGATATCACAAAGCAGTTTTGTCTAGAATGAATATATACCTGGCATGTGTTTTCTAATTAAAGGTAACCCAACTGATATGTAGATTAACAAAAACTTTTGTATAACAAACATGCAGGTTTGTTTGTATTGCATTTTGCAATGGGGAGAAAAAGTAACAGCCTACAGGGGGCACTAAGACCATTGCATATAAAGAGATAATAAGATGACGTCACTACACCATTGTTGCATGGAAGACGTCACAATATAGATGACGTCATCAAACAATACTTATCTGCTACGGTGTCAGTGACCTCTAGTACTTTTTCTCCCTATTGTTGTGCTATGGTTAAATGAGATACTTTCTAATGGTGCTCATGTAGGTTTCTCTTATTTCATTGCAGGGTTCAAACAATCCAGAATCTGAACCAATGGCCTTACAATTAATGCCGGCACAGCAATCTCTTAATGTTCAAAACATAGTGAAAAAGAACAAGATACTGGATCAACTTATCCAACTGGCTCGACCAAATTTACCCAATGTAAGTAGAGTGAAGATTTGTGGCGTTAAATTTTGCAAGGGTATTTCAATATATATTATTGACCCTAACAGTTTTGATAATTTGATTTTGTAGGGTGCTCCACAGAAGATGTATATATTGCAAATGTCGTTGAAGATTTTAGGTCAGATAGCCCATCATGTCTCTACTGAATCTGTGGACAGGTGAGTTGAAAAAGTAATTGAAAATACAGTGGTGGCGGCCAGGTGTTCAACAGTTTACACATTCAGTATTTTGCCATTGCATTCAGCGAAAAATCTCTCTAAAATAATTCTTATGGCAGCTTCAAAATTTGTCATATCAATTAAAAGCTTATATATACATGTCTTATTTTATGCTATACTGTATGTCTGATGCTGGGGACAGACACTTCGTCCAGCTGCAGTTCAATTTACATTGGGGTCATAAATGTATCACATGATTACATAGCCCATCTCTCTTATTGGCTTAGCTTTGTGTAGCAGGTGTGTAAAATGTTGACGCCCTATGTAAATGGAAGTACGGTCAAGCAAATTGGCTGTTCCCTGGCTTCAGACATACTACATGGCTTAAAATATGGCTTAAAATATGCCCTGGAAGTCTCTTTTAAATTATGACTGATTTTGATAATGTCATAATTAAGCACTATTTTTAGAGACAATGTTTTGCTGAATGCAATAGCAAAATTCTGTAGGATGTGTAAACGGTTGGGCTCGATTGTATTAAAATCCTTCATCGAAACCATTAGTGTTTGTGAATCTTTCAATAAACATTCTGCTTTAAATCCAGATTCTCAAAACTTTTCTCGGAGGAGACGTTAATTCAATGTCTCTCCCCAGATGTGAGAGAGGATGACAAAGAAAGAGTTCAGTTGTATGTCTCTGCTCTTGACGTTCTCTGTCCACTCATGAAGTACTCCAAGATCCTTGACCGCATGTGTGCCAAAAAAGGTCAGTCTTACTTGATTGTATGTCTTTATAATTCTGGTGAATTTCATTTTAATGTATTAAGAGAAGGTTTTAGTGCATTTGACTCCAGATTAATTAGTAAATTATTTGTAATCATTGCTTCTTCAGGTGATTGCCTGTTCAATGCAATTTACACTGCAGCTGGGCATTCACTACAAGTTTTAACGCCACACCGAACTGCTTTAACTAAGAAGGTTAGTCAATTCTGCAATTTAAAATCAGCAAAAACTGTATGTCATATGTTAGAAATAAAAATTATTGTATATTCTGGAAAATTTCCCTTAATTTTCAGATCCTCCAGTTCATTAACACTGTGCTTTGTCAGCACGAAAATGGATGTCAGGCTCTGCTGGAGACGGATTGTCAGTGTTCTCACCAAGTGAGTAGCCTCTGATATTTATCCATGATACATCATTTGAGAAGACTTAAGGTTCCATAAATGTATTAAACAATACATAATTGTTCAATTGTAGAGGTTATCTTATTGGTGTTGTGGTTAAAGCATCAGGGAGCTCCTCTGTCCTCTGATGGTCTTGTGATTGATTTCTGACCTGAGCATTCTTGATGCAGCTGGTTCCCAGCCATTCTGGAAATCAGGGAAAAGATGGAGAATTTGAGAATGTACCTAAAGAAACTTTTTCTAATTTCGGGCGTACTTGTAAGCCTTTATAACGATGTTGATCGACTGGTGATTGTGACAGACTCATCACACTATATCAGTGAATTTCGAAATTTACTCAAGGAAAACTTCATTCAGGGAAATCTGTTTTGATAACATAATGGGAACCGTGTGATGGGCTCAGTCTTGGTGAAAGTCATACACACAAAACACATTTGTAACGCCTTGTTCTCCTTGTCTATCCCGAGGCGAAGGAAAGATTCTTTGCCTCTTAATGGTGGTCATAAATTATGTGATATTTCAGTTTATTGATAAAATGCCACAATCTGTTTTCAGGTGGGCCGCTGCGTCGTTACCATCCTGCATGCTGAACTGATCAGTTATCAAAAGATGGGCAGACAGGAGCAGATGGTCACTTTACGACAGGGAATTTCTTGCCTCCAGACGATGAGCATGGTGGACAGACGAGGCACCGTGGGCGTGAATGATGACGCTGAAATCGCGCAACTCGTTTATTCGATGGAACGCCTCATGAAGGATAACAAATCTGTCTCTGAATTAGAAAGTAAGTATTAAATCAAACTAAATATGTGATGCATTGATGGGAACGCAGCGAATTTAGTCAATAGAAGTTTGCAGTATATTAATAATGAGAAAGTTGCGCACTCCACTAGGACAAGGAAACACTCAGCTGCTCTGGATGAACCAACCTGGATTTCAGTGACAATGACGTGTGTCATCTGTCACGTCCGCAAGTGTCTTCTTTTAGGTCTGTGACCATTTTTAGCCAATGAGATGCATTCACTTTGGCAGCAGAGTGTCCCCATGAAGCCAAATCTAGTGCACGCTCGCTACCTTCTTTTTTATCAGTATACTGTGTTATTGCGTATTTTAATTATTATTAAATTGTCAGCTGACATCTGTGATTGGAATGTTTTGTTTCATTGAAACAGTTATGTTAGTTAGGAATTGTTTAAATTTTATACAATCCCATTCAGCTGCCACAGGAGATGTTAATTTATTTGGATGACTTGTATAACATTAAAGTAAAAATGCTAGGTACTGGTATCTCTGCGATAGACTTCAATTAATTTAATGGTAGTCTTAAAATGTTTTAGAATTTGGTATCTAGCGAGTTTTAGCTTTGTTTTCATTACTGTAGTTAATTTGTTTCATTTTTTTTCCAGTTGCTGCATTGCAGGATCTTTGGGATTTCTTTGATGTTGAACAGGAGGAGCATGAAATGATGACATGAAAATCTAGAATGCTTGCTTGAAAGTGCTGCTTTATGTTGTGTAGTTATTGGCGTTATTTGTGATACAATCGAAGTGCTTTGTTTTGTGCATTTTACGTAATTTTCTCGCTGCATTCCCCATGGGCTGCATGTAGGTGTAGATAGAAGTTGCCATAAAATGGCAGAATATGTGTACAGTGTGCGATTATTTTGTTGTTGTAAATATGAAAACCATGGTTGTGATTGTATGATTGTACATATATACTTTTAGTGTAATAAAGCATATTTGGTTCCACTGAATGAAAGGTCTCGACTTATTTCACTGGTTAGTAGGCAGATGTAAAGATAAGGAATGGCCATGCTGTACAGGCAGAACGCCTCTAGCAGATGTGAGTGCCTAACTGGGTGAAAACCTTGAGCGTTTACATGTTGGATAGAACCCACATGAGTGCATATCTGCATAAATGTCACCATAGATTTAAATACTACAGCAGTGTGAAATCGCTTTTAATTGCTGGCCTTCACCTGCCTTTGCGCCAGGACTACTTAAATGCAAATGTTCACCCACTTCACCGAGGATGATCACTTTCATTAAAATATCGGTAAAAAATTCCAGGGTTTAATGGAGGATTGTTTTATGGGAGAAGACCCATACAAAACTTTCCCAAAATTCTTTCTTTTTTATAAACCCCTCGAGAACAATTTTGCGCCCACCTAATTGTCAACCCCAACCCTGCATTCCTAATTAAGACCAAAAAAACAATTCGCTTTGAAATGTTACATAATTTATTTCTCAAGATTTATTATCAATAAACAATGAAATTTCACACAAATACTCTGACAATTTGGTCTATTTAACAATGGCAAAACAAAATTCACTAAAATCCATGTAAAATTGCAATAATTTAAAACCTTTTGACCTAACTTGCTAAATGCTTTTTGCCCTGCATGAAATCTGTGTACAATGCAACTAATACTGCTATATTTTTTAAACTTCCTACACACATTAGGGAAAAGACAAAGTAAAATGGATTTACGTTTGATAGATCTATTCAACGAGCAATCAAACCTTGTTTTGATCAACTGCTGTCAGAATTTAGATGATTCAAATACACTGTATGATAGTGGGGATTCCGTAATTGTTCATGAAAATGTTAAGATATACATTCTAGAATACACCATCTATCCTGAAGAATAGAATGACTAGTAATTTTTGTAAGAAAAGGCAGTATATGTGGCAAATAAAGGTATAAGCTGAGGATAATTGCTTGAAAGTATAAAAATACTAATTATATTCATATAGTATGGACACTATCGAACAAAATTCATGCAATTGTATTTATAATTCCAAATGAGTCCTAGCACATCACTTTGCCCAACATCTCTAGGCTACCTTCTGAATTCAACCACATAACTACATTGACAAATTCATCCCAATTTTCAACATCGATACAGACCAGACTGGCATTACCTATGAATTAAATAATGCTGTTTTAAGTCATCCAAGAAAATTTAACAAAATATCTTTTTACTTTATTTTAACCAATTTACCTGTAAGTATTCCCCTGCTGGTGTTAAATGATAACGATTAATTCACTGAATGTTACTCCCCCTAGTGTTAACTTAACAAACCAAGGCACGTGACAAAAACAGAGTTCCCAGACTTGTTTTTAAGTGCAAAACTGTGTCTTTTTTATATAACAGTGAAAGACATCCACTCATCAACATTTGATATACTTACTTCTATCATTCAACAATTTGATCACGATAAAATATAAACACTGTATCGAGATATCACTCTTAAAACTCAGATCCTTCTAACAAATTTCGATATATAACTCAGACTGGATTCATAACTAATTACATAGTTATAAGAATAAATGATACATGCAATATCTTCAGTATCTGATATCGTAACTCCTTGACATTTCTCAGTCATTCACAATTCCAATTTTCCAACATGATTCCTTCCAATGGAACATTCTGTAGAATAGCGAGTCAAACATTGTCATATTTACTAAATACGATAAGTAACAAATACATTTATCACGTATAAAATAGTACACATCTTTTAAATAGTTAAAACTTGTTATTCAACAACAAAGAGCACCAAAATTATTTCACTGACCTTTTAAAAGGAACAGATTTAACCATAAATACACGACCTTGCAAAACATCATTGACCCCCACATTCATTCGCAATGACTATTAATACAAGGACAATATTTAATAGGTCATTATTAATATAATACAATGACATGTCAAATTTACAATACATTTTTCATTATTAAACTGTAGTTACCTTCACTACCAGTGAATAACGCATCTATACAAGGCTAAAGTGACTTGATTGACGCCCTATATTCTATGATTTTCATACAGAAAAGCGAGTATATCAGTCACAAAGTCTCGGGGGGTAAAGAGAAGATGAGATGATAATGAGGGTATATGAGTGTATTGTGACTTGCGTTCAGAACTCAATTCCTGGCTGTTGCTTTATATTGTGTAATAATTACTGGACAGCAAAATCCGAGATAACAATATTGCGTCTCTCAACCAACTTGTGTGTGATATGGTTGTTGCACAACCACACACCATAACAGAGAGAGTCAGTCAAAACCCTGTCTGTCATTTTAGAGTAAAGTTTAACAACCAGGAACTTGCATAGGCTTTCCAGTGGTCCTGCAAAAGCCACGACTTCTATTGGAACGAGCATGGAATTATTACGGTGGTACATAGGGAGGGGGGTGACGGTGGCTGGCTTGCCGCGGGCGGCTGTGACGTTGAGGGTCTCGGTTGGTGGGGGTAAAGGGAGGGGGCGGTTGATAAAGGGGTGATGTCAGATCTTCTCGGTCTTCTTCAAAATCCAAAGGATCCTTGTGGTCAGAACGGGGGGTGGAGGGTGTGGAGCCTGCTCTGTTGTACCCTGGGGGCGGCATGGGTGGTTTTTCATCTTGCAGGATCAAAGGTTTGGTCGGTGGGCTCGGTTTCTCCTCTAACTCGTCCGCAAAGATGATTGGAACGCCTTTATTAACAAACGTGTGTTGGTCTTCATCAGACATCTTTCCCTTGCGTTTCTTGCGGTACAATATGCAAGCGATGCACCCTGCTAAGAGAAGCATTGCGGCAATAACGACGGCTGGTATGACCGTGGTTACGAGAACATCCTCATCACTGGTCTCTCGTGGTGACGTTTCGATGCCTGGATCACCAGGTTTCGGTGTGAGAGATTCAACAACAGGCTCAATAACAACACCTTCTCGCTCTTCTGGCTTGTGTTTATCATTTCCTAATTTATTCTTATCATGTTCTCCAATGCAAACTTCCTTTGGCATGACACCTGCTTTCGTCACCTTGTATGGCTTCATTGCTTCAACCAGGGCTGGGTTAAGAGTATAATCATTTGTGATCAGGTACTTCAAAAGATAGGTGATGGTGCTGGTTGGGCATGGCTCATAAGGAACTGAATTATTCGTCCAAGAATACACGACAGAACCTTCAGCGATGTTGGTAACAGTGATTTTGCTGACGTCATTATCTCCATACAGTCTTGCTAGCTTACGGGCAACATCCAACCGCTTATCAACATCCATACGGAATTTGCGATAATCAGCATCAAGCGTTAGGCTGAATTCATGGTTGACCTTCTCTGCAAAAGGTCGCTTTTGAACAAAAATCTGGAAAGAATCCTTAGCAATTTTGCCTTTGCTGTCAATGGCAGCCATGATATAGTCATGTCTGCCTTCATTTTCTGACAAAGGCAAGCCGAACAATATTTTCCTCTGCTGATCAAACTTTACCCAGGAATTTCTTGGTATCGTCAGTCCATCAACGGTCAATAACAGAAGCTCCAGATTGTCAGAATCGCCTTCCTCAAAATCCAAGAAGGTGTCAGAGGGGATTTTGTAGTTGAGGACGTCTCCCACTTGTACAATCAGCTTGTCGATGTTTCTGCGCAGGACAGGGGCATAATTAAAAGGCTCCTCTGTGGGACCAGGTGGTGTCTCCTTCTTTGGAGGTCTGCCGGTGGGTCTCCCTGGTTCATCAGTCGGGGACATACCATCTGTTTTGGTGGGCTGGATGGGTTCTGTTGTAACTATATCAGGTACAATATACGTGCGTGTCGGTAGGATTTCAGTTGCTTCAGTGCCTCGGCCTGGTATAACAGGAGTCATTGAAGGCTCAAGAATGACATCAGTGCGAGATACCCCAGGGCTGGCGGGTCCGTAGGTTGGCCTGGGGCGCTCCATCGCAGTCTCCAACACGGTTGGCATGATGCCCACGACCCGCGTGGGTTGGATGGGCATGACGGTGGGAGTGGGCATGGGGGTGCGGGTGTGCTTCGTTCTGGTGGGTTTGCGGGTGGGCGAGTGCTTTGGTTTGTGGTGTTTGCTCTTGTGGTGATGGTGCCTTCCTCTTGTTTTTGTGCGATGGTGATGTCTCGTTTTGGTGGGTTGGATTTCTCCTGGGAAACTTGGAGACTGCATTACAGGGACCACTCGGGTCGACGGTTGGTCCGTTTCATCTACGACATAAGTCGGACCTTGCTGGCGGGTGGGAGGGGCAAGGCTAGGAAGAAGTGTAGCAGTTGGCATGACATCAGCCTGTCGTTTCATCCTGTGCGGAGCATGGGGTCTGTTATTTGTAACATGCCAGCCAATGACGCCATGACCCACAGCCTGACTCATACTCCCATCATGGGACGTCGCTTCAACCTGTTGCAAGATCGGCATGTGGTTTGCATTAACATTCCCACATCCTACTTCCCATTGCATCATAGCAGCTGCATTCTGCGGCTTCTTAACATTTCCTGGACCAGCAACCAAAGCTGAGCTATCAAACATCGGCCGGTTACCAACTGGCAGTAATTTGAGCAGATCCACAGGAAGCTTAAGATGGTCACACATCCCTTGCATCATGCCGATCTTTTTTGACGGATGCATGCTGCTTAAATCTGCATCAATTATTATGGTAACCATGGTGACAGGTGATCCATCTTGGCAACGAATCGGTCGCATAGTTTCATCGGCAGACTCGGCTTCTTTAAGAGGAGTAGCAATACTGCCGAGAGATGAACTTTCGTCGTTTACATTGATGGTAAAAATGTCCTTGGCTTGAGATATTGTGTCATTGGAGAACTGAGCTGAGGCTGTGACTTCAATTTTGAACTCTTGACTCAATTCATCATGTCCCGCAACACCTTGGAGGGTCTGTGTCTCTTCGTTATAAGTCAGCCATCCAGGTAAATCGCTGGCATCCATGCCACGCACCTGCAAATAATAAGAGGATTAATTCATTTGAAAATAATAAGTTTTTAAAAGGCAATTTTAATTCAACTGACTAGAACTTATCCATGGACACATGAAAGTATTGATCTGAGATGCTAAGATCAATTGTGTAATGTTCAGCTGTCCATATTGCTTGAGCTGGACTCTAACCTGTTATATAAACCAAATGGTGTAAAGTTTCTATAGTAGCAGCTCCAATACGGGTGTGAGCATACTATGAGCGTGATGAGAGGTGCTAAGGTTACCTCTGGTGATCAGATAGTTACAATTTTCGTATCACAAAAGGTTTAATTACTTGAAGGGACACATCAGATTCATCAAAATGCTGTTTGTTGTGACAGGGTTTTACAACAAGCAACGGATGTCAACAAATATTCTTAAGCTGTGCAAATTTGTTACAGCCAAACTTTAGCTGTAAAAAATACTGTTGAGTTTGTTTGAAGTGAGTGTGTGGCTCGTGTTAACAATAAAGTTAGGCCAACATCCTTTCTTTGTACCAGACTGCTCTACGGAGGCTGATGTGGCAGTCATCGTTCACCTAGCCTTAATTCATTACAGCTGAGCTGCTCCTCTGTGCGAACTCATTTACTAGACCCACTAGGCAGGTGTAAATGTCACTATCCTCGTTCATTGCACCTTTTTCAAAAGCTTGTGTCAAAGTCGATTTATATTCTCTCCAGTTATCCACACAACAGCGTGCTATGTTATGCTCCCTCGAGAAGCAGAGTGGCCTAGGGGTTGAGACACTCGTCAGCTAACCTACGAGGCCTGGGGTTTGCTTTCAGGCCTCGATACCGTTTATGAGCTGAATCTCAGAGCTCTGGGTGTTGTTCAAGATGCACTGTTTTCTGCTTGACACCTATGCCAAGACAAGCTAAAGGGCCCGCTGCGCTCTTCACATGGATTTAATACATGCATATCATGGTGTACTTATAACTGTATTATCTTGTAAAGTGAGGAACAGAAATATGTCAATGTATCATTATGTATTGAAGAAAGATATTGTCTGGCTTTTGTCTATTATTTTAGTATCTGTGTCTGTGTCTGCAAAGAGTTATTTAGAACGTCTAGACATTATGTGTTGTTGTCTCACATTAGCAGGATCAGGTCGCATTGTTTTATGGTAAATTACTCAGCGTGATGTAAATCATATTTTTCCTACTTTTTTCTGATTGCGCCAAGAAGTAATTGAAAGTTTTCGTGCTTTTGAAGTTTGATCCTTTAAAATCTCAGCATCCTTTTGCTACTTTGACTTCTTTCATCTTTCCAAATCTAGAAGTTCATCGATTTGGTGCTTTTAGAACTGCTATGAAATGAGATATCATAATGACAGGAAAAACACCTGACTCAGCGTGTTCAGTAGCTTCTGATGCATGGCACAAGAATAACTACATTTTTCTCAGTTCGCAGTCTCTTCTTTGCCTTCTTATGAAATACCAGACCCTTATGAATGAGCTAACTCCGTTTATTGCTGACGGTAGCAGATGTGATGATAAGATGATAGGGCTTAGGGCCCTCACTTGCAGATTTTGCTCAAAGCAATCGTGACAAAAACTTCAAACTCTTTAACTTCAAGAACACATGGTCACCACATTTGCACAGAGAAGTTCATTACATTGGACAATGGACTACACACACTTGCAGTACACACGATGAATAGGCCAAGAAAATCGAGAAAAAGCTATATTGACCAATGACAGCCATAATGGATTTTTTAATATCTATAATTCATGCCACCACAATGCTGAGTATTCTTATAATTCTGCCATTAAAACAAAAGCTATGGGACTCTAATGAACTACAAGTTTTTAAGTGTGTATGTTTACTAAACCATTTTGGTAGAATTAAGGGCTGGTCAATTCTTGTGTGACCTTGGACCCAGATATACTAAAACAATACATGACGTCGCCAATACAAAATTAAAATTGACACCATCAACAATTGGGCTGTGATGACGTCATGTATTGGGTACAACATCACAACTGACCAGCCCTATCTTCCATTACTACACCAATGTCATTTAAATATCAAGGACTAAAATGATATACAAGATATCTGAATACATCAGTAGACACCATCACGCAAGTTCACATGCTCACCTTGTAATGAGTGACATCCCCCTGAAAGGCTTCTTTGGGCAAGGCATATTTGAAGAGTTTTCCGAGAATGGCAGAGGCATCGTGCAGACCCCAGAGCACAGACACTGGCTGCTTGGATGCAGCTGCGGAAGCTGCTGCTGGGTCTCCATCCTCATCTGCGATGACCGTCAGGAAGTTCTGGATGGCTTGTTCTCCTGGTGCTTGCAAAGCGACACACGAGGTCGCCAGAAGGACGAAGAGCATCAAGGACCACCCAGCCATCCTCTCAGCTGCTGATGCTGCTGCTGATGATGATGTGGTGTGAAGGGATGGATTTCAACCACTACCGCCCCACCATTCTACCGCTTCTCCCTGCAACCATAAAATCAACATCAACCATTAATTCAAATGAGACAAGCCTCGTTTAAGCATCAGACTGAATATGACAATAAACTCTTTTAATGAAGATCACGATGTCAACCTCAATGGTTAAGGCCACCGCACAATACGATTGCAAAATTTTAGCCAAGTATCTTAATTCTGTATTATTTAATCTTAGGAACCACTTCAACCAGAACCTGAAGGTGGCATCAGTATGAAAGTTTAAGGGTACGCTGCAGAAAGATATCTATATGCTGGTGCAAAACATGTGGGGTATGACGACAGACAATTTACATAATGATTTATAACCATAAATCAACAATGATAAACATACAACCATTTTAAAATACAAATGAAAATATATTCATTTCAGTTTTAAGCAATAGCGTTTTAAAAAGGGGTTTCAGAATGACTGTCTGGCGAATAACCATTCTAGTCTCTACACAATAGTAGACAAATTCTAACCAACCATGGTTATCCAATGTTATCTGATGCCAGTGCTTATGGCAGAAAGACATTGGTATGCTGCTCCATGGCAGGCAATTTATATATTATAAATTGACAGGGCAGATGGAAGCCACTTTATGGATGTGCATGCCACAGCATGAAGTGTTCATTCATTCATCCATCCATTCAATCATTTGTTCACAGCGAGACATAAATATGAAGAGATGCACCATGCATTTTGTTGTGCGTAATATGCGCACTTGCATAGCTGGAGATCTATGCAGGCTTGGTTCTTTTCAATATGGTTTGTTGAAAGATTGTTAGACAAAATTTCTTCACAACTAAAAGGTGCACAGATACCAGAAACCTCTCGTTCTGAAGCTTCCCCTCTACAATTTTTATCGTTTAAGTTTTTCTTACAATCAATGAGCAATGCTGTGTATTACAAACAGTATAAAATAAAGTCCATGAGATGCTCCATAGGATGAGCATTGAAATTGAAAAACACTTCATTTCCTGAACATTGAAAATAATTATACAGGGGGCCCCCCTCAAAGGTACAAAGCACGGCTGAGGAAATTGTGTTCTTAGCAACAACAAAATTCATTCAAGTATGGTGAAGTCTCTCTTTAGAACAGTATTGTATACGTTGCATCAATGCCACTAGTCAGAAGGTCAGCTTATGTTGTATGACCACTGACCAGCTTCCAGAGGCAGACATAATGACGAAATGATAACGCTTTGCATTCACGCCATGTTTTGAACCTCAAACAACTTACAGCAACAGTGCTATCATTAGCTAGGCCATTGTTGGTGACATAGGCCCACATGTACAATATCCAGCATTGGCAAATCAATTTATATCAGTATTTAACAATGAGACAGATGAAGGTTGAGTCAATACAAAGTACCATTGAGAAATAGACATTGGCTGCAGTCTGGCTGGCAATGTAACTGATGCTGATCAAGCCTTACTAACTCCTGGCCAAATCCAACTGATCTGCAATGATCGTCATTCAGGTCTACTTGGTAAACTAACTATTGACTTATGTTGATATCTTGCACCACTCTCTTGTTGATTAACATTACATATTAGTTTCATCAATTTATAACCACATGACATGTCTGAGAGTCCCATTGCTACAGAGGCAGGCATAATGATGATATAACTTGACTTGGAGTCCACACACCATGTTGCATACATCAAAAGCTAGGATATACTATACAAGATTCTCATGATATGTTTCTCTATATTTTGAATACACGAAGAATCCCCTAATTACAGCAATGTCATTGTCTACAATATCCCCTAATTACAGTCAATTACAGCCAATGTCATTGTCTCTAATACTAGGTTGTCAGCTTGTTGTGACAGATGTTTGACAACATTTTAAATCCAGAAATGGAAACAGCGTTGAATGCCGGAAAAGAGATGAGATGAAAAACAAATCCAGCTGCAGCTAGATAAACCGATGAACCAAATTTATTGGACTTAACGTAATCAGAAAAACAAAGAAGAATCAGAAATTAAGGCAGAATGAAAGAAATGATCCCAAGTGATGGTGGCATTGTTTGATCACGAAAATGATGAATCGGTGAATGATGGATGACAAAGGATGAATTAATGACAAACGCAAGTTGATGAGGAAACCAAGCGTTCTATTGTTTTTCATTTCGCTTCCTACAAAGATCATTAGCCGAAAACAAACTCTGCTCCAGAGCGGGTAATCGAGCGGTGGACCTTCTGGTTCGTGTCTAACGTGCGGAGGCAAAATTGGGCTCCTTTTTTTTGTGGCCGTTATTGCCGTTGGACCATTCTGCTCTATAGAACACTGGGGATCATCGAACCTACCTAATCCCACTGCACTCCAGAATGGTCTGTGATAGTAACACACAAGAGCTGAGCTAGGCTGAACCACCACACATTATCGAAGCACAATAGACATCCCTGATTGATTAGCAATTCCATCTCGATGCGGGCAAAACCTACCCACCACCGCGATTGCCCACAAAAGCCCCGTCGGCTTTCCCAATTTGTTACGCCTCATTTGGTTGTTAGATGTGGTAGAATTCTTGCCATGCCAGTGAAGTTGGGTTGCAGCAAATAAATCTTAGGGATAATTAACAGATGATTGGGATTTCATTACCCAGTCTCCCCAAGTGGTGGGCCAATGTTGGTCTTCCCACACTCCATCTGATTACATAGTAGCCTCTCTGGACCACATGAACCCAAATAAACCAGCCTTTACTTCCTGTATTAACAGAATTCACATGAGCTGGACCTTGACATAGCAACCTCCAGGTCTTTGCTTTTCGTCGATTAGCTGGATTCAAAACTATTTGACTCGTTTACTTGTAAATAAATTCATAACCAAGCATCATTAAACCCGATGTAAGGTCTGTAGTCTGCTAAAACTGAACAGCCTGCAAACCTTTTCAAGCACGAGTCTTTCTCAACTTCCTGTGGAAAATACAGCCAAGTAGCCATGGTCAGCGCATCAGGCCAAGCATATAGCCAAGTACCTGTTTACACCTGGGATTACACTAAATATTAGCATTAGCGCTTTCGTGCAATAAAAATAAATCTGCTATAACTCATTATCCAAATCAGCTGAGCCCGTTTGGGCTTATGAAACAGCACTCTGTAATCAACATGTAACGACTTTGACCTTGGATGATTTTCTTAAGGTGGTATCAATTGGTCATTTGTAAAACGTCACGATAACCATTTGATAATTGATAACAAGAGGCTGACAACACACAAGAGTATTCCAGGGCATGACAGTCCTTGACAATAACAAAAAAATAATCCAGCAACTTTCTTTAGTGACTCAGTTTGGTCATTCTGGCACATGTCTAATGTAACATTTCACAGATGAAACAACTCCTGGTAACTTAACCTTCATATTGACCAGGAAGATTCATAATTAATGATGTATACATAGAGACAGAGCCAGTCCATGGAAAAGATCCATTCTCTATCAATTCATAATAACTTTTCTTGATGTGACAGGTAAGAAACTTCACCAAGGTAAGATACTTCACCAAGGTAAGATACTTCACCAAGGTTATCACTCAAGTGAATTAATATCATCTTCATTCTGCATACAAGTCTGTACATGATACTGCCAAGGCTTTTCAATTAAGCAATGTAAAGCTTTTAAGAAAACATTGGTGGCTAATTAAGCAGCCTTTGAAAGTTGCAACAACAAAAAAAAGGTCAAAGGAGATTAGAATAGAACTTGACAGGTATGAACATTATGACTATGGCTTTAATCATTCAGAAGGACAACCATAATCAAGTATGATTGCAACATATAATGAACGTTGCGATATTCCTAATTGTTATATTTGTTCAAGGTCAAACCCTCATTAGTGTCATAATATTCATAACATACCTATCGTATATGTCATCATTGATGAAGAGCACTGTTTATATTTTTGTTTTGTTAATTTGAAATAGTATAAAAAATATTTTATGAATCTTTAATCCCTGTAGGTGGCCCCACGATAGCGAAGGGATACCTTCTTAGTGGGGTCTCCTCACATTATGTACAAAATGTTTCGAAAAATAAATTTATAATATATGATTTATGAATGTGAAATAAAATGAATGAATCTGAATGAATCTGAAGTACACTCAACATTTAGTCGGTTGTCAATACCTTTGGTACAGCTTGTTAATCCTGCTGATTCCAAAATTTCTGTGTCTTTTTAAGCTGGTTCAGGTAGCACTGAGCACTCCGTAGTGACTTTTTTGCCCAGCCTCATGTTGCTACTAATCAGAAGCTCAGCTTAGTTGTGATAAACTACCAGAGGTAAATTTAATGATGAGATGATATGGCTAATCCAAAACATACCACACATGTACCCCATGGCTGGGGTTTATTACTTGCCCCTGCGTATACACTTAACACAAGGCATCACTGCTTCATGTTGAATGTATCATGCCATTACCCTCCAGATGAGACTTACTAGCTAAGTAGGCGTTTGGTCAGAAATCGAAAAACAGCAACCCGCTTAAAAATCTAAATCATCAACTTGACCACTAGACGGCCCTGAACCTTCAACTGGCATCAATTTGATCCATCAACTATATTGTGCAAACTTCAAGGCTAAAAGAACCGGGACTCTCACGTTCCGCTTCATTATTCAAGATTTTAAGTATACGATGCCAATCGAGTAGTCCCCAACTACAGAATATTGTAAAACGAAGGCTTCACAACTGCTCACAAACTGAGATGAGGAGAACTGCAGCAGAACGCAGTATGCACAATCTGCATGATTCATTGTGCCCGCTACAATAGAGTTATCAGACAACTTGTCACACTACGTTACATCCACTACGAGGACCAGAGCTTATATCTGGAGAGAAACGACATCAGGCGAACATTCGGAATATGGCAGCAAAGTCGGTCTTTTCAGATTGGTGTATCACACGCGAAGTGGCCATTTTAGACACTATTCCAATTTTATGTTTTTCACAAGGCTTTTTCTCAAGGGTAATAGACGCCATTAGCAAGTTAGGGTCTGGGGCCATTGAAGTATATTACCCAATACCTCACACAATCATGATAATGGTAGTGATTTGACTATTGGATAGTTTTCACTGTAAAATCTTAGCAGCTGTGTGTAGTATTTTAGTAGATTGTCTTCTGTAGTCTCCAATGCCACTATTACACGACTGACAGCTAGAGGCAGATGTAATGATGGGATGACAAGGCTTGGAGTTAACATCAGAGCGCAAATTTCCGCTATGGCTGAGGTCTTTTGTGTACCCCAGGAAAGACACCAAGTTTCAAGCACAGTCACCACCCCCTGTGAATGACTGCGAGCTACCAATTACCTCATAAACTAAGAACCTAACAAAGTGTGCAATGCATGGGCAGGGAATGGAACCCAGGACATTCAGAGGAGCTGACCATTGACCAGTGTCTGGACTCTGGACCAAAAGGTTAGCGAGCATCCGACCACCCTAAGTGGCATGGTGATTGTCCTCTTCATCGACAACAAAATCAGTATCGCTCCTAACGGATTCCTTCCAATTGCCTGATGCACGGAACACAGCAGCACAGGGAGCCTGCCAAAAGCCACCAAGGCTTTTTTCTATAAACTTCGCCTTTTATGTAATCAAGATCATTTGGTTTCCAAGGCCTTCCATTAACTCGTCTTGCCATTTTGATCAGGCGAGGTTGTTAGCGGATGATTGATGGAAGGTCCTTCAGGGACTGCGGTCTGGCGAGGATGACTAGCTCTGCTATTTTCTACCAACTTTCCCCCCTAGCATCTCACAAATAAGCTCAAACAAGCTCAAATAAGCTCAAATGAGCTCAAATGAGCCTCATGCAACAGCTAAAGAGGCTATGAAGCAGATTAGCACTCTTTTGTACATCCACCATTTCCTGTTTAAACTGTTTTGGTCTGCTCTTAGACTCCATTGACCCCTTTTTATAGCAAATTACACTTAATATAGTCACAATCTGACTTTTGACTTCTTAATAAAACTGTCCTGCACCACGAAAATGTCGCTTGTTACAAGAGCATGTATATGTTGTGTGTTGGTGTCCTCTTCACGAAAAACAAAATTCATAAAAAAAAAAAATGTTTGCCAAAGGTTATTACTTAATTTTCTTAATACTTTTATTGACGGATGAAGTTTTGTAATGGGCAAAATGGATATATACTGTATAATGTATACCCAGTCCCTACGGTAACTAACAAACCGCAAAATGACTATTTTTTTCCTTTTTCAAGAGCTTTTTAATTTCATGACAAGGCATCATTTCTAAATTATATTTGCTTCAATTTTATTCAGGTTGACAACATAATGAGTATGTACATGAGTTCTTTAATATTTCTGTAATCCACCAATTCACAGCTGATTATAACATCAATTACTTTCTCATTTCTATATCAATTCAAATGTATCTGCCCACACAACACCAGAACAGAAAAATGCTTCATTGATAATATGTGATTCCTGCATAAATTCGCAGTACATAGAAGCAATTAGAATTCAGCACAACAAAACAACTATTCCGAGTATTCGCCATAGCTATTTATATATCTCGAATCAAGATTTATCACATAAATTTAAATTTTACATTCAATACAAATCAGCTGCTCCATAAATGTAATTTTTCATCCTTTTGTAGTTGCTTTAAGTTGTGATATCACGATGACTACATTTGGCAACCATGAATATGTACAACCGTACTAAAATAGAAATGTGCACTATTTCAAGCAACACAGATCGGTAAAAGCACTCGTTGAGCTCTGGAAATGGAAACACTATTCTTTACAATTATCTGATTATTGACCACACCCAAAGTTCTATTGAGTTCCAATGACAAAGCACTCGATAAATCTTCCTCTTAATTGCGGCTAAATCGGTCTTATAATAAGCCGTAAAATCGCTGAAAATGCGAAACTATAAAATGTAATTTCATTGTCTCTAGTTTGCCTGAACTTGTACCTGTATTAGTACATTCATCCATACCTGTTTCCATAAGGACTTTCAAATCATTTGAGTACACTCGGCGACAGTGAATTTTGCCACGACAGCGAGATTCGCCACCTACCCCAAAACTACAATAAACACCATTTAGATGGCTGCCGCAGTGTTACAACACTGTCAATGATCTATACAATTAGTTTTGTAACAAATGAAGTCGTTGCAATGTGTAAAATCATGTTTTAGGGAGGTGGCGAATCTCGTTGTCGTGGCGAAATTCACTGTCGCCGAGTGTACACTTTGTGGAGTACAACTTCAGAGACAAATCTTAGAGAATAATCAATACAGCTGTATATCCACCAAGATAGTTTTCCTGTTGTTCTGAAAGGGATGTATCCAACGAAAATGTTATTTAACTCCCTCCTCCTCCTCGGGCTATAACTATTACAAGGGCTTATTGTGTATCTACAGCATGTATCCTTGAAAGAAACATTTCTTCCAAGATGCAACAACAGAAACCATCAGGCAAACATGCAAAGACAACTTGTTGAAATCTGCCAACGTTGACAAAATAACTCATGATTACAAACTCACACATCATTTAAAAGAGTCAATTATATGAAAATGGTGCTAATAACACATTAATACACATATGAGACAGAAGACATTAACAATACTAAACAGCTAAAGGATGACACACACCCATTGTTTGCCAAGTATAACCTCCAGGCAGACATTTTGCAAGATCAGCATTGCACTAGTTTATATTAAACAGGTTTTCTGCTAATGGGGAGAAAAAGTACCACAAGAGGTCACTGTCACTGTATAGCGGATAAGTATTGTTTAAAGCTCCACTGTCTGTCAACATTTCTATTTTATAAAACTTCATCAAATGATTGAAAATCACCTTATTTGGTTAAGGCATACTAAACAACTGCTAAAATGTGTAAGCTAATGAATCTATCAGGCATTATTTACAAAAAATATATGATAAATTGAAAGAAATCAAGACCAAACCATTGGAAACACAATGGAAATTGCATCATCATCCTTTGTTGAGTACTGTGACGTCATCACTTGGTTTGTTTACATGTTGGATTTTTGACAGCATGAAAAATTAAATTCTAGGTGAAGTTTATTTATTTTATAGAGACAGTGAACCCAGCAAGGCCCTGGGTGGTAGGTAATCAGTATTACATAGATTTTGGCCACTGTCATATTGAGTGACAATCCAGCTTTAATGTGTTGTGACGTCATCAATGTAACTATTAAGTATTGACGTCATCTTATTGTCTTTTTATGTACTACGGTCCAAGTGTCCCCTGTAGGCTGTTATTCTTTTCTCCCCATTAATTTCATAAAAAAAAAGATAAATTATTGTATTTTTCATATATTCATTGCAATTTCTATCACATGGAACATGCATCGATTAACTCCAAATGAAGACGAAAGGCGAATGCAATGCGTCATAAACAACCCACGAAAGCACTGATGGCTCGGTGTTGGTTGATTGTGGCAGACAGCACTCAAGCCAAGGTTCAATTACCTAGGGCCAACTAACTGAACCCACTCAACACGTTAATATTTCCAGCAAATACAACTCGGAATAGACTCGGGTGCCACACGTCTGGTGCACCAGCCACTGCAAATACATCATTACAGAGCGATGTCAGAGATCAGACTGCAGCAGCAGGAGTTGCACTGAGCTACAAGGGATGCTGAACTACTGGCTCTGAAGTTTCTGAACTACCAAGGCTGTTCCTCTCTTATTATGCTTATCGATTGCTACCCCACTAAAGTTATACTTTTTAGTTAGTCCACTAGTTTTCTATATATCCTTCTTCATTTTTTTCTTTGACCACCTAATATTGTGAATACTTGGGTATATTGCAATTTACTCATCAATTTTCAGATTCAACATGTCCAGTTAAAGCTGCATTGTCACTCAATATGACAGTGACCAAAATCGTTGCATTCATTTCATGGTCTTCTAAAAAAACTGATTGAATGCCATCAGGGCCTTGCTAGGTTCACTATATCTCTATAAAATTACTAAACATACCCTATCATTTAATTTTTCATGCCATCAAAAATTGCCGATTTGTTTACATAGCAAGTGTTTTTATGGCCAATGAAATGAAAACGAGGCATAAACGAACGTCATTAGCGTCATCGGTTCGTAATGTATTTTATTATTCTGTGCCTTCAAGTTTCGTCCGATTTTCAAAATTCCAAATTTATTATATAAAAAATGCATGAATTGAAACAACTCTGACCTCAATTTTTCATAAAATGACTTTGAAATCACGAATCGGCGACGCTCTCCATCACGTTGCAATGATTAATTAGCTACAATGGAAACAAAGTCGATGTAATAAATTCCGGCAATAATTTCTAATTAAGTCCAATCTAGACAGTTTGGGTTATCGAATTCATGAGTAAGAAGCATTTTCTTTCATTTGGATAGCTTTTTTGTTGGTACAAAAACCGTCGGACAATGCAGCTTTAAATGGGCTCACGCCATTTCCTTTTTTAAATTTATTACACGATTATGACTACACCATATTTACGCTGTTCTGTCCGTCTGTCCCCTGTTAGTCACCATCATCATGATCATTTAAGTTTATCAAACACTGATCAAGCATATTATTCCACGAATACCAGGCATAGGAAACTGTTTAAGCAGGGCCAGACAACCATAAATCCTGCAAGGACCTTTAAAAGATTGCTGTTACTCTTAGGTTGCTGTAACCTATTAATTTTGATCTTTTATCAAAACCACCTGCTAACAAATCGCAGTGCAAATACCACTGAAACTAACCCATTGTGAACATTGTTTTTTCTTCTTTATAGTCTGTGTTGCTGACTTCGTGACCAGACCAGATCCAAAGAGACCCTATCACCTCACACCATGCTGGAATCCGAGGAATTTCCCCGCACACTGTAATGTATATGAAGTATATCAAGAGTATTCAGGGGCCAATTATAGGACCTTGGTGCACCCCATTGTTCACTGTAAGTGGGTTTTCTGCCCTGCAGGAACTAATGCCTACAGTCAAGCACACACAACCGCCAGTAATTGAAAGCTAATGACTAATCACATCACAACGACTGTGGACACAAGCAATTTTTTGGTGTTTTTCTTTCTTTTCCTTTTTTCACAAAACACAGTGCACAGAATAAAGACCTTCCACTAACTGATGTTTGAGAAAGTTGTAATTATTTTCTTGGTAATTCTCTTACACAGAAACCAACTTAGGAAGAAACAACAGACAGGTGGAGATGCACTCTGTAATGCTCTGTTACAAAATGCAGCCAAAATTGGTGGCCATGTGTTTAAGGTGTTTACCTGATCATCAAGTAGTCCTAGGTTTGAACCGAAACTTGAAATTGTGACAGTACGACAGAGATGGTTTGTTCCTATGACATATATGACAGTATTAAAGTAATCACTTTCTATCTTAGGGCAAGTCCAGCAACACCCTTTAATTAAAAGGGGGGTAAATTTGTTTTTTTTTTAAAACGTTTTTTTGTTACTTAATCAGCATATCCTTCAATTAGTCAAAAATAACTCATTCACAGGTCAACCATTTGAAAAACTAGCCTATTTTTATGTCAAATGCATGTGATGCCACAAAAACTGACCATTGTGTATGATGTCATTATGACATCATCACAATCGTCATACTGGTCGATCGCACTGAACCTGATGTCATATGTGCATATATGACTGAGGTGTGAATTTAGTCTATTGGACCAATCTCAGCCAATTGGTTAAATCATCTTTATGACCTTTGGACATTCTCAAGAGGACTGCACCCATCTTATTATTTTCATCCACCCAGATGTGGCGGCTTCATACTGTAGTGTGTCGACCATCCATCAACGTTAATCTAGGAAACTTGGAAACACAACAGTCCCCATCTCACCCCTTGTGACTGAACAATGCCTCCTTATCTTTTGACTTTGAAACCAGTTCTTATCTCAACTCATGCTATGCTCTTACACACAAGACCAGCAGCAGCTGCTAACAGTGATGTCGATCACTCCATTTTTCGAGGTCTAAAATCCCTGCAGACTGTGTGGAGAAACTAGAGATAGCATCTTTAGGGAAAGTTTTCTCTTGCTGGACAGAAAATCAACAAAATGTCTTGTCAATGACTCAATGACTCAATGAGAGAAGCTATAGGCTAGCTCTGTAGGCAGCTGTGTTTGCCGTATCATGTAAAGGGAGTGAGTAAATGCAATATCAAGAAGTAAACACTACAGAGGCTAAGACGGCACACTAGCCGCAGCAACCATTAGACCACAGACCCATTGTTTGAGGTAGCAACCAAGATCTCATTCAACTCACACTGGCTACGAGAGTTTGAAGGAGAGCTCATCCGACAGCTGTAAACCGTGCTAAGTGTGCAGAGAAAAAGAAGAAAGGATGAAAAAACTATTAGAGGTTCAGAGGGAGTACTTCAGGGCTCAGCAGTACTCCACTTGCATACAGCATATTGCAGGAGGCAGTGTAGAGCCTTGCAACAGAGTGAACAGACCATATGCTTGCTAGAGGGATGCTGCAGGGCTACACTTCCTGTACTGCATACTCACCATGCCGACTGGACCAGCTCAGCAGCTCAGTCTTCTAGGATGCTAGAGGCCAGCATCACAGGCAACACACGTGTGCACTCCAGCCATCCAGTTGCTAATAGCAACAACATTAGAACCTTTCAAACACATTCAGTCAGCTCTGTCTTTCTCATACCCTATTCTAACTATGCTAACCTTAGGTGTTGCCAGCTTAAGATTCTTCATCAATTATTGCCAAGCTGTACATAATACTTTCAAGTTTGATTGTTCTGTACATTGATCCAACTCAACTATCAAAACAAGGCAGGATATATCTTACTTCATTCAGAAAAAACTGAAAACAATATTTTCAAACGGGTGTACAAATCTTACAAGCCTACTGTATACTTCATGACATTCAGCTTTGCGATCGACATGGAATTTCGCCACCCTACTTAAAGCAATTGTACGTATATGCATCTTCAGAAATTGTTATAAAGCAAAATGTGAACATCATGTACAATGTTCTAAAAATGCGACAAGCATTTAAGAAGTTTTTATCAGATATAAGCGGCGGCGAATCTCCATGTTGTGATGAATATCGCTCACATCAAGCGCACTAGCGAAGGATGTATGTTACAATGTCAATGTAGTAGTAGATGTAGTTTTACTGTAAAAATAATAATTTTGTTGTTGAAGTTTATTAATTTACATAAATATTTAAGGCAGCAAGAAATATCACTTAAATTTGGTGAAATCCTGTTATTGCATATTTTGGGCATTGTAAGAGAGGTGGAAGCCACTGGAAGGCACATGAAAAAATGGCAGCCATGCTAATATATCACATAACTAAAATACACCAAACATTAGTGGCTTTGCATTTCACAACACTCTTGTTGCAAGAATAACACTGCAGCTCTAAATGCCTGGGTCTATCTTGCTGTGAGTGCATGGGATGTTTTTGAAAAACACTAAGGAAAGTACAGGACATCAATCATCTGTACCTCATGAGCATCTCCTGCTGCTGCATCAAAGAGGGTGAAATAAAGAGGGTGAAATAAATTGCCCCACAAGGTGAAAATAGCATGTTATCTTAACCCACCTTAAGTCTCTGATTCTATGGAGAGACCAGGGTTAAAATCTGAAGGAAACCCCATGATCTGAACAGAATTTTATGGGGAGATGTTAATAGAGTTACAGTATAGCCAATTACCCTCTAGGGCTGTGACCAATAAATTATGATTAGTGATAGCATTATGGCTACAGGCCCCACAGCAAAGAAGCAAACCTGGCAATCTCCAGCAGGCCAAAATCAATGCTAATAGACTAGGTGCATGAAAAGCCAATGAAAAAGCCACTTGCAATGCTAAGGAGCCAGTCTACTGCCCTTGCTGCTTGACCTATGCCTCGACCACTGCTTAATACAACCCAGTATGCAAGGTATGGGGATGCTCAGCCAATCTGGGTTTTCCAAAAAGTTTTATCTAATGTGATTATTATCATAATCATGTGCCTTGGATGCTAACTGCTCAATCAGTGTTAATTGAGTCTTTTCACTGAGCAGCTCTGAATTCAGCAAGACATAAGTCTTTCTTTTTCTCTTATTACTCATTTTGCTTTTCACACATAGAAGATCATAACTAACCTATTCAATAAATATAACTTTCTCAATGAAATAACAAAAATCAACTGAATGATAAGATGTCAAACATACATTAAAATGCATTAAAAATGCCGCTGCTAGGATGCACTTTGCTTCAACCAATCACAGTTAAGGGCGGGAACTTTTTCAGCCAATGGAAATGCAGTATTCTGTCGTAGCCATCTGGTGGAAATATAGAGGACCTTCCGGGAAAATCCACTATTAATTAATTCTCATGCTGTTTTGTTAAAAACACAAAAACATTGTTGACTAGGTTAAGGTCTCTTCCATCACCCATCATAAATGTCGAGTAATAGCCACAGGATTGAAACTACCAGTGCCCGTCTAGCCCAAAACAAGATTCAGATTTCATACCAGACTCTTTCCTATGCAAGGCACATCACAATAACAGATACTCGATCCAGAAAACATGCTGTGCTGAGCAGTAATGCATAATCGAGTCACAAGTCAGTATATTTCAATCTAGTCGAATCCTTTGTGAGATTATGACATTCGTAAGTAACACATATACCAAGAATTTCTACAGCTTATCCATTCATGTCAAATTTCCAACCAAGAAAAATATAATCTGGATAAAACATGGCAAATAGCTCTTAGAGTTATCTGTCTTTTCCATATTTTACAGAGGTCTTGTATCACCCAAATGGGCCACATCACACCAGAATTTTGTTCTAAGATTATTTATCGTTTCCATTATAGGTACAAATATATTTCAAGTGATAAAATGCCTATAAAAGCCACTATTACATAGCTCGTAACAATTTCGCAATCTCACAATCACAGCAGTCTCTGGCATTTAAAAATGATAAATGCATGACTTACTAATATTACATGCTACAACTTATTCAATTACGGTCATATTTGACATGCAATTAAGTCACTAAAAGCGTAATGGCCTGACATGAAATGTGATGAAGTCCAGAAAATTTGTCAATTCTCATGTTGCAGACTTCACAGGCAGAAATGAAATTAAATAAAGCAAGTCACTTTACGTGTATTAAGTCGACGGCTTGAACATTGTTGAAAGGCAGAGAAGCCGATAGCTAAAGGGTCCCCAGTATCTATTGAAACCAAAACTCCAATTTTTTGCTAGATGGGAGTGCTATATCTGAATGATGACCCCAGTCATTGAAAAATTTTCAGGAGTTTTCCCTGCGAAATCTTTTAAATTCTGTGAGTATTCTATCATCCTGGCAACATGTTGATTCGACAAATGCGATATTATAATTTATAATGCAGGAACGCATGTATAAGTTATCACTCAACTTGGACATATACAACACACCATCAAGCTCATGCACTTCACACCAAAATACAAAAGATTCCCTAACTACAGATTTTCCAAGTTTTCCCTGATTTCCACAGTAGCTGGGAACCCTGAGCGAGTACCTATGGCAAGTATTCAACATTGTTCAATGTAAATGCTTGGAATTTCCATCAATTGCCAAGAACATTGGCATCAACACCAGCAGCAGCAGCAGCAGCAGCAGTAGCAACCCTGGGATGGGGAACTACACTAAGAGCGGATGCAGCACAAAGGCTACATGGAAGCTCTTCTTACACAGCAGGACTTCGTAACATCTAAGTGTCCAACTGCCTTTATTCTGTAAGGAATTTACTTGTACATTGCAAAATACAACCAAATAAAAGAATATATTATTCCATATGCTTCATCATATTGATAATTTTTGACATTAGTATTAAAAAGTGGTTTTACGTGCATTTATCATATCGTTTGCAGTGAAGAACCAGTGATAGAACTTACTGCCTAATGACAGCAGACGCAGACATCAAAATGACACTAAATTTCAGACGACCGCAGCGATTTCGTGCTTGCATGTTGGCACGTCATCACACAACACCCCTTGCCATTTCATTACGGAATATTCAAATCATATCCAACTTCAAATTCTCTCGCCATGTCATGGAATTATTGCTTAAACAAAATTATCAATCCCGCGAGACTCAGTGTCACTTCTCCGGAATATTAAATGACCGAAGCGCCATGTAAGAAAAGAACAGATTGAAACGAAAAGCAAAAGAATAAACGAAGAAAACACAAATGAATTAAGAGTTAAATGCTGAAAATGCAAGGTGGCAGCTCTGGAGGCAGCTCTGGAGGCAGCCCTGGAGCCAGGGTTGTGCATTGAGATTACAGAACATGAGTGCTGAATTAGTGAAGTTGATCGAGGAGTGACTCTTCGGTATGATCATATGATAATGAGTGATGTTCCCACTTCCCATGTGGTAAGTCCCGGGTCGGATTCCCACGAGGCCTTTTCCTTTCAAAGAGTAAAAACATGGCACATATGGATAGATAGATAGATAGATAGATAGATATGAAAAGTGCAGCCCTCTAAGGCAAGTTCTTGCCACTATCGAGGGTTGATTCTCCAGATGCAGCAGCTTCATGTATGCAGCACTGGAGGCCAAGTTGTGCAGCACATGCGGTCATGTGTGATGTTGGATAGATATATAATGGTACTAGCAGGTTGTTTCCCCTAACACCATAGAGTTACCCTATGGTGCAATGGGTAGCATTCTTACTTCCTGCATGAGAGGTTCAGAGTTCGACCAAATTAACTCCCAGGTTGTGAACTGTCCTTTCTCAAAAAAACACTACATTATTGTCACCACTCTTTATTCATGTCGGTCAAACTACATGGACATAATTCAATTAAAATAGCAATACTACCAGAACCGTCTCCAACACAGTTAACTCGGGCCTAACATCACCAGCACCATCATCCACACTGACTTGAGTGCATGTCACTAAAGCTTGGCTGCAGCTATGTTTTCTACAAAACCAACATTCAGTTTGAATCTGAAACAGCAGAATGCTTTGGATTGTTTTGTTGCCATCAGCTTGATCAGAGAGTTCCGTTGCATGCAGGCCACCACAACAATGGAAACACAACGGAAGTGCCTATCTGTCCTATGCTGTTTTGTTTCATCAAAGACCTGCCATACGTATACGGGGTTGGGTTCGGCGGGCTTGACAGATTTCACCTTTTCTTTCTTTCTTTCTTTTTTTACGAACTTTGACAATATTCTGTGACCAATCAGGCACAAAAAACAGTTGGATTTCATGACTCAGGGCCATAACATGGAGAGACCACTTGCATATGCTCCATTAGTAGTTCTTCGTGCATTTCCTACTCCCACCAATTACATCGATCAACAGCAGTGTTGCCACGCCAAAGTTCAGAGCACACCAGAATCCAGAATTAACATTTTTCTCCGTTCTTTTGATCCTAATGTGCAAACACAATTGCAATTTGGTCCACGACCCCAAAGCAATCACATTCCCTTGCATGGAGCGTCATTTGCCCCGCATTAGGAGGCAGACGATGCGGAATACGTCCGAAATTTCCAGAGAGTTACGACCTCCAAGCATGCGGTTGGTAAATACCCATCCTAGGGCCCTAATTCCCGCAGTCAGGAAGCAAATGGCCTTCTCCTTAGAGAAGGGTGGCTGTCCTGCGATCTCTATCAGGATGGCCAATACCAGTGATTAACCAACCAAATGGAACGACAAATGGTCTCCACCCTATACCTTATGTTCTTCCTGGCCTTGGCTCTTCTCAATTCACACTTCTAGCAACTAACTTACAGATATTGGGCCATTACATGCTGGTGCTTTAACTGAAAAATAAAGCAAACTAACTTCTCTTTCCAGGCTAGCCATGCAAAAAGGCAAGACTATGACTCGACTGTATTATACAACATAAACTATGGTAAGCTCTTTGCAGTTAATCATCCAACTACTTCAAAATAACAATGGTACAAAGCGATAAAGATCAGGAAATAGAATGAACAACTTGATGTATACCTTTGGACCAGTTATACATTCAGTGTGTGGTACATTCAAGAAGGATGGCTCCTGCATGGTCAGTACTGGTACATAACCTTGGAGAGTATTGATTATCATTGCAGTATCTTGACCATGGCCCCAGACACTGCGCAAGGGCCCGGCGAAGTTCCTCATAAGGCTGATGATCAGCTATAGTTGTTTCCCTGGTGGCTGCAATACTCAGGGGATGTTACAAACTTCAATATGGACACAGACTAAGCCTTATCATTGGGCGGTCTATGTCTAGATTCAAAGCGATCAATATTTGTAGGAAGGCGGAGCTGGGGACAGCACTGCGCACTTTCCCTTCATATGATCAATACTGTCAGACTTCAAGCAACGATATATAAGCTCGCTTGACTCCTGCTTCTCTGGAACGGTCATGGTTTTGGCTTCTGCACCATACTAATCAAAGGCACCTGCTTTCGCTTTGACATATTGCCCTGTTTGTTTGTGGCTATCTTTGGCGCTGGCTGCTGTACTAAATTAACTAATCTAGATTTACTCGAAGTAAATGTACCACTTAACATCATAAACATCACGCCAGCCTTCCCAATTTAGCAAATTCCCTGAGCAATGCACTTGATGTTGAACGTGACTGTGACAGGAAGGTCAATACTGGACGAGTGCACATAGCTTTGAGATATGAAGGCTTAATGTAACAGATTCTTACTCCGTGAACCCTACACTATGTATTTCAAGTAAGTCAATTTCCATTTCACAGAAACATCTGTGATAGCCGAAATGGTGGGACTTATATTGCTGGTTCTATTCTTTTGAATTAGATTTTATTTGTGATTTTATATGCACAAATTGATTTGATTTTACATTTCATATTGTGTTAACATCCTTAAACCTTTCTTGCTTTATTTTGTATATTCCATGAATTATATGTGTTTCCATATAGTTACATGTAAATGAATAAAACTATATATATATATATATATATATATATATATATTGCATTGTACTGCCTCAATGACGGGTCATGGTAGTAAGAACACTGTACATAATCCTGAAGCTAGTTAGCTCTACAAGTCCTATCAATACAAGCAAATGTAATGATGAAATGATAACACTGGTCTCATTTACTTCATAGGTGGGATCAGATAAACGATGTAGAGCCAGGAAAATTTTGTATATATATATATGTTTCTATTTTCCTGAATCTAGAAGCACAATCACAATGGCAGCACCATTACAAAACACAGGTATTGTTAAACACATTGTAACATAGAGCATATCAAATTACTCTGAATCTCTGGTACAACTCTACCCGAGTCAGTGACATCTTCGCTTAAGCTACAGAAAATGTATCTGGGCAATGACAAGTGACAGAGCAGACATCTGCTATTTTCCTGCGATATTCAGCCCAATGCAAATATGGCAAACACAACCTTTCGGTGCTAATCTTTCCGCTCGCTATTTGCTTTGTCTTTTTCGAAAACACTTTTAAAGGACTGACTGCAGCCACTTTCAATACAACACCAGAATATGTCAATATTATGTTGCATTATAAACGTGTTTTTTCTTCTTTCCGCCAAAATGATTCAAAATTCATCAGCTGAAAAATCAAAATGTTTCCCATAATGTACTTTGATCTTTTCTGGCATTTCAAAATGGGGAATTTGAGATTTAGCTCCCACCTACGTAAATTTGGCTACACAGAGCAGAGCATGGGAGTTACACAAACTAATCTACATATTTATTTGTTACTATATGTGTCTGACATGGCATGATACATCAAATGCATCAAGAAATACTCACCAATCTCACATTAATGAGACAGCTTGTAACCAATGCTTGTACAATATGTTTGTAGTAAAGCTTAGAATGTACTAAACTATAAGTAATTCACATCAAATTACCACACAACTGAGTTTATTTTAAATCAGTCACTTGCAATGCACTGATTTGCTACAAAGGGAATTACAACAGTCATAATATGATATGCATATGACAGTAGATTATCATAGGATTATGGGGATTAACCAATGGATTGATTCCGAAAGCTCAAATCTGTGACCACATACAGAGACAATCCAAGCATTAAGTATAGTGACCTTTACAATGGAGAGAAAAGTCCAGATTATGGCTCTTCGTAATCTCTGCAGATCTATCTACCTTCTTTTGTATAAATGTCACTTTCCATAGCGGGGCAAACGAAAGCAATCACAGCATGGTAAAGCAGAATGTCACCAGACTCCCAGCGGATCGACTCGACATACAAGATGGGGAAGGCTTAGCCTAAACGGCCCGGCCCATCATACCATAAGCCTGGTAAGTGATCGCTGAATACATTTTTTGTGCTGCATATTCATAACAGAAAATGACAAGCGTTGCCCAGACGTGATTTGAATAGGGGGCTATGGTGTGTCCCTTGCCATACAAGGCATTCAATCGCTCCTCTAATTTTAAGCATACTGTAGCATTAAGATAAGATAAGATAAGGTAAAGTTTTATGTGACATAAAAGAGAATTTCTTCAAAGTCCTTCGCTTTACATTTCCTGGGGAATAAATTTCCTTAACTGGACCACACCTCTGGTCGAACTACTGGTAAAACTCTCCAAGTGACCACATAAAAACAATACAACACAAGCTAAAAGCTTTTCGCCGACAGAAAATATTACAAAACATGGTGAAATATTTACAAATGAGCGAGTGAAATGAAATATGTAGTTAAATACCATTAAAACTTATTACAAGGAAAAAGGCGTTAGTAGATCGGGATCGTGCAACCCTCTACAGTAAGTTCTTGCCACTCATGAGGTTGATTGATTGACAGAGACACAAATGCATGAATGTCATGCATTTACCTCCGTGTGTGGGTCTATAACTTAGCACAGACACCTTATATCTTACAGCGTCAATTAATCAATGTTTATTGAGTCATGAGTGCAAATGACATCCAGCTACGCAACTACAGTTACAGCCAATTTCAGACTTGGAAACCAATCTCAGACACTTGGAAGCTAAAGTCAAGAGGACGTCATGAACCTAGGACTCCCATTGGTTAAGGAGGTCCCTCAGCCAATGAGAGTCCTGGACTCAAATGACGTCCACTGGAGTTTAGTTTCCAATTGTATTGAGATTGGTTTCTAAGTCTAGATGGTCTATGAAATTGGCTGTAAACTCATCGAGTTTTCGAGGTTGGTTGTAGGATCCTAACACTCAGATGAGCTGCCAAATTCATTTGCGACTATAGTTACGAGTTTTACTGCTAGCTTCTTCTGATGGTAGTTTAGTACAATCCTACTGCAAGTTGAGAAACAGTACAGAAGCTCCTTAACCGCTTTGAGAATGCAGCAAACTCGCATGACTAAATAAACTGTACTTTCATTTCCACCATCACACGACACCATAATTGAACACTTGGCTCAGGACCAGTGGAACTGACGCAGTACTCTTTGGTTTATACTTCTGGAAACAAGTATTCACATCCTCGGTACATTCTCAGTCTCAGTACATCTACTATTAATAAGTGGTTCTGTGCAGATTAAAGTTGTACTTTAATTGCCTTTTAAATTTATTGCAGACACGCCAACACACAGAGAGATTGAATGCCTAATATAGCACCATGGACTCCAGTAAAGGACTATATTTGGTGTAACATAAAAGAGAACTTCTTCAAAGTCCTTCGCTTTACATTTCCTGGGGAATAAATTTCCTTAACTGGACCACACCTCTGGTCCAACTACTGGTAAAACTCTCCAAGTGACCAGTGGTCAAGCTGACTTACTGCTTGAAACTGTCCCATCTGCTCGTCAACACACACCCTTGGGTACCACTATAACAAGCGGAAAAGTCTGCCGTGTGATGTAGTCTGCTGCCTCCTTTAGTTTCGGCAGCTGCCCACGGGCCAATTTCTCTTCGGCCCAATATCACCGCCTCATAGGTTCTGCATGAGTTCTGCGTTAGATTGCAGGAGTAGCTGAGCAAACGTGTTCCCTTGACTTAGAGGCATGGACCTAATATTTCCCCGCAGCAAAGGCAGTTTGATATATCCCAGGGCCAAAAGCAATGACCTCCGTGTTCCCAATCAGCCTACAAGACCCACAATACTACAAGACTGATGCTTAGGTCTGGCCCAGAGTGTGTGCTGGGATAAGTCAGAACAGAAGGAGACATAATTTACTAAGCAGAAATACATGCAATGACAATGGCGGAAGCTCAATCATAGCGCAGCAAGCTAAGGAAACCTCTGAAGTCAGACCTCTGTAGGTAATTCAACTTAACTGCCAAAGAAACAGTAGCATATGAAGAGACTGTGTTATATTGTCCTGATGGTAAAAAATTGTGCAGGTTTGCCTGACAAGCTTTCACACATAATGATGAGGTGGCTCGGAGTCCATGCCCTCAATGGCTCATCATATTTGCATTGGCCTCATGGGTGAAGTCAATTAGATAATATAAATGGAAAACACAAGGCTCTAATTTGATGTCTCATGCAAATGGCTTCCAGTTACAACCATCAAGTTTCTAAAGAATACATACTGGGGTTTGGAAGTGAACAAAACAACTTCTGATGGTCTCAACCAACCTAGGTCTGATAGGTCATGCCAAAACTATTACTGTATTGTTCAAAGCAACTTTCGTTAGCATTTATTACACAACCAAATAAGCGAGTCAGCTGATAGTAGCATAGTGAAACTTGAGAGTATTGTTCTTCCAAACTTGCTGGATAATCAGGTGGGTAAGTAGCAAAGCCCGACTGGCATCTTAGCAAAGAAGCGGTTAAAGTCACATGATACATCAGATAGGGGGATCATCTTGGACACAAATTGATGTAACTGGATCAACCGAGACATCCATCTTGCGGCGTAATGCCAATCACAATAGCATCTCAGCAGCAGCAGCAGCAGCATCAGCAACATCTCTGGAGGAAAGATAAGGACAGTTTGACCTTTACAGGTCCATCCCAATCAATCATCTCCGGGAGTAATAAATTGCAACCAGGCCAAGCAAGTGACCCAGACCAAACAAATCACGACCAACAAAAGCAGGATTAAAAGGCAAAAGAACCTATGGCGGCCATCTGTAATGATCTCGATGACAAGTAAATCACTCATTGACACTCACTTGAGTCTCGGAGATAAAAGTATTCAACACACCATTTGACAATTGTGACACTAAATACATTTTTATCCATCAACTACAAACTATAAGGCATTATATAGTCAAGGCACTTCTATCAAACTCTGTCATGTCTACATCCGAGTAATCCAGCAAGAAATATGTTTCAATTTATAAAATGTTCGTGTCATTAATTAAAGTAAGGCACATACAGCATACTTTGCTACAGTCACAGTGAGAGTGAGTACAAACCAGTGTTGCCATAAACCTACTATGGGATACAATAAAATAATCAAGACCTCACCATAAATAGCAAGCTATTTCTCCTTATAGCAATTTCACCAACCTATCTTATTATAGCTATTTCACCTTACTTTGTTCAACCATTTCTATTTGTATTCGCGTCTGACGAAAAGAAACAACCACTCCCATCCAGTCCACATCAACCCAAGCCTAGAAATCACTTCCCAGCCAATGAAGACTGCGAGTTGGCATCTCTGCGACATTCATAAAGTGGTCGAGAACACGTATTCATTGATCGGACGTTAAGGAATGGGTTGAGTGTGGTGTTTGTTCAATTGACGCTAAGTCTGCCAGGCCCACTGCTTCGTTCTGAATACCAATACAAACTTGAGAACAATGCCTCAAGAGTTTCTTTCCATTATGCGAAGAACCATGTATCACCCAGCAGCTGCTTCTAATGACAACACACAGCCAGCAGAATTTCCATGAATTTCACCAAAAAAGAGCTTCGCTTGGGAATTTTGCAGCTTCTTGCGAGTAGCAGCAAGCTCCATTTTCCAAGAGGGATTCGCACAATTAGTCTGAATGCAAAGCTAGTTAATGACTCTGCTCAGCCAGCTTACAAAGCAGATGTTTTAGAAAGAAAATGTCTGAAGCTGTTTTTAGTCATTCGCCAGACTAAAGTGATGTATGACCATTTTGAACTTTTCAAAATCTAAATGTTTCACACAGCATTTGCCTCCTCGGTTTGGTTACAGTCAATCCAGTGAATGCGACCAGAGCAGACACTGCTTCATGCTCATTCACAGAAGATGAAAGCATTCTGAAGTTTTATGGGGACATGGTTCCCAAATGCTCCATAATCCAGACCTAAACACAGTCCCACGCTGTTCTGTTCCACAAAATGGACAATTGGACATAGTCTCCACAGTCTCCTGATGCTGTTAAACAACACTGACCAAGGATGCCTGCAAGTCATACAGCTGAAAAAGTAGGAATAACAAAGGCTGTGTACAATAAATCATCCCAAGGCAGGTACACACCGCAATACAAATAAATGCAACTGCGCAATCGGATGCAATCAGATGCCGAACACAACCTTGGAGATTCAGCAGCACAACCTCTCAAAGTCCTCATCCACACTCGCTCGCCGATCTCTTCGTTCCACTCGAAGCATCTTCCGCACCATTTGCATCCTCTGTGGAATCTGCCGAAGCATCGTAATAATTCTACTCGGGCTCTGGGAGTCGCTGAAAGCCTCTTGGGTGGGTCCGATGACAGATGGTCAGACACCAGTAACCCAGCATCAAGCAGACAGACGACTCCTCGGGGGGACCAGGTAGATGTATTGAGCCACAAAGTAAAGACGTATACATCACACGCGAGACTTCCTGATGCAACTGAGCAGATGCGCAAGTGTTCTCTTTATGAAATCAACTATGAAACACCAAATGAAGCGTTGTATGGACAGCAAACTACTCATAATATTCAAGACTCATAGTGTGTGACAGCACTGGTGCACAATTAAGCCCCTCAGATTCAAAATAGAAATCAAATGCAATCAAGCTGAATTGATGGAAGTAATGATTCTTCCTGAAAAAGGTCAATCCCAGGCCAAATAACTTCCAGATTATCCGTAAATATTCATTACAAATGCCAGTAAGTGTAATTCCCACGTAACGCCACAACAAATTGACACTTTGCCCTGACTTTCTACTCGTGCCATTGAAAGCAACACCCCAATCAATTGATGTCGCCTGGCTGGTATCAATCAAAAGTGGTTTTTCATTTTACATAAACAGAGTGATAGATCAAAATGCCAGCAGCCAGCCAGACCTCACAAGGTGAAAAACATTCGTGCTTTATGGAAAGCTGCGAAAAACCTTGGCCTAAAGCAATTTAAATATTAGAGCTTTTCAGTGTAGTTTAGTTGAGGCACCTGGCAGTAACTTCCACATGGCTTCTGCACCATCAAATTTACTGCTGCCAAAAATATAATCTGCTCCATCTACATTTTTATTGGAAAGTGCAATGAGCATTAAAAAGGGCGTCAGAAATTACATGTCAGTTGTGCCCAACAGGAAAACTAACAGCGCTGAATGAGAAAAAAATTGATAAAAATTTAACAGATTCATGACAACAAAACCAACTTCCTCATTGCTTTTTGACATCGGGCCACAAACCAAAGGCAGACAAACTCCTCCAGCCTTCAGAGGGATTGTGAAAATGCATCACACAAAAATGAGATCTCGAATTTCTCAATTACGGCTGTAATTAGTTCTCCATGAACCCAGACAGAAAGGAACTTAATGCAACGAGAACAACAGAGGACAGAAACCAACCACGAAACATCTGCGCACCAAACCGCAACTTGAAGTGGGTCGACAGTGCAGCATCTTAAAAGAGATTTCACCATGTATTATCATATAACATTCTGTTTAAAGCCAAAGACGTACCTTTCAGGGGAAGGACAACAAAGGGTGTCCGGACTCTTCAGATCTTGTCGTTTGGCAAATCCTTCAGATGTGAAAGAATGTGACTTAGCTGTTGACAAGCTGTTGACTTGAGATCTAAAGGTGAACCAGCAGCAGTAAGTAAGGATGCACTTAGTACGAAGGTTCCTACACGTCCCTACATGCGACAAGTAGCTTTGCGAAGGCAGGGAATGCAGGTTGCAAGCAAACTGCACAATCGCCTGCAGGAATCAATAGGCCGGCTGCTGCTGCTGCTGCTGATGTGAACTGCAGATGCTCTGGCATCCCTTGTGTCTGCATCCCAAGCTCCAATGGCATACAAGCAATAAAGGCTCCAGTGGGCACTTGGTAATGTTGTACAGCGTGGTAGGTTTAACACAATTAAACCCACTTAACTTCAATCACTTACATGCTCAGCCACATCTAATCAGTTCACCTAATTAGCCCAGATTCATCCCTACCTCCCACCGTGGAGGTCTTCATTGGATTTTCTCTTTTTCACACATCGATACCCCACCTAATCAGCCATTCAGCCTCCTTCCCAGATACTTCAGCATTGTTCAGTCCCCCAACATCCTGGTCGTTCATCCGTGACAAATGGGACCACTAAAAGCAACCATTGCTACACTCCCTCCATGGTTGCATTACCAACTGAAACTGGCAGCCGCAATTGGGAAATCGATAGATCACAAACCTAACTATCGAACTGCCAGTTGTTGACAAAGTTCAGACAACAGTGCACTCGCAATGAACGAGATAATCAGAAGCTTGGATTTCTCAAATTTAAGTGAAAAATTCCTGAAATCCAAACGACGAAAAACCAAAATAATTTGAAGTGAAATATTATGACCGATTCGTCTGGATAAATTTCAGAATTCCAATAAAATTAAAAACTGCTCTGATAGGAGCATTCATTCCAAATGTCACACTAAATCATTAGTATTATCTTACATGAGCCGAACATTGATTACTGGTAAGATAACGAGAGTAAATGACCATATGGAATAACCTTATCAGCTTATTGAGACAACCACGCCAAATTTTGCACTAATTATCATGAATTGTCACTAAACCTGGTCTTAAAGCTTGAAAATCCAATAGTTAAAGATCGTAGACATAAAAAGAGCTCCAAATCACAGACATGCAAGTAGAACTGTGCATGCTATTTCTAATTATCCTACACCATGTACATTGCTTCATACAGTATCATAGTATTCTAGCACTTCTATCATCAAGTGACATTTAAGGCTGTTGCAACCATCTATATTCCTCTCATTCTTCTTGAAAAGGAAGATCCCTAAGTGCTTAATTGAGTTTCAGTTTCTCATGTAAAGTGAGTCGCCGCCCAATTACACGATTACAAGATTAATTGTGAAGATGCAGCAGATGCATGGATGAACACTTAATTAGCACTAGCAGCAGCAACATCATCATCAGCAGCAGCAGCTGAATTGAAGAGCCATCTTCATCCTCAAGATGTCTGGAGCTTATTCTAGAAATTAAAACTAATTTCAATTAAGCAATGCTAAGAAGCGCTTATGCTCATTATCATGATTATAGAGGGTTAGAAGGTGCAAGTTTCAACAAAATTGAATCTCAGCTCGTTGTTATTCACAACAGACTTTTATCATATGTTTACGCTGCACAGCAGCATTTGTTTAACGTGACATTCCTTTTCCTCCTTCACTACATTATAAAACCGACCCTGACGAGTGTCAAAACTTGTCTTACTGTAGGTTAAGTAAAATTCAGGTTAATTCCTGAATGACTTTGTCAAGCAATGTAACAATAGCAGCAATGTGGAAGTATCAGATTGACCTCAGATACAAAGAAAGTCTTGCTGAATTTCAAGAGCAACCACTGCTCTGCCAGATTTTCTTCATGATCAAAAAGACAAGCCATTAAGACAGCCATTCTTTGATTTGAAAAATCTCTGACTAATTATAAAAATACAATGAAGATAATTATCTATTCTCATTACAAGAAATTGGATGTCAATCAGTGATAAAAGTAATATCTCAAAGTGAAGACTAACTTTTCAAATTGTGTCGATATAACTAATTTAGAAAAGCAGACTATCATCGACGCAATCTTAACAAGAAAAAACTTACAACGAATAGCAAACCAGAAACTTGGTAAACGAGCTAAAAATGGATCGTTTATTGCTTGTCCAATAAGGAGACACGGTTAGTCTGCTGAAATCTTAGGGTTTGCCGAAATAAGCCGCGGAGTCTGTAGGTCCTCTAAGGAGGCTAACCTAATAAGGCCAACTTTCTACGCCAGTCCCTTTATTAAATTTATTACATGAACCGCAGAATCCAATATAACGTTTCGTGAATGTTATTTAGGAGTTACTCACTCCTTTACTACATCTATCTTGGATGCTGCAAACATCTAGATTTGAATAATCAAATTTTCGTCTTTCCGCCAAACCTTAAAATGCAAAATCAATGTAATACTGATGGCATTAGCAATTCAAAACATGTAAATCCAAGCTAACTAGGCTGGAGATCGATCCTCGCAGCACTTCATTCAAAATTAAATCACCTGAGAAGTTAAAATCTTCGAAAACAACCTGCGAAAACCATGGTAACCGCCAATGTATGCAAAAGAATGCCAAGAAATGCAAGAAAAAGCAAAAATGGAACTCTGTTACTAAGTCCTTTGAAGTTTAACTTCCATGGCAACAAATCATAATTTGCCTCCATAATTCCCTTCAAAACAGCATCACGAGTTCCAGCGAAATGAAAGGAAAATCAATTCATAACCAACCATTTGAATGCAATAAATTTCGATTTTGACGTAGGGACAAGTGCAGAGAGATATGAACTGAAGCTTTGCAACTTAAAACTGATTTTCTCCAATTCTTCAAACCACAAAAAAGCGTTGACAGACAGACATGATTTATTCGGATACAGCTAATATGATACAATTGATACATGATACATGATACAATGAAATTTACAGCACTAGTATTGACTTAGGAATGATATCAACTTAGGCCTGCAGTCATTGGGATCCTGGAGACACCCATTAAGCCAGAGCGAATCTAGTGCTGAAGTTATGTGGGTGGCATAACATTAGCACTGGTGACATAACTTGAACTTATTTCGATAAAAGTGACAACATAATGCGCTTTTTAAAATCAGTATGAAAGTAATATATTATAAGTATATATATTACAATACCTGGCAGAAGTTAAATCTCTAGCACTCTGAGATCCAATCCTCCTTTGCATCTTCCTTTGCATTTGTGAAAATGAAAATACTTTTCATAAAAATATTTTAAGGCCACCGAAATATAATTCCTTTAATCATATCGTTAATATTTCTCAGTTCAATATTTATGCAGCATTAACTTCTAATGTTATTTCTGGAAGTTTAACAGGAAAACCTGGTGTTTCTCCCAACATAAGATGATCACATAATAAAACTCCAGCCGCATAGCATGGGACATAAAGTACACAGCATGACTGACTTATTAGCTTGACCAAACAAATATTTGCTCAATACACACTGAAAACGGACTGCATATTAAATCCAGCAGTAAGTACGCCACAGTATACAATACACAATGCTATCTTTCATGAGAATGACAATAGACACAACGCGGCTAAGTAGGGCTGGGGGTAGAGTGTGTAACTTTCGATCAATGGAACCTGGGTTCCGATACCGGTGCACCTCCACATCGAAGTCTCAAATGCATGTGGCCTAGTTCTACATTGTTCTGTTTGTAATAGTAAAGTAAGAATCAAGAAACAAAATACAAAGCTTCTGAAAATGTAACCGAAATTTGATCAAATCGAAGGAATGCAAGAAATCTTTCCCACATAAAGTTGCAAATAACGATGAATAATGCCAGCGATGGCCCAGCATATGCACAGCATTGTGCACTGTGCCACCTTGTAATGTAGTGAATCACTAGTGATCCTTCAAATACATTGTGCAATACATACAATCAAATCCTTTACAATAGCATAATATTAACAAATCGGTTATAACCAGGACGAGTTAGTATATAAAACAACCCAGTAACTCTCAGAACGCATGTTTTCCCTTAACACAAGTTTAATTGTAATGGTTACCCATACATAAAAAAGCCCTGTTATAATCCTTTACACAAACTGTATAATATAATATAATATAATATAATATAATATAATAGAATAGAATAGAATAGAATAGAATATAATATAATATTATATTATATAATATTATATAATATTATATTATATTATATTATATGAATATTATCAACTCCTGGTGGCCACTTTCACCACATCCCAAGCTAAAACAACACAAGCCCTTTTGTACGCTTTAATATTTCAAGCTCGAGAAATATCAATACATTAAATTTACTCCGGGATGGCGGAAATAATGTGATAAATTGATTTCATTTCCATAATGTGGCACCATGTGCTATGGCTCATTAGCTTTATTTCAATATTGGAAATTCATTCTCTGTAGTGTCAGACAACATCACCTCAAATCGAAGTATTTTTCTACCCCTCAACTTTGTGTGCGCCCTGTATTAAACGCCATAAATCGACTGATTTAATACAAATACAAAAACGAACCACTGGCTGTCTGCATGCCCCATATATTTAGCAATTCTGACAACCTAAATCAGGCCCCACACAAATCCCTTCACAACAGCATTGCAGTTTTTATGACTATCCAAAACTACGCCATTGTGTTTTACGTCACTGCAGAGACAGCGCAGTGTAATTACAGCCGAAAAGATTGACAATCATTTGTAACACTGTCTGATAAACTGTGAAGAAAATTGCAGTAAAAATGTCTGCAGACAAACAACATAATAACAATATAAGGAAGAAAAATATCCCATAAAATTTGCACCAAACCTAACAGTTACAATCTTGAACATTTGACAGTTTATTTGAATTTGACAGTTTCTTTCGATTTCATTAAAACCGACAAGAAATCCTTCAAATTTAAGATTATTCCATTAATTATTTATTTGATGATTAAGATTTTCAGAAATTAATGGATGTAATCTGAACTTACCAGATGGAGGATTAACTGCTTCCAATTTTCTGAAAAAAAAAAAAGAAAATGGGAAATTTTAAAATATTATGCTAATTATCATAAGCATAGAATTTATCCCTGCAAAACATGTAAAACATAGGATATCAAACAATATTTGGTTTAAGACTCACGTGGGATTACAAATTAACAAGCAAAATTTATGTAATGAAAATGTTTATTTAGATGAAATATTCTTCGATTTTTAGTAAAATTGTATAATTTCATCTCGGCGATCTGATGACAATTCACGCAAACTACAAGAGGCAGATATGATGATGTCTGATGACAATGCAATGAGCATGAGGCTTGTTGCTGGTTGTCCTTCCCACACACTGTACATTTACCCCATTGGTAGGGTCATTCACTTGCCCAAGCATAGACCATGGAGCCAGGAGTAACTGGTTTATTCTACACTAAGTTGCTAAGAGTAGGAGAGCAGAATTGAACCTGGGACCTCAGGAGCTTGCTATCATATATATACTTATTATAGCTGGCAATTATGTATGCATTGTTTATTATACACTAGAATTACTGTATAAGGTATATAAGTAGCATATAGCAGTTTTCGAGGAGGCATTGTTGACTGGACCATCAGAAAACCATTTAAAGACAGTTAAAACGTTAGGCAGGGTGAAACAACAGGCCCAAACATGTGTGAGGTCATTTTAAACCAACATATTAAGTGGTCATCTGGCCCTGCTGCAGTCTAGGAGAATATGAAAATTGCATAGGTCCATTTGGGGTTGTGGGATTAACATGTGCCAAATGTGGCTCCTATTGTCAATTTAATGACATAAACATTGCCTTATATCTACTTTTTGATCTGTCTCCAAACGTTGTTCCGAAGAATCAGTGAGCGATGCCCCCTCGAAAATGCTGTATCATAATGGAAATTGAAATCTTGCATTAGAAATTTGTGAAATCACCAATGATCATGTACAAGTACAGTAAAATCCTAAAGGAAAAGTCACACACTATTACTGTACGACAGAGCAGAACGGATCGATCTTTTCTACCAACCAGATTTACCCAAACAAAGACAATAAATATTTATGCAATGAATCAATTACCACATCCGCCCCTTAGCTGACAAGGTCCAAGTCATGAATTATTCATTATTCTTATCATGGGACTTGCAGAAATCAGAGCGAATTACCAGAGAAATGTATGAGGAGAACATGCTCAATACATTCAGCAGACAGTGCTATACAGTAGACTGATTTCTGGTCCACAAATTCATAACACTGAACAGTCACACCTCTCAATTAGGACCACTTTTCGTTTCAACCAAAGGTCGTATAATAAGCAAAGTGGCTATCTCACTGTAGAGAATAATTTATATGAAATGACGTATACAGTTAATGATATCCCATTTACATACATAAATGTACAGATATGGCAGCAATGTTTGTTGTCAATGCTACTGAATACAAGTGCTTGTGGTGTGGAAATTGAGTATATTAGCATACATACTCACATACAGACTGAAATACAACAATACTTTCCACGATGTCCGTGAACTCGGCTTATACACAACGATACCATTAGAGGTAGAGAGAGAGTGAGTGAGAGTGAGAGAGAGTGAGAGTGAGAGTGAGAGTGAGAGTGAGAGTGAGAGTGAGAGTGAGAGTGAGAGTGAGAGTGAGAGTGAGAGAGAGAGAGAGATGCATTTATTCCAACCCTAATCATAATCATTTTTACAATAAGAGTATTTGTATACAATAAGTTTAAATATGGTGTTGGAGACAGACATTTTGGCATAAAGCCGCAAGCATTAGCTACATATTCTTTAGTGACAAACATTATTTGTAATCCCCTGGTGGTGGTACATGCACTAAACATGCTAAACCACCGAAGGATTCAGATTCAGATTCTTTATGCCACTTGCATAAGCTAAGACAAGGTCATTTTATAGAAATCTGTACACTTACATTACACATTTTTGAGTCATTTATCAAGGTAGTTACCCCTTTTTATCCTCTTCACCAGACCACATGTTGGGCAGACATGTTATGTTATCAGAGCCAGACATTTGGTGAATGTTGTTCATTCACTTATGGGTGTAAAAACTGCATGAAAAACCCACTTAACATAATATCCAAGATAATACAACCATGGCCTGATGGATCTAACTGATTCTCAGGATTCTAGGGCACATTAAAGGATCAAAATATTCAAAACCTTGAATATAAACTGTAACTGGTTACAATGGACCATCCTATAAACATAGCCACTACACACTTTTACCCAAGCTTACACAAAAGCTCACAAAAGTAAAGTTAGCGTAACAACGTAACTTCATCTTGGCCAACCCTAAGCAACAGATAACCCTGCTGCTGCAACTACTACTGCAACTGCTGCTGCTGCAGGGTCCAGATGCCCTCATGGTGCCCCTAGGTTGCTAATATAAGCCTAACAACCTCAGCTTAGCTTAGTAGAGAGTTGAGACTGAGAGGGTTTGATCTTTCTTAACAAGAGCATGACTCGTGCGCCCCAGTTTCAGCAGCAGAGCATGTTGATGAAGCTGGGTCCGAGGATGGAGGGTTGGTTATGATTCAGGGGGTGGGGTAAATGTGTGTGCTCATGGGGTGCTAGAGAGGGTGTACATCCTATAAGATAAACAAAACTCACGTGCACTCTCCCCACCCAGTCTAAGTAATAATTATGCCACTGACTTCCAGTGACAATCAATGGTGTCAAGATTATCTTAAATCAAATTTTCCCCCCAATATGGTCAATCCAATCACATCTATTACTATAATTACTTTAATACTGAAGAAAAATCATCATCATAACATCATTACCCATCACAGTCTTGAATATTACGTTTCCATTATAAATTTACAATATCTTTATGTGTCGCATAAAAGGTGACAGAAACCCATCGATAAAAAAAAGGTCCCTGGACAATTACCTCATTATAACCAGGCTTGCGTTCAAATAAGCTAGCTCAGGTCCTATATATCGAACAGCCAGTTTGTCACTTTTCATCCCATTTTTCTAATTCAGTCTCTGCAGGTTAATAGGAGCACTTTGTAATACAGCAGTTTTAGAGCGAGCTTGGACAGTTGCATCCTCAGAACGACTTTTCAGTCTGATTGAAACATTTGATAAGAATGATAGAATCATCCCAACATCTGGGCAATAAACTTGTTTTCACCTCTTTTGACCAAAGTTTACCCTTTTCTGTACAGTTGTAATGCTATTTCTGTATTCTTCTAGACTAATGGCCAATGTAGAAACGAGAAGTATTTTATGATAAGGACATTAGGAATGGGCCAGAAAGTTGGTCAATTACTTTGCAATCTTTCTGATCTGTCTCTTTCACCCCTAAACTGCCCATGCTCGCTCTAAAACTGCTGTATGCAATATCCACTATCCAGTTTTCCTGATGATGTTCTTTTCCTATTTCTTATGAGCTATTCTAATCTAATTCAGTTGTTTGGACTTCTATGGTAGTCTTGCGTGAGCGGTACTTCAATGATGCCTTGTGAGACTAACAATCATATATATATATATTTATACATATCTACACATATTTCTAAAAGAATGACAATATCCATTTTCTCTGTTTGTATATATATATATGGTGAATAAACGATTGAACTTTAAAAATTAATATTAGAGATGGCTTTAGTATTTTGGTGGTCATTCAGCAATGACTAAGCCAACAAACTGGAAGAGAGTTACTATATGTAGATCAGCATGAGCTTCCTTGTCCTAGGCCATATGAACTTGGTCAAGACAGATGACCACTGAGTCCCTGACATTTCCAAGCTGACCTCAATTCATGTGAACAAGGCCCCTGGCATTTCCAAGTCCCAAGGTCTCACTTTATCACCACACTGACCAGTGGTCAAGCTGCTGGACACTCCACTAGCTCAGCCATTAGACAAATTACAGCAGAAAAATGTGAGGCATGGCATTGCGTATCGCTTAATTTCAGCCACTGGGTACCTAATCATGTCCAAATTAAGGATAATAAACAAGTTCATTTTCATACTTTTGATGCTCAAGACTTAGTAACAAAAAGACTGAAAAAGAAGCAAGGACACACCTTACTGATCATCCTATGACCTAAATTTTCATACTTTGTTCCACTCCACCCAGGTGTAAATGGGTACTTGGCTATAGGCAGTGATGGCAATAGTAAGAGTGCTTAGCCCCCTGCAGTTAACACTCCAGGGAGTTGAGAAAGACTCATTCTTAAACAGGCCTGCCAAGGGTGTAAATTACAGTAATTCTATAGTTGGTTGAAACTGCTTGGATGCCAATGGACACCATTGGATGGTGATAACAGGGACTATAAACCAGTACATTCATATTTACATTTACAGTGACCGAAAAGGCTGGTCAAGTTCCACATATTATTCAAAGAAAATGGCTCAGCCTCCCTATATGATAGAATATCTCTATAAAGTTGAAATAAATCAAGAATGGACAACTAAATGCTGTTGGTAACAGCAACAACCTGCTGTAGTAAGAGAAATAAGCTTCATCTTTTTCAAGACAATGAACCACATCTGCTTTGTCCATAAAACTCTTGATTCGATCTTGCACCTGTGTGGTGATACTAAGCCAGCTTTAATTGATTCAAATGTCTAAGAGTACAGACATTCTTTTGGTTGTTCGGTACTGACACTAAATATGACCCCAGCGACCATTGACAATCCAACCAATATTTGTTGAACAACGGTACTAGGATTAAAGACAAGAAAGATGAAAACAACACTACAAAAAAAAACCCCAAAAAACCCAGTCATCATTATTGGCATCTTTTTGTGTTAATTTGAATCTTATTGTGATATTATGATCAGTATTTGTGTATATTTTTGTAAAATTTAAATCTAATATTGATATTGTAATCAGTATTTGTGATTTGATCTGTGATTTTATTTGCTATCTTTTATGTACTTATATATATATATATATTATTTTGCCTTAATACTGAATGTTTAAGAGCAGGGCTCTGTCCAGAAAACATCAAACCGTGGCAACTGGGACCTTAAATGTTAAGCTGTATATTATGTATAAAATAATGAGAACTTGTACATCAGATTTTTGTAGATGTAGTTTTAGATAGACGTAGTGAGTAGATAGATATGTGACATATGTATCTTTTCTGATATGAAAAAGTGTCAATAAAAGCTATATATATATATATAAACCACAGAAACGAGTTACCAAGATAGAACACGTAGAACCACATATATCCCAGAGTTCATTTATAAGGATTCTTGTTTTTGCATCCCGCCATCCGGCTGAATCTGTGATGCAGAAGAATTAAGGATACCGAAAGAGAGACACAATTAGGAAAGCGGATATTAGAGCGCACCAGGTCTCTTTAAGCCTGACTCTTTGATCACAGAACCGCACAGAATCATCTGAGAATTTTACTCCGGCAATTGCCTACAGAGAGATTTCTGCACAGCAGTTGGGAGAAACACACGACACACACACGATTGAGACCCTCTTTCAAGGGCACTATATCGGTTATGGCGAACTTGGCCTTCAAACCAAAGTAGTCTAGTGATTTTAGTCATGAATAGGTTTTACTCATATTTATCATAATAACATCAACCCTCATTTATCCACACGCCTTCGTCCCCCAGTTAACTGTGCGGATAAATGAGGGAAACGGATAACTGAATATTGTATATATAAATGCACTAAGTAGATTTGTTCCCAGCCAACTGTGTGCGGATAGCGAGGGAACCGGATAAGTGAGGCCCGGATAAATGAGGGTCGACTGTACTGTTATTGCGCACTGAGAAGAATTTTGTGGTTTCATATGAGAGCGAAATTTATTTGAAGATACATATGTTTTGAAAAGAAGTGTACTGAGTGAAAAAAAAAAACGATTTTCTTTATGTAAAGAACTCAGGTGGCTTTGATGCATGATTCTCTGCTTAATTACTAAATTAGGTAGCAAATATCTGAGTGCAGATGAAGACTTCAAAAGGTCAGGCCACCCAGTTATGAAAAAAGTGGCAGCCACAAATTTTGAAAATTTCAATAGTATTTACATGAACTATGAACTACTAAAGTGGGGATGATGTCACATCCCTAAATTCTATGTGCTCAACAGCTGTTTTGTGATGGAGCACTTTTGATTATGTATGTGACCCAGGATTGCACTTTGGTTATGTGTGTGACCCTGGATCCACTATGACTCCTTTATCGACTTGATTGACAAGTACACTGCTGCTGGCCTAACTTGGCTCTGTTCCGCCTTCGACCTTGGTCCAAGGTTTCTTTGACCACTGTCCGAGCCGTCTGGGACCAGCGAGTGATTTTCTGGACACCGGCCCACACATCCAGGGTGTCCCTCAAGGACCCACACTTGGCCTTGTATTATCATGCTTAGCCAAAAGGCTGTGAACAAGGCTGGGAAAGGCCACAATGCAAGCTCCATCACAGGCCCCCTGCAGCAGCAGCATGTAATGCCTTAACACTGCATGCCATTCTCATGCAACATGCAGGAGCCTAACACTAGCCTTCACTTGTCATCCTATTCACGACTTCAGACATTGTCATCTGAACAGCAGCACAATGCAGCAGCTACTTATAAATGTCCTCCATCTGCAATTGTCAACCTAATGATGACTCATTACTGACACACGATTATTTCTAGCACCTAGTTCATGCAGAAATGCAATCACCATTGTTTGCAAAAAATGTCAGTTATCAGGTTATAATGTCACAATATCTAATGCGATGTACGTCAAGCATGCCCTGTTTGCATTTATGGATGAATGAGGCCAGGATTTCTTCCCAACTACGCATTTTCAGGCTAATGAGTTACATCCTTGGACGGCCAATCTAGAGCCTTTCTCAAAAATGAGTTTTTAACTGCATCATTCATACCAGCATCATCACTATGACTGCCTATAATGCCTCACATTGGCAAATAAACAGAAACAATGAGAAACACGTCCTACTACACTTATTCAGGAAAGTCACTATTACTCATTGCACTTGGGTGGTGTTGGGCATCAATAAAATATCGTATTACTAGATATATATTGCTAGAAATCCTAACGCAACAATTAGTGAAAATTGTAACGTTTCGTAGAGAGGAGAGACTGTAAATTAAATATACAATGCACATAAAGAATGTACAGCCTGTAGACATTGGTACACACTACACAAGAAGGCAAACAAGGTCCATAGCAAAAATCACAAGCTTCACTGCTCAAATTGACTGCATTGTTTGGTTCCTAATTGCATTCAATCAACTCTGATGGGCAAATGATGAGGAAACCCAGCCTCCCTTTGCAAAAAGTGAACAATGCTCCCTTAGTCACTGCACCACAGTCTACTGGGCACCAAATACCCAACTGATTGCATTCAATAATACCATGGAGCCACCAAGCCAGCCACAGAAACCATGTTATACATCGTTATACTTTGAAGCAATAGGTTGGGAATGAATGAGTCCCGCAGGACAATATTTGTTGAACAACGGTACTAGGATTAAAGACAAGAAAGATGAAAACAACACTACAAAAAAAAACCCCAAAAAACCCAGTCGTCATTATTGGCATCTTTTTGTGTTAATTTGAATCTTATTGTGATATTATGATCAGTATTTGTGTATATTTTTGTAAAATTTAAATCTAATATTGATATTGTAATCAGTATTTGTGATTTGATCTGTGATTTTATTTGCTATCTTTTATGTACTTATATATATATATATATTATTTTGCCTTAATACTGAATGTTTAAGAGCAGGGCTCTGTCCAGAAAACATCAAACCGTGGCAACTGGGACCTTAAATGTTAAGCTGTATATTATGTATAAAATAATGAGAACTTGTACATCAGATTTTTGTAGATGTAGTTTTAGATAGACGTAGTGAGTAGATAGATATGTGACATATGTATCTTTTCTGATATGAAAAAGTGTCAATAAAAGCTATATATATATATATAAACCACAGAAACGAGTTACCAAGATAGAACACGTAGAACCACATATATCCCAGAGTTCATTTATAAGGATTCTTGTTTTTGCATCCCGCCATCCGGCTGAATCTGTGATGCAGAAGAATTAAGGATACCGAAAGAGAGACACAATTAGGAAAGCGGATATTAGAGCGCACCAGGTCTCTTTAAGCCTGACTCTTTGATCACAGAACCGCACAGAATCATCTGAGAATTTTACTCCGGCAATTGCCTACAGAGAGATTTCTGCACAGCAGTTGGGAGAAACACACGACACACACACGATTGAGACCCTCTTTCAAGGGCACTATATCGGTTATGGCGAACTTGGCCTTCAAACCAAAGTAGTCTAGTGATTTTAGTCATGAATAGGTTTTACTCATATTTATCATAATAACATCAACCCTCATTTATCCACACGCCTTCGTCCCCCAGTTAACTGTGCGGATAAATGAGGGAAACGGATAACTGAATATTGTATATATAAATGCACTAAGTAGATTTGTTCCCAGCCAACTGTGTGCGGATAGCGAGGGAACCGGATAAGTGAGGCCCGGATAAATGAGGGTCGACTGTACTGTTATTGCGCACTGAGAAGAATTTTGTGGTTTCATATGAGAGCGAAATTTATTTGAAGATACATATGTTTTGAAAAGAAGTGTACTGAGTGAAAAAAAAAAACGATTTTCTTTATGTAAAGAACTCAGGTGGCTTTGATGCATGATTCTCTGCTTAATTACTAAATTAGGTAGCAAATATCTGAGTGCAGATGAAGACTTCAAAAGGTCAGGCCACCCAGTTATGAAAAAAGTGGCAGCCACAAATTTTGAAAATTTCAATAGTATTTACATGAACTATGAACTACTAAAGTGGGGATGATGTCACATCCCTAAATTCTATGTGCTCAACAGCTGTTTTGTGATGGAGCACTTTTGATTATGTATGTGACCCAGGATTGCACTTTGGTTATGTGTGTGACCCTGGATCCACTATGACTCCTTTATCGACTTGATTGACAAGTACACTGCTGCTGGCCTAACTTGGCTCTGTTCCGCCTTCGACCTTGGTCCAAGGTTTCTTTGACCACTGTCCGAGCCGTCTGGGACCAGCGAGTGATTTTCTGGACACCGGCCCACACATCCAGGGTGTCCCTCAAGGACCCACACTTGGCCTTGTATTATCATGCTTAGCCAAAAGGCTGTGAACAAGGCTGGGAAAGGCCACAATGCAAGCTCCATCACAGGCCCCCTGCAGCAGCAGCATGTAATGCCTTAACACTGCATGCCATTCTCATGCAACATGCAGGAGCCTAACACTAGCCTTCACTTGTCATCCTATTCACGACTTCAGACATTGTCATCTGAACAGCAGCACAATGCAGCAGCTACTTATAAATGTCCTCCATCTGCAATTGTCAACCTAATGATGACTCATTACTGACACACGATTATTTCTAGCACCTAGTTCATGCAGAAATGCAATCACCATTGTTTGCAAAAAATGTCAGTTATCAGGTTATAATGTCACAATATCTAATGCGATGTACGTCAAGCATGCCCTGTTTGCATTTATGGATGAATGAGGCCAGGATTTCTTCCCAACTACGCATTTTCAGGCTAATGAGTTACATCCTTGGACGGCCAATCTAGAGCCTTTCTCAAAAATGAGTTTTTAACTGCATCATTCATACCAGCATCATCACTATGACTGCCTATAATGCCTCACATTGGCAAATAAACAGAAACAATGAGAAACACGTCCTACTACACTTATTCAGGAAAGTCACTATTACTCATTGCACTTGGGTGGTGTTGGGCATCAATAAAATATCGTATTACTAGATATATATTGCTAGAAATCCTAACGCAACAATTAGTGAAAATTGTAACGTTTCGTAGAGAGGAGAGACTGTAAATTAAATATACAATGCACATAAAGAATGTACAGCCTGTAGACATTGGTACACACTACACAAGAAGGCAAACAAGGTCCATAGCAAAAATCACAAGCTTCACTGCTCAAATTGACTGCATTGTTTGGTTCCTAATTGCATTCAATCAACTCTGATGGGCAAATGATGAGGAAACCCAGCCTCCCTTTGCAAAAAGTGAACAATGCTCCCTTAGTCACTGCACCACAGTCTACTGGGCACCAAATACCCAACTGATTGCATTCAATAATACCATGGAGCCACCAAGCCAGCCACAGAAACCATGTTATACATCGTTATACTTTGAAGCAATAGGTTGGGAATGAATGAGTCCCGCAGGACCTCATGCTTACCTCTTTGCCTTGTAAAACAGGGCTAGCCATCTGCCCAGTACATTTTGTATATGGCATAACATGACACATGATGTTAAACAGAAAAACAATGCACAATGGATCGAGAGTTACCATGGTAAAATATTTTCTATAAAACCGATCATTGGTTTTAGTCTGCAGTAGCCAAAGCGTAAATTTAAATGTTAAAAATTTGAAGGATCATTAACAGATTGAGCCGAAAAGCTTTATCTTGGTCCTAATACACTCTTTTCACAGAGCAGCCATGTTGGAATTTTGCCTCGTTGACCTCTCTTTGTACTCAGATATAGTATTGTGATGTCATCAGTAGACTATGCTCTCTAAATAATATTCTCTATTTGGTGATGAGAGAGAGTGAATTCAAAAACACTGCTCAAGCACATGGATGGGCCAGAACTAGCAACATTGTGAGGTCACAGTGTGTGTGTGTGTGTGATTAGGGCTTTACGTCCTGTATTTCTGCACAGTTGGGCTAATTAGGACTGAGGTCACAGAGTGCAAGAAGAGTGGAGAAGTAACCATGTCATAATATATGACAATCAAAATGAGGTTCATGAGACAAAAATGGGTTAAATGTAAACATAGGTTGGCTCTAAACGGTATCTTCTCATCATTACGTCTGCCTCTGGGAGCTGGCGGACTAAGCTTGTTTCAGGGTAACATTGAAGAATTAGTTTAAACTGTAGATTTGTAGCTGCCTTAAGATTCTAGAATAGTTCAACTGTTTTGTTGACTGATGGGTTTCGTAGAGGGCGACACCAACAACAAAATGACCAACATGGCTGCCACGCGAAAAGGGTGTATGGTAATCTAATAGAACCCTTTTTAAGGACCAAGACATAATTCTTAATTAGCAATCTCAGGCCATCGCTATAGAAATCACGAATAAAGCTTATAATAAAAGGAAATATTTATAGAATCAGTCAAATGAGGAATTCTTAGAAATTAAAATTTTACAACTGTCCATAATTATGTTGGATAGGACACAAAAATGAATGGCTTGGACAGTTCAAAACAGAATAAATCTTGAAATCAGAACTATGCTCTCTAAATAATATTCTCTATTTGGTGATGAGAGAGAGTGAATTCAAAAACACTGCTCAAGCACATGGATGGGCCAGAACTAGCAACAAACCCGCTGTCAGCATTACAACGCCTTACACTGGTGGTGGTGGATTAGGGCTTTCCGTCCTGTATTTCTGCACCAGTTGGGCTAATTAGGACAGGCAGAGACCATGGCAATGAGACGAAGGATGAAACAGCCATCCAACATAGGCTCCACTGGGAATTGAACCCGGGACCCAGTGGTTGGAAGCCCAGCGCGCTACCACTGAGCTAGGCACCCACCCTCAACAACGCCTTACACTAAAAAATCTGGAAGTTCGACCTTGTGCAGGACCTAGCCATTTGATAAACGTTTGCCATACGAAATACACCTGCTCTTGGTTTAGACATACCTCTTTTCTACTGGATCTCACACAGATACAGTTGATTTCTTCCAGTTTTTATCCATTTCAGTGGCATTTTTTAATTTATGTTTCCTTGATAATCCATGATAGCCATTGCCGCCTAGTTCTGCCAAAGCTCACTGGAGGGCTATGTCACGGCGCAGAATTCTGGGGGGAATAGGTGCAGCGTTTATAATGTGAAGTATAGGGAGTGGCGCTCCTTGGTAGTCTGCTTTGATGCCACTACAAGTGCATGAACAGGCGAACGTGAATTTGACAATGCTCTTTAAAACGATAGTGACAGTGACACTTTCCGTGATATTTGAGTGCGATCTGATAGTAGGGAGAATAGCCTACATATACAGAACGAAGAAACAAGGTATGCTACTGTATAAATTTATTGAGAAAACGGTCACACAAATTTATGTCAACTTCCAAGAATTCCTATGGAAGCCGTTCCGACCCTACATCGCATCTAATGCAATGTAAGGTCGGTTCTGGCTGGCCCAGACCCATTCTTTGGCAATGGTATTGCAAGAAAGGATTTCAAGAATGGCTATGCCTTATTCCACATTGATTTATAATACAAAAGCAATGATTCAATACTCTCGATTCTAGAAGAAGACATGGGGCACAGTCAAAGCAATTTGGACAGAGAAAATGATCATCAGTACAAACTGAACAATGCATGCATCACAAGTGCACAGTATCATTCAAGTACACTGGTCAGCTGTACACAGTATTTAGATAAATAGTGGTTCTAGTTAGTGCTTGCCAAGTAATCAATTCAAGGACCAGCAAAATGTAACAAGCTTAATGGATAGGCACAGACCAAACGCAATATTAGGCTATCGATGTTAAGAGGTCCAAAGTTTAACCACACATTACTTATTTGAATTGATTAAAATGAAGAAATTGTGAAATTGATAATATACCTGTATTGCAACAGTACATGCATACATGTTTACATAATTTTTGCTGTCAATTCTATTCCTCGAGTACATCGTAACCACATATAATACATTTTGCTGGGAGCTGTTGGTTATACCATTGGTCATACCGTGAATAATGCATTGAATTTTCCGTACTAAGCTGAGCTCACTACATTTAGTGCATTAACATCTACAGCCAGGGCTTGTCATAAGTCAGAAGTTGATCAAGAAGACAAACATATAATGGCAGAAACTGTCAAGATGATGATGGAGTGGAAAAACCCCTAAGCAACATACCTGAACTGTTAGAAGGCAAGAAAATTGATTAAATAAGAGGACACAGCGATGACAATGCGATGTATGCCATGGACACGACGCAAGTCTCCTTGGTGTCAATAGGCTGACTGACTGTAACCCCTTCGAGTTCAGACGAGGTATATTACAGATTAGACCCATAAATATATGTACTGCTATACATTGTAACTACATTCTAATGATCTGCTAATGTTCTTGAACAGCAGGTATTCCTTTCTGTGTCATTAAATTTCACTGAACTCAGTATCACCTCAGCAGCTAACAAAAAGATAAACTCGCACAGAGACTCACACATTGACAATGTAACACACTTTTTACCTTTTTTCCCCATCACTCTCCTACTGTGCTGTAGAACTAATTTTCGGTCATTCAGGGGCGATTTGCTGATTTTACAATGATGTGCTAGTGTCAGTGTGTAAATGACATTAGTATATTAAAATACACAATTTGTATAAGTTATGGCCAGAGAGAGGACACTGCTTTATCACCAAGATCAGCAAGACTTACACCACTTTTTTTCTGACAGTTTGGCAAGGCTTTCAACACAGTGACAGGGTTTTGACATTTAACATTTTTGTGTGGAGGGAAAATCCGTCCTAACATTGGGTCATTTCATGATATCAATACAGTAGAATTTAGAACCTACGCCACTGCTATAAATTACAAGTTCCTTTTAGCCTTTAACAATTCACGTTAACCCAGATAAGTTGTCAGGGAAAAATTCGGCCACCCTGAATGCCTAGGGCAGAACGGCCATCTTGGCTGTCTGTCACAACAAAATCTTCCAAAGTCGGGTTTTCGTTTACCTCCCACAAATATGCCACAGATCTGATCACCAAAAACCTCATCGAAAAAAACACTTACAGTCGTGTAGAATGTTCTGATAGCCAACTTGATGCCCAAATAACCATAGAAGCCTTTGAATTCCGTCTGTAAACTGCTCCTTCAAAATCTCTATCCTCACGGTGTTTTCAGGGGGGATAACAAGTTGTTGGAAGAGCGCAGCACTTGGCTCTTCCATCAATCAACAATTTTTCGGTAGGTGGCAGCATAGGATGGCCCTCTAGCGTAGGCAACTTAAATCATCACAACTGTGACATAAAGTAGACGCATATTTTAATCATGTACATATACATATGATAAATTAGAGGCCTATTTAACTTTGCAAAAATTGCCTGTTTGAATCGTTTTTTCCATGGATTTTCTCAATCTTTTAAACATTATTGGCACATTTATATAGCTATAATGCATCCAACAACAATATTGTTTTTGAAGTTGAACCTCAGAGGGTATCAATTTTAATTGACAACAAAATGTTCATTGTTAATGAAAGAGGGTTACTAGTCACGCACTACTGTATTCAAAAGTATATTGATTTGTTTGTACTTATAAAAAGACCTAATCCACCTCCAAAATGTTTTGCACGGCTCTCGGCAGCTCACTTTATCCTGCCATGGTTTAGAAGGAATGTGTTGTCGATTTTAGGCTATTTTAACCCATGTTGATATTCACTGGTTATTTCTTATTATAAAAATTCTAGTATCTATAGGCCTAGTTATGCTCTTATTTTAGGAAACATGAAGTAAATTTAAATAATTTCAAAATATATTGTTTGAAATGCCTAACTCAATAAATATGGGCTATTTATGGAGTCTTAAACAAATAAAACACCATGTTAGCAAATACAGCCTACTCCTTTTTTTTTCCTTTTCTTTTAGAAGTTCGTTTCACATTAAATGCAAAATTGCCTACTTTGAGTTTTTGTCAAATGTTTTTACCAATGAATATACATAATCCAGAACAGGAGAAACTGAAGGAATGAAAACTAAATTTGATTTACTGTGGCCAATCGATAAATCTACCCACTACGATAGGACATATTTCACGATTCAAATATTATACTATTTAGATAAATTTCAATTGAGACACTACAGCTCTACATTTTCTTAGGTTCAATCAAACTTGCCAAGAATTTGTGTTAATAGTGATTGAAATGTTCTTGTATATATATGTAGTTCTACTTGCCAAGCTTGGCTTCGGGGGGAGGATTGAATGTAAACAAACCCCATTATCAATAATCAAACATGACACGAAATATTAATGACACGGTAAAATGCAATCATGACAAATTCCATTGCCAAGTTCGATATTTGTGCTGCCGCAACAGTGTATGACCAAGTACATGTATGTAGTTAGTTCTTTTTATGGGCCACCCTTGCCATTATAGTTTCAAAAATCTTTAATGACATGTGGATAATAAACATACACAAATTCTTTACACGATACCCTCCATTCAGCCGCAACTTGGCTTATATGTCAATTGACAAAATAAAATTAAAGTAGTGACGCCTTCACGCAACAAAATTCTCAAATTAAAATTTTTTCCTGATTACCATTACATTTGATAAAAATGCTGCTAAATTTGGCTGATACTCATTATTTATATATCTGAAGTTAATATCCAACTGACTTAAATCATTATATTATTATTATATTATATTATTTCTAAGTTCACTATAGCCTAGAGGAACTATCAACGCATTATAATACTGTCAAGATGACCATGGCCAGGAGAAATTAAAGTCAATATTCTTACTTTTGGAAAATGCAACGTGAAATTAATTGAGTTATGCATAGATGGCATGGAGAATAATAAGAAATTCTAGCAACAGTTCAAACCGAAACTTTCTAGCTCATTACTCCTTTGTAACAATAACTTAATATATTTGTATAAACTTGCCTCAGTCGGGTTTTACCCAGGTCTACATGCACGTGTTAAAATCATATTTATGGAAGAGTGTATGTTCTCAAACCGTGTTGTATGCCATGGACTATATTCCTCTTTCAGTAGCTAATATCTCATTGTTAAAAACTGCCCAGGATACTATTATTAAAAATGTTATGGGCCTAAGTTAACGGCAACATCATACTCAGCCATTCAGTGCTCTCAATACACCTGTGTCTAATTGTTAAATTACTTCCAACTTTTATAACAGTTTTTACTTCTCCTGTGCAGGAAATACAGGCAAGATATATACATTTTTGTCATATGGTCATGACCCATAAATTGTAAGATATAGAAACCGGACGTTTTAATAGCCCCCTACTCCAATAGAGGAGAGAGTCTGCCCCTTAGGTAATTTTAATCTTGTTGAAAACCAAATAAATTATCAGAATCCCTGTCTCTTCTTTGTTTAGATCCTGCTTCTTTATTAGTTGAAATAATGAATAGTAACATGTTAAGCTAATTTCTGAAGTTCATACAGTTATGTTATAAGAAAAGGTCCAGCATATTGTATACATATTTAGTTTATAGAATGCCATGTTTGATGTGTACAAAGACCAGATCTTTTATTTATTGATTTTACTTCACCTCTGTAATGTTTATGTGATTTTCAGGGATTTTGGACCTTGTAACATATATAGTTGATTATATTATTACTTTATTACTATCTATATATACGTGTATGTAACTTAATTAACAAAAGAAATATGATTTTGTTGTATGCCACCAGTGACATATAGGCTTGTTAGGCCGAGCAATTGTACATGACTTCTTTGCACGTTAAATAAAAAAATTGTTGAGTCACAGTTTTTAATATTTTACCTTTTACAACTGTTGTAAAATGTTCCCCTCAATTTAATAGGGGGTTTCAGTAGGCCTAAAAAAAAATACTGTAGGTTCCTTTTCTCCATTTCTACTGCTTCTCTGTGATCATCACCAAATGACCATTAAGATGTCAAGAAGGCTAAAAAGAAGATAAGAAAGAAACCCGAAGTTTGTATGGGTAAGAAAGTTGACCTTTTTTGGTAACACATACTCTACTTGACTTTTGATATAGTGTGTGTAATAATTTGATTTATGAATAGTTCTGCCCATTTTGTGCTGTATTAAGTATGACAAACACACAAAATAAATAAAATAAAATAAAAACAAGTAGATATTTATTTTTAACCTACTTTAATTTTACCCTTGTACATAATTGTTGTATAAGGTATAGGCCTATGACCAGCTGTCAGACGTAGATATATTGATGTTTTGATAATATGATATAATATGATAATATAAGGCTTGGGGTCAAACCCACTTTACATATACCCCATTGTCTTTACCTACTGCCTCAGCAGCTTTGTGTGGAGATAAAATCTCATGAGTTATATACTATAATTTCTTACAAAACTCTTGCATTTTGTGATTTCAAGATTGCATAACATATTCACAATTTCTTTTCTAAAATACATCATATGCTAATTATGCTGGCTACATCATTTCTTATCTGAACATACCAGCATAATTAGCATATATGCAAGTATGAGAACAATATTTGACAAACTCATAGGTTTTCCTTTGAACTTTTTATTATCTAACCTTCAAAATTGTTGCATCTTTCATTACAAAATCTGCATGAAATTACTATGTAATGTATATACATGTATATATTTGTATAACCAAATGCAAATTCAAAAACTTGCTCCAAACCATACAAAATGTAAATACCATGTATGTAGATATATTATGCATCAGTATTTATATATTACATACAACAACCAGAATACACATGCATACTCACAAAGAAAAAACAGGAAGTGGCAATGACAAATTCAATCATTAGATTCCCAGGGACATATTTTGTTCAACTTGGTCCTGAATTCCATGTACTTCGTCATTGTGTTACAGAGGTTATTTGTTTTACTAATGTCCGTCCACTCATCAAAATCTTGCAACAGTTCATTCCTTGTGGGCTGATTGAAAAGCCCTGCTCGGTAACATAGTGTATGACTATTTGCCATATCTGCACAACATTGAATCACAAGACGAAGATGGTATGTTGAAATTAGAGTGTTACTTGTTTGGTCTTTTATATATTTTAACTTTGATCTCAAATCATTCTTGTCATCAAGTACATGTGCATCAAACATTTCATACATGTTATGAAATCCCTGATCACGGCCGATCTGACAGCGAAATGCATCACGAAAGGGACACTCAATTTCTTTGTTGTCAAATACCATTATCTTCTGAAAGCACTGGGCAATTTCGCTCTCCGTCAAAAATCCTTTTATTGTTGTCACAGTGTTAGCAAAGTCTTGTGCATTCATGGTGGGGAACCGTAATTTGTTAAGCCCATCACCAATGATTTCTCTCATATTCACACCTGTCACAGGTACATGTTGGTCAACACACATTTTTTTCATCCACTTAAGCACATAATAAAACAATTCAATTTCTGTTGTGTTAGTGGTTTCAACATCAAGCAATACAGATAGCGCTGGCTGCTGGAGCTGTAGAAATGTTGGGTCTCTAAGTACAGCACTAGTTTGTTTTGAAAATCTCTCTTGACATTTTACTTGTAGAAGTGATGACTTGAAACTGATCGCTTCATTCGTGAAATGGCAAACATTTTTGGTGCACAACAGTTTGTCGATGTGTTCAACACAAAGCTCTTCCAAATGGTGCATCTCAAACTGAACAGCAGCAGACAGGAATGTGAGTACGTTGTCAAATGTAATGATGTTATCATTAGTGTAGATATACCTGCAAGTATAAAAAAATGAAAATAATATACAACTTCACACCTTTGGAATTGCTGGTATCAAATCCAAAGGCATGAGGTGTAACCGGTGTCACTAGATCAAAACCACAAATAAAATGGTTTCAAGGGAACCGGTAAAAGATCGAAAGATTAGTTGCCGTTTTGGGAAATAATTTTCTGCTTGCTAATCTCTCCAATAACTTCTCTTAAGATATTCACATTGGTTCAAACTACATTGGAAAGACTGTTCTTACTATACTTTAAATTTCTGTTAAAAAAACACACCTGAGTAGCACTTTAAATGCCTCAAATTCCATGTCATCAATTGAGATGGGTTCATCTCCAAGGTTCCATCTTGCGGCCATTCTGTGCAGAACTCCACATCTGGCTTGCATCACCTTAAGTAATATTTTATGGGCTCCAATTGTTTGACCATCCACAATGAACATCACATCACAATCCTCCTGTTTCTCAAGCTCTGTTGCCCAGGCGTTTCCAACAAAAGTTGATTCTCTGTCTCCTGCCATTCTGTTGTGACCTACAAAATAACAATTCATCTGTTATACTGTATGCATGGTAGCATGAAAGCATAGTCACTACTTTACTGCCGCTGCCACTGGCAACTACAACCAACAGCAGCCACATCAGCATCAGCAGCTGCATCAATTCCCTCATGACTCCAAGTTGTCACCAACCAGCTAGCTGACCAGAGACAGATTGATTGATTGATTGATTGATTAGAATAATCAACAATAATTTAACAATAATTTAATCACATATGATAATCAATATGCTGGTCTCTGGTGCCTTTCAGTCTCTTTCAAATGACACAGACATGCAGTAATAAACTTGTGTACAAATTAACAATATAGCTGCCTGTTCCGTTGTCATTAGTAATCAATAGGCTAATCAAGTGGGTAATCAATATAGCATGAGAACTAAATTATATAAGTGGATGCACTTAGATAAATTTCTTACCAGGTATGTAATAAGCGAGCTGTCAGTGTGACCACAACGAAGTTCCTAAATAGGTCGATATGCATTTCCCAGAAATCCAGTGCTAAGCTCGAGGTGGCACTGCTGTTCTATCATGTTTGGGGGGGGGGGGGGGGGGTAGCTCTTGAAATATATAAATTATCTACAAATAACAAAAAGACAGTTTCAATTAAGACATAAACTATTGGGGTCTTAAGCATCTTTGATCTTAAGATATTATTAGCCTATATAATATATTCTCCAATGAAATGCCAAATGCTTGTCCAATCAGACCATGACTGCGTGGGGTTGCAAAGGTTTTCTTTGATATGAAAAATAGTATCTTTTGACAGAAAAAGGTATTGGTCATTATTGGATATTATCCAGTAGTAGACCCTTGGCCTCAATTTCTAACCGAAAGACGGCGCGCTTGTCCAGTGCTTAGCACGGGTCATTCTAATAACTCACATAAAACATCATATCAAGGGATAAGGCAAAAAAAGTATAATAATAGTACCTGCTGCAGTTGGTGGAATTCGACGGTAAAGTTGTGCAATTTTGTTATGCTGACATAGTATCGGTCGAAAGAAAACATTTGCACCAGTTTCACAGTAAAAAAGCTCCTTGTAAAAAAGAAATAAGGCGTAGGAATCGCACTTCTTCATGCGCAGATCTATGACGCGCGGATGCATTTCCCTCAGGGGAGCGGCAAATCGGTTATGCGAAAAAACCAGTGCTATGCACCACTGCCCTTGGCCTAGTACATTTTAATAAAATATTTAGTGGTCCCGGTTTAATATGACAACCAAAGACCTATGTGAAACGGTAGATCAAGGCGACTCCACGGTTTTTTGGTTTAAAATATTAAGATCACCTCATCTTTACCAGTGAATTTAGTTGCACGGGCAGTTTTCATGTTGAGCGTCTTGATTTAATGCACAACCACTCCTTTTGTAAATTTGTACCTATTATATATGGAGCTTTTAGTGTTATTAGGACTGCTGATAAAGACCCAGGGGTGGATACATGGCGTAATTCCAGGGGGTCAGGACTTTCCCCTTCATGCCCAATTCTAATTCCCACTTTTAAATCGTAGGCCTACTCCATACATTTTGGGTACCTATGTAGGCTACTTGTCTGTGTTTAATTTTATCAAAAATAATTTAGATTGTATTCAACTTGGCATATTTGAGAGTTATAGGTCAATGTGTTTTCCTTTTGAGAAAATAGGCTTTCCAGTGTCACCCTTGAGCAACAAGCACTCACAATATTTGCCACCCCTCCATCTTTTTAGCAAAGGTATGTGGATGACAAGTTTGTCAAAATTAGGAAGTCAGATGTCGAAGATTTCTCTGCACATACACCAACATCCAGTAAAAGTCACCATATACTTGTCATGAGACTCTTTATAATGAACTGGGCTGCTCTACACTTTTCAAGCGTAGACGACTGACCAAGTTTTAACAATAAATGCCCTAATTATCTGCGCTCTATTATTAGTCCATTACGACCAGTACAAAATTATGGCACTTGAGGCCTAAATTAACTTTATATTAATCTTCCTCTCGTGAGGAAAGAATTGTATATATAAGGTCTTTTGTAACTGTGGCACTTCTACAGAAACTGTTTACAAGACACATGATCAAGCTGGGTGGTCTAGTGGTAAGATGCTCGCCTGCTCCTCTGAAGATACAATGATATATGAATAAACACAGATCCATCTAACACTACCCGCAGGTGGATTTTCAAAACATACGAACTTTATCTTTACTATATACAATAATATGTCATTGTAAACATACTGTCACGGTTTAGGGAATGGAGCAAACAACACAGTTTTAGCATTTTTGCATATTTTCCATTATAATGAACAGTATGACATTAAAGTAAGGATACACTTTTAAAGTAAAAGTACTATGATTTAGACATTTTAAAACCTATACTTTGTATTTAGGCATAATAGTAGTTGATATGGAGAGGTGTGGAATAATAGGAAATTTTCCCATTTTTCCCCTCATCATATGTCCTATAATATGTCTATATGATTATCAAATTTAAAAAATATACATATATTCATTTCTAAACATAGAGTGCCAGGGTTTAGCTAATGTTTAGGGAATGTGGCAAACGACACGATTTTTAAGCAATTTTTTCATATTGTCCACATTATGAAAAAGTGTGTGTTATGTCAACACAAAGTTTAGAAAGTGAAAGCACTTTGATTTAGACAAATTATGGCCAAATCTCATGTGCATTATGTATAAAGGTGTAATATTAATTGATATGCGTATGTTTAGAAATTATGAATTTTTCAAGTTTTTTCGCCATTACCATAATTTTGAGACCTATTATGACAAAGTTTTAATCATGTAGGTGCAGTAGTGTCACTGTTCTGCAGTAAGAAGAGCGTGACGAAAATTCAACAGCTTAAGAAAAATTAATATTAATTTTTTTTCCTAATTTTATAAAACAGCTTAGACATGTCAATGAGACTATATATCAATGTGCATGCAACAGTGTTGGTGTAATGCTCCAGAACAAAGTGTGGCGCCGGCACATCAGCCCCACCTGCCCGGCTGACGGACACCTTTTGACCAAAGTAACTAATACCTTTGGCAAAAGTATTATGCGTGACTCACAATTGTATGTGTTCCAGCCAAATTTTTTTTTAAGTACAGAATGAGCTAAGTACGCTTCATCAGCTGAGGTGCCCAAATGAAATTTTTAGTGATCAAGGCTGCAGGCTGTGGTTTTGTGGGAGTTGCGTAAAACAGCATCATGCTTAGGAAAATTATATAATAGTATAGATGATGGAGAACAATTCTGCATAATTCCCGTAAATCCCCCAAGTCCGGCAATTCCCAATAACTCCTCGTAAGTTCTGCAGGGTTCTGCATTTCCCTTACATCCTGAACAAGTCCTTCAAAATCCTACGTAATTCCCGTAAGTCTCATTTCCCTGTGGTGTCCCACAACTCCCAAGTCCTGCAATTCCCAAATGGGAGTGCCATATGGGAACTATGGGGTTAAATGGGGCCTCTCAGCATAGACAAGTAAAAGTGGCAAATGTGATAACTGGCCATTCAGGACCTTTCAATGTCAGGACAAATTATGAAAACTGATGTCTAGTTCAATAACAGTAGTTGATCTGATAAAACATGCAGATGAGCATGATGAGTGACTCCAAGATGGCAAAATAAAAATCCAGCCATCGATAGGCGCACGTGTTTGGAGCACAAATGATTTGTTGTGTTAAATTAACTCCCATTTGGCAAGTGTGCATTCAAACTTTGACGTGAATATGAACATCAATTTTTTCAATTAAAATTGCACTACATAATATCTCAAACCAAGTAAATACGCATAACAACAACTGTAATTATCATAATTGCAACATTTAAAGCAATTTGAACAGTCCCTTGTATTGCATTTAACTACAACTCTACGTTTAACTAATCCATGAAACAATTATTTAGTACGAGTCAATGCATAATTGCTTGCAATGCGCTCATAACACTACACAGATTTGTCTGTAATAACACAGTAGACGTCTAGACCTTGTCCACGTCTGCAACAACATTGAAAATGTTCGGAAGGAAGACGCAATTTCTTTTTCAACTCCTCACTTGGTTGCTTGTGAGAAAGGGACATTGTTACCATGGTAATCATTTTGTCATTTTTATTCCTTATGATTAATTGTCAATAGCATTTACAGTTGGGGTCATATGCTTAGATACATACATGCTATTATAATAACAATTCTGGGATAAATGTCCAATCAACAATGGTTTTAATATGGAGGACATCATAGGAATTACCGAAACAAATACAAATTTGAACATTTTCTTTCACGAAGTCTAAAAATGGTTTGTCCGGTGTAATGTTTTACTGCAGTGAAACAGCTTTGGTTTTTTTTCCAAATACTGGTGAGTTTTTTTCTCAAATTTTGTCTGATCTAATAGGTGTCACTGCTCCAAGATTGACATTGATTTGAAACTCCAGCCACTAACTTTGCATTGAGTATTAAGTTTGGCTTTTCTGGTCATTCTGGGACATGTATCATAATAATATAATTTTATTTAAATGTGATCACATCGATACCTGGTATGACTTGTGCTTAATGGCATTGTCTTTTTTCATTTTTCAAGACCCAATTGCACCCAGGCTTTCAGATTTCAGTTTTTAATTTGCTGATATTCAATTACTCATTCGTTAAATTTTTTAAGATTCTATCAGCTTTGACAAGGTTTCCGTGGCCACTTGCTACAAGCCCCCCCCCCCCCCCCCCCTGCATAAGGCTCCCTCCACCATGTTCAACCACACCATGTGTTTGTCACACCACACAGAATTTGTTACACCACACAGAATTTGTTACACCTACCCAAGCTTTCCCAGTGTCTGTAAGCTTGCGACAATTATCAGGCTATTGGAGGTATTTTTTCATGCAGTGGCTCTTTCTTAATTTGCCTCAGAATATCTCTCAAACCATATGCATGATGTCCAATCCATTGACCTGTACTTGCTGACATTAGCATTTCCTCTGCATTACATTTAATCGACTTGGTTTTGTTTTGACCTTCATAAAGTTGATGCGACCTTGAAATATTTGTGAATGTTGGGAAATCAGCTAAAAAGTTAGGGTGTAATTATCCTTAGCACAATGACGGTTATGTGAAACATAAGTCCCAATTAGTTAGATAATTTAATTTAATTTAATTTAATTTAATTTAATTTAATTTAATTTAATTTAATTTAATTTAAGATAAGATAAGATAAGATAAGATAAGATAAGATAAGATAAGATAAGATAAAATTAGATAATCACAGAATCATATCACAGAACAAGTGACAGTATATCTGAATTCAGACATGGTAAACATCCTGGAGGCTGGCAAAGGTCAAGAGTAATATTCAATGGAACATTTGTTGCATAATTATTTTGACAAAAAATAGTAACCATCATTATTGTACTCAAATATTAGATCAATGATACCAATTAAATCAAAAAAATTTTGAGAAAAAATCTCACCAGAATTCGGACAATACTTGTGGAAAAATATGAAAGCTCTTTCATCAATTGCAGTAAAACATTCTATTGGACAAACCATTAGCCATTGAGTTTAGTGTATATACTTCCGTGACCCAACAGTTTTAACTACTCGAAAGAAAATGTTACACAATGCCTTGTGAAAGTGGTACGGTTATGCTTCAAGTATTATATTTGTATTTATTTGAAAGAGATCAACCATATGCCTATGGTAATATAATGAACAATGGGAAATATATTTTTATTATCTTTGCAGAATCCCTATGCCCTACTGGATACAAATACATGCCAAACTCAACTTTCTGTTACTGGAGAAACCCAGATGCACTGAATGCACAATCTGCAGAGGACCAGTGCAAACTCAAGGTCAGAAACTACCCTGGGAAAGGTCACCTGGTAACGATTCCAAATTACAAGACCTACTTGTGGCTGAGATCCAACACGTTGCCAGTGCTTCAGTGTACCTTTTGGTTTGTATATACATAAAGAATGACATTTTTTAAGTTGACGCAAGGTAAACGCATGATTAAGTACTTTAGGCCCAAGCGAGCAGCTATTCCAAATGAAAACTGTGATCAGGGAGTCAACAATCCTGCGTGTAGAAAGTGAAGAACAAAAGTCTGTACCTATTAATGAGGGCGTTTTCTCCATATCTTAGCAAGCTTTGAAGCAACAGAGAGCCAATAGTGTCAGATATTGTTCCTTACTAAACATGTAAGGTTCAATAACCCGTCTCACCTCTGCGGCAGTAAATAGTTCTTTAGGCCCGGTGCCATATTGCATGTTATATCTGGCTGACAACATTTGGCATGCGTGTGTCCAGTTATTATCAGCAAGCAGCTTTAGGATAGTATCCAGGTTGTGTGTGTGTGTGTGTGTGTGATTAGGGCTTTACGTCCAGTATTTCTGCACCAGTTGGGCTAATTAGGACAGGCAGAGACCATGGCAATGAGACAAAGGATAAAACAGCCATCCAACTTAGGCTCGACTGGGAATCGAACCCGGGACCCAGCGGTTGGAAGCCCAGAGCGCTACCTCTGAGCTAGGCCCCCGCCCTATCCAGGTTGTGTTCAACCATATCATCACAAACTGATGAATAATCACCAGTGGGGTTCATAAGAACCTTGGTTAAATACTGATCTGTACTAAGGTCTTCATCATCGGATGAATTTGCTTCACTCTGTTCTTGATCTTTAGAGCTGGGATTTGCCTGAGGTGATTCAGGATTGCCATCAGAATAAAAGGGAAGAGTTAGCTTTGGCTTCACTGAGAATTTGTCAAACTTGGTTAACCCTTTCTTTCCTCCTATGAGGAGAGCGCCAGTCCATATGTGACAGGTCTCTACAATGGAAGCGTCAAAATGGAACCAGACTATACTTCTGCTGAAGATCAAGAACTGAGTGAAACAATTCAAGCTCAGACAATGAATGATCATAACTGGTCACGTGCATGCCAAATGTTGTCAGCCAGATCTAAAATTATATAATTGACACTCATCCTGCATGACATGCTCTTCTGTTGATCCAAATGGTTAGGTTTGGTTGTATATGTAATTTAGTTTTGGTGGCCATCTTTGATTCCTCTTATTAGGGTATATATTCTAACACCATAAATGTCAACAATTCATCGACTATGAAGGCAAGATTATAAAACGATTTCTTATGAAAAGAAAAATATAATCATTCAAACTATATTCGATTTCTATCGTGGCTATCTCAATTGGAAGCCATTTTAAGTACAGTGAAAGATAACATAGTCCATTGAAAGCCAACAACTGCCTGACCTAGAAAAGTTGGGATGCAACACAAACTTGCTCAATATATTGGAATTTTAGCTTTATGGTGGCCATTTTGGTTGCCATCTTGCATTCTGTGGCATATATCTAATTTAATAGCTTGATCCCGTTAATCTAAGAGTGGAGCATAAAGTCACCCATGCTTATAGACATGATTATGAGAAAAATAATTTTGATGGACATCTTGGACGCCATCTTGGATTTGGACCCTCATATGTGCTTCTCTGGGTGGCCCTATATCTGGAATCGATCACCATAGTCTGAAAAACATTTTTGCCAATTTTTCATGTTTTTTTTTTTATCTTTTGCACAGTTATTCTATTACCTTGTTTAGAGGCTATTGCTTTTTTCTATGTCTGCCATTTCAACAAATTAGCACAGAAATTTAAAAATTTTTTAGAGCCTTTTTATTTGGAAAATATGGAACCGCATACAGAACTCAGTCAACATCAATGATGTATTTTTAAAGTTATTTAGAATTTTGTGAACTTTTTTTTTCACCCCATCTCTACAATTTTGCACACAGATGTCCCAAAGTTAAATTTTACAAGGTAATTCACAAGTTTGAAGTTCTAGCACGATTAGAATAACATTTGGTGTGAAGTAGCAGGGATTTGGGGGCAGTAGCCCCCTAGAAAAAACAAAAATAAACTCCACCGTGAATATGAAAACCGCCGTCATAACTACTTAGGTTTGTGACGTCATACATTGATTTCAAGCATTTTTACGTAAATATGGTCATAAATCTGGGTCCGCTATGCTGCACTTTTTCCCTTCACGTTCAATATATGAATCAACCTAACAAGCATGGTAATTATCCACGGTCTATTTATCCAGTTATTTTGCAACCACTGCGCCTGAGTGTACCTAATGTACCTTTGGACAACAATCATCAATGTACAGTTTACTATGTAAATCAATGGATTTATGCCAATCATCCATTTCAATGCATGCCAAGAACACCATAAAAATGGATAAGAAAAAACAACATAGGCTGCAGTAGCAGCATACCCTCTGCAAATAAAAATTGCAGATTTTAACTAATTTGTGCGGACCAAATGCAAAGCATTTGGCGGGTCTGACCAGTATTTAATGTCAAATCCCTCTGACCAGGAAATATTAGCCAAAAGTTAAACCCTCTTTTGGCACCATGCCCAGTTTACATGGTTATGGTTGGTGTTTAAAGTTAGTAAAATTGTCTATTGCGCAAATTTGGGTTGCAAAATTAAACAATACAATTTAAGTTCCATTAATCTAACTATATTAGTAGGCCTAGCTCTAAAATGCTCAGAATGCACCACAGAGCACCTTAAATGCTAAAGCTTCTGCCCGCCAATTACAGACCCCGAAATTGTGCTATTACAGACCTATTACCTATGTTAATTGTACTTTATACACATCTCAGTTTTAAATGAAACATAACTTCTAAATTTCGGAACTAAAAGACTAGCAATTTTCCAAGTTTCCTTATCCTTAGCACAAAAAATATCTCTAATTTCACTAAATTTACCGGTTGCATATTAAAGAAGTGTCCCTCCATTCCTATTTCATCTAACACGTTTTTTTCATATCAGAAGTCCATGTTGGAGCAAACAAATGAACACCGAAAAACAGTCTTATTGCTTTGTTTTGGACAGTCTCTATTTTTTCAAATGCATTACATTTACGTCCTGTATTTCTGCACAAGTTGGGCTAATTAAATACAGGCAGAGACCATGGCAATGAGACGAAGGATGAAACAGCCATCCAACTTAGGCTCAACCAAGAATCGAAACCGTACTGCTGGTAAAAGAAATTATAAAATATTATACTGATCAATAGTCAGATGTATACGCTTGCTTTATAGAAGCGAGTGAAGTGTTTGACAAGGTGCAGCATCACAAGGTTTTTAAAATCCTTTTTGAACGTGGAATACCAGCCAGTGACATTCGAGTGTTACTGGACTTGTACAAAAGACAGCAAATCAGAACATCCTGGAAGGGGTATTATTCGAATCCCTTCCCATCAAGGAATGGAATCAACAAGGGGGAATTGCTTTACCGATCTTGTTTTGCTGTTATCTTGACAAACTGGTCGAACTGTTGCAGTCCAATGGCTCTGGTTGTTGGATTGGAGGTCATTTTTTGGGATCCAGCTCGCAGTAGTTTACGCAGATGATCTCACATTGCTGTGTCCAGTAGGTAGGTAGTGTTATTGTTTAACGCCTCATCAGCACCTGAGTGGGCTATGTAGAGGCTCTCTAGGGTAAGATTGATTATCCATAGTTGGTAGTAGAAACCAGAAGCATGTAAAAAATCAATAATTGTTGGCGTTGGATAGCTGGAGCAGCTTGTGCAATGCGCACTGTCCTGTTTTAGCCACTGGGGATAGAGGACTTCACCCCAAGTGTTTCCACCCTCGCCGCGTGGAGGCCCAGGACCTTCGAGGGCTTGCTGTGTCCAACTGCAAAAGGTCTTCAAAAGCAAGTCAGCCTTAGTGAACAATATGGCTGTGAATATGGGATGACTTACAATCCTGTCAAGACAAAATGTGTGTTGTTTCAAGGCAGAAAAAGGTGTCACCATGTCTGACCCTGAATGGAACTGCACTTCAGTGGTGTGACAATGTAAAGCACCTAGGTAATAACTGGACTTGGAACTTGAGTGACACCAAAGACCTTCAAATCAAAATAGGTGAACTTGCAGGAAGAACCAATACTATGTTGGGAAATTTGCATTGTCTATCAGGTGATATCCTGATGAAAGTTTTTGCTAGCAAGTGTTGCCACTACTATGGGTGTCAGAATTGGCAGTTTTCACAAAGCACTGTGAAATATTAGTCAACAATGTGGAATCGATGTGTTAGGAGGTTGTTGAACTTGCCCAACACAACTCATTGCAGATATCTGTCACAGTTAGCAGGGATATCATCTCCACATGATCAAATTTGTCACAGCTTCTTGAAATTACTCAATACAATGTTGAACAGTGACAACAAGATTGTTAAGTTTATTGCTGAAAGAGCAGTGAAGGACCACAGGACTATCATATCAGGCAATATCAATTAATTTTATTGAGACCATCTACATGCAACCTCTGACTGATTTTAGTAGCTTGCCTGAGTTAAAATCTTATTATTTACCACTTGAAGAACAGTAAACAGTTCAGATTGTGAGAGACATTTTGATTTACAATCCCTTAGATTTGTCACCACTTGATAAATGCCACTTTTTATATTTTCTCTGTACCATTTGAATTTATCTGAGTAATTTGTAATATGTGTTATACCTGAATGCAGTGTATGAAATAAATATATATGTATTGTCTTATTTTGATGCAAATATACTTGGACATTAACATCCACATTGTAATATTCAAACGATTTGGTAAATATGAATGAATAGAAATTGTGAACTTTCTTTAATTACACAAGAACTGGTTTGGTGCAAAATATTGGTGCATATTACTATATTAGTGGTCTTATTTTTCAAGTGTGCATGCTATTATAATTGTAAGCACATGAATTGTACAACATTTAAGTATGGAATGCTAAGGAATATGAAAGAAGCAACACAATTTTAAGCATTTGGTCCAGATTTTCAATTATTATAAAGAAAAAAGAAGGATGAACTAAATGTCAAAATGAAGCTTAAGAAAGTGATAAATACTATAATCTAGATATATCATTGGCAAAATGCTACTGATGTAAGGATCATAGCCAACATATGTCAATAGGACTATCAAAAGGCACAACTAGGCCATATGGAGTATCACTGTAAAATATTTCATTAGGGTAAGTGCATCAGTTAGAGTTCTGCTAGTTATGATGTGTGTTGCAAAATAGAATACAGAAGTTCCTGTTAATTACTGGTTTATCATCCTGTATAAATTTATTAATTTTGATGCAATATTATACCAATATTGTTTTCGAATGAAAATACCTTCTAAACACAGGGCAATATAAAAAGCCAGAATTTAAATCTTAACAGAACCATTAATGAGGCTGTATTCCCATGTGTTTGCTTTTATTTTTACATTTCTCAAAGGCATTAATTTAATCAAAAATTTTGTAATATGCGGAGAATACACTTTAAAAAAAATGACTTTCTGAGCCTAAATTTAAGGAAATACATGTCTAAAAATTGTATTTATTCTTTAAAATCCTAATAAAGCTTGTTTAGGTGCACTGGACGGGCATTTATCATTCAGAGTGTATCTGGTGGTTTTGGGTTAGATCAATGTTTGTGTCCATCATAATTGTTATGCTTGAAGAAAATTTTGCAAATTCGTATTAAATCGAAAAATCTTTTTTTAACTTTAATTTACAAATCTGTAACACAAACATTTCAGTATGCCCACACCATCGTATCACTGGACGGGCTTATTCAAGAACGCCACCTCCTTACTCTGGAAAGATGAGAGATCATTTGACATTTGGACAAACTGGGAACCTAACAGTTTTGATGGACACTGTGTAGTCTCCTCCAATCCATGGACCACGAATGGTACTAAATGCGAGCATCGCTACGGCTACATTTGTCAGTATCGGAAAGTTTCAGTTGGTAGGTATACAAATATATATTTATTTATTTTTTGCAAATAAAATAATTTCACAATTCCATGCGATTTATGTTGATATTGCACAAATGGCGTGGAAATTGTGAGGAAAGGTAATGTTATATAGGAAACTATTTTAAAATGTCCTGGGACGGTAAATTTTGAGCTGGCAGTCACGAAGAAGCCGCTACATATTTCGAGATTCACCAGTCTATTTTTGAGCGATTGCACTTCAAAGTTTCTGTCCTATGGTGAAAGTCGATTTCGTGTCTTGTCTCGCAAATTTAAAAAAAATCTAACAAATTTTATGATCGCACAATTTTGTGTGAATACTACATAGAATCGCACAAGGGGAGAATGGGGTCGGTTGAGTTTATCACTGCCTACACCAAAACAGGACTCTACTATATGCATTGAAAAGGTTGACAAAGTTACAATAAAAAATCTTTTGATAATATAAGGCTTATGAGCTTTAAAGCAATATCTTTACCTCCACTTACTCCATTTGAAAAACTTCAGTGGCTCAACTTGCCCCACTCACCGGCTCAACGCACACTCACCGGCTCAACTCACACTAAGAGTGGGGAAAGTTAGGCCATTGGCATTGCTTCTTCAATTTTTACACAGCAATATTTTCAATTCAGTTGGCATTCTGGTCATATCTGCCTTAGATGTTATTCTTCAGTTCCAACCTGAAACTGAATAGCAAAAAGTGGCTCACCTTACCCCACTTTCCCCTCTTTAGGACAGTAGGTAGGCAGGCCTACCAATTGCAGCCATATAACGCAAAATAGTCGGTGATACAGGCCGGGTGATCTTTATTTCATATCACACAGAATGATGTTCATGCATGCCCAAATAAGGAAGTTCAAAACGTTGCTATTTCCAAGTAAGGGCGCGACGCGTACGGCCAAAAAAAAAAAGCCTGCGCGACGGCAATTGATGTGACAGGTTAATAACAATCTTATATCATATCAGCACATGCATTTATGTACAAAATAAAGTTTAAATTTTGAAAATCTGATAAAATTTGAGAGAGTTAAGCCCCGTTCCCACATAGCCGAGTTTCTCGTAGTCAACTCGTAGTATTACGTAACACGCTTATCGGGCCCAATCCGTACTAAACTCTGCGACTACTCCTCGCACTCGGGAGATACCCGGCGAGTAACTCCTGGGACTCGTAGCCAATCCGTAAGATTTGGAGCCGGTAGCCGAGTATGCTGCGCTGCACACTCGGCGGATTTCCAAAAATCCGTAATGAATCCGTCAAACTCTGCGAACTCTCCTGGTACCCACCGAGTAACCCGTCGTACCTGCCGAGTAACCCGTCGAACCTGCCGAGTAACCCGTCGAAGTCGACGGATTACTCGGCGCTAATTTCACTCGTACTACACCCAGCGGGTTGTTCAGGGGTGCGAGGAGTAACCCAGCAGGTACCAGGAGTGACTCTTTATTTTTGTACATGCATCATCAGCGTAGGGGGTTGTATAAACCTTAAAAGGCCGCTGCTCCTCTAATATTTCGTCAAATAAGACTGTATTGTAGTATAATTCATACTGACTCCATAGGTGTTTTCGGATTGAAATCGAACAAATATTAAGCGAGATATTCGTCTGAGAAGGCAGCTAGGTTGGCGGAGGCAAACAGTGTTGCTCTCGCAGCAACCGCGCCCGGACTGTATCAATGCAGGTAGGGCTGAGCGCTCCTTTAAAATGCTGCTGCTCCCCTAATATTAGTCCGATTTTCGTCAAATAATATTGAATTATAGTAGAGTTCATACTAATTCCACACAGATTTTCAGATTGAAAATAGACCAAATATTAAGCGAGATATTCTTCTGAGAAGGCAGGTAGTCTGGAGGCGGCAAGGTGCTCTGTGTATGGTCATTACTTGAATGGTGTGGTAAATATTTTTGACCATGATATATACATTGTTTGGATGAGCTTTATTGCAATTCATTTCTACTCATTCTGCCAACTGCCATGACTGTTATGTCAATTGCTATTAGCATTTTGAATGATACAAAGAATACAGCAAATGCTCAATACATGTGTCAATTGCCTAATTGCCTAAATTTGGGTTCTTTGACCTGTCATTTCATGGATTGTTCAAAGATGACACAGTAATTGCTATTAGCATTTTGAATGATACAAAGAATACAGCAAATGCTCAATACATGTGTCAATTGCCTAATTGCCTAAATTGGGGTTCTTTGACCTGTCATTACATGGATTGTTCAAAGATGACACAGTAATTGCTATTAGCATTTTGAATGATACAAAGAATACAGCAAATGCTCAATACATGTGTCAATTGCCTAATTGCCTAAATTGGGGTTATTTGACCTTTCATTTCATGGATTGTTCAAAGATGACACAGTAATTGCTATTAGCATTTTGAATGATACAAAGAATACAGCAAATGCTCAATACATGTGTCAATTGCCTAATTGCCTAAATTGGGGTTCTTTGACCTGTCATTTCATGGATTGTTCAAAGATGACACAGTAATTGCTATTAGCATTTTGAATGATACAAAGAATACAGCAAAAGCTCAATACATGTGTTAATTGCCTAAATTGGGGTTCTTTGACCTGTCATTTCATGGATTGTTCAAAGATGACACAGTAATTGCTATTAGCATTTTGAATGATACAAAGAATACAGCCAATGCTCAATACATGTGTCAATTGCCTAATTGCCTAAATTGGGGTTATTTGACCTGTCATTTCATGGATTGTTCAAAGATGACACAGTAATTGCTATTAGCATTTTGAATGATACAAAGAATACAGCAGATGCTCAATACATGTGTCAATTGCCTAATTGCCTAAATTGGGGTTATTTGACCTTTCATTTCATGGATTGTTCAAAGATGACACAGTAATTGCTATTAGCATTTTGAATGATACAAAGAATACAGCAAATGCTCAATACATGTGTCAATTGCCTAATTGCCTAAATTGAGGTTATTTGACCTTTCATTTCATGGATTGTTCAAAGATGACACAGTAATTGCTATTAGCATTTTGAATGATACAAAGAATACAGCATATGCTCAATACATGTGTCAATTGCCTAATTGCCTAAATTGGGGTTATTTGACCTGTCATTTCATGGATTGTTCAAAGATGACACAGTAATTGCTATTAGCATTTTGAATGATACAAAGAATACAGCAAATGCTCAATACATGTGTCAATTGCCTAATTGCCTAAATTGGGGTTCTTTGACCTGTCATTTCATGGATTGTTCAAAGATGACACAGTAATATGACATTGTCTTGATTGTCATTCACAATTTGTAAAATTTAAATCTAATATTGATATCATAATTAGTATTTGTGATTTGATCTGTGATTTTATTTGCTATCTTTAATGTACTTATATATATTATTTCGCCTTAATACTGTCCAGAAAACATCAAATTGTGGCAACTGGGACCTTGAACGTCAAGCTGTATATTATGTATAAAATAATGAGAACTTGTATATCATAATTCTGTAGATGTAGTTTTAGATAGACGTAGTGAGTACATATGTGACATATGTATCTTTTCTGATATGAAAAAGTGTCAATAAAAGCTATATATATATATTATAAATGAATGGCACTACAAAGAAGGTGATACACTTTGCAAAATTCTCGAAAGAATATGCAAATAGATAGATAGATGATAGTTTATTCTTATTCTTCATCTTCTTCTTATATAAAAATATACTGCTGGGGGTTGTATATACTATTTAAAAGGCTGCTGCTTCCCTAATATTAATTCGATTTTCGTCAAATAAAGACTGAATTGTTCAGGGAAATGTGTAGAATTTATATAATAGTTTAACGCCCCCAACATTAATCGCTGTTCTTTAATGTAGATAGTTAGATACATAGATATGTAGATAGATAGATATGTAGATATGTAAATATGTAGATATGTAGATATGTAGATAGATAGTTTAGAGACACAGATAGATTTATATGCTTATTATATAATATAGGATATCTCGCTTAAGGGGGTTTCACACATAGCCGGATCAGACGCAGGAGCGTCCCGGAATGAAATTTCGTCAAATCCGGGGCGGTCCGGGCGAAAAAGTTAGAAATGTAAACAAAAACAAATAATTGGGCGGTGTGGACACGAAGGCAAGACGGAGGCAACAAGGAGCAACACAGTCATGACACGGATGTGTACGGATGCTACAAGGATATGTACGGAGGAGCACGGTTAAACAAGGAATGAGCCACGGTTGTAGCCGGAGGTAACACGACTGTGCCGGAGTGAACCGGATGTTACACGGGGCCTTCACGGATATACCCGATCGTTACACGACCTTACTACGATATCACTACGGAGTTAAGCGGTTTTCACCCGGATCGCTCTGAAATTGGTATTTAAACTGGCTGCGTTCCACTGTCCATCATTCCACTTCGGACTACCATACTGCAAAGTTGTTGCTGCTACTACAGAAAAATTGGATATGTCTTTATCACACTACGACAGGGTGGAATTGGATTTGAAGTGCATGGACATGCAAGTCCAGCTATTGAATGCTGCTAATGATATAATTCTGCAAGAAGAACACAAACTGCAAGATGATGCAGTGAGGGCCACAACATCAACTGATGAAGATGACCTATTAGAAAATGCTGCTGCTGCACCAAGACGAAGAAGAAGAAGGCAAATGTGGGTGCGACCTTGGCTGCTAAGAAGACCTCTTTATGGGCAGTATGAAAAACTGATGGCTGAATTGACTGCAGAAGATGTGGGTGGCTTCAAGAATTTCATGAGGATGGAGCCTGACTTATTCCATGAAGTTCTTGCCAGAGTGGGACCTAGGATTACAAAGCAGGATACCTTTTGGAGGAGGGCCCTTGAACCTGGATTGAAACTGGCTATTACCTTGCGCTACCTGGGTACGGGCAACAGCTACAAGTCTCTGCAGTATGGATTTAGGGTAGCCTTCAATACCATTTCTATCCTTGTCATCGAAGTCTGCCAGGCCATCATAGACGAGTACTCAGCAGAAGTCATGCAGTGTCCTGTAACCCCAGAAGCCTGGAAAGAAGTTGCCAATGGATTCTACAACAGATGGAACTTCCCCCACTGCGTCGGCGCCATTGATGGGAAGCACGTTGCCATCAGATGTCCTGCCAAGTCTGGATCCCTGTTCTACAACTACAAGGGATTTTTCTCTATTGTCCTACTGGCTGTAGTTGATGCTGAATACAAGTTCCTCTACGTTGACATTGGTGCCAGTGGATCAGGCTCAGATGCTGGAGTGTTTAGCCAGACAGAATTGAAGGAAGCGCTAGAAAGTGGGAACATTGGATTACCTGAACCAGATAACCTGCCTAATGATGACCAACCAGTGCCTTACTTCATAGTTGGGGATGATGCCTTTGGACTGCAGACTTGGATGATGAAGCCTCTGCCTCACAGGAACATGAGCATGGAAGACAGAATCTTCAACTACAGACTTTCTAGAGCTAGACGGGTGGTAGAGAATGCATTTGGACTTTTGGCTGCCAGGTTCAGGTGTCTCCTCACAACAATGCCTCAAAGTCCTGACAGAGTGCGTACCATAACTCTTGCTTGCTGTGTGTTGCACAACCTACTGAGGGTGAGGTATCCAACTGCTCAAGTGAATGCTGTGGACCAGGAAAATGCCGACATCCATGAGATCATCCCAGGTGCATGGAGGGAGAATGCTGCCAATCTACCAGACATGGGACATGTGTTCAGAGGCAACACCAACAGAGCAGCCAAGGAAATGCGGCAATACTTGGTCAGCTACGTGAACTCAGCAGCTGGGAGTGTACCATGGCAGCAAGACAAGATTTGAAAACAACACGAATGATGTAAGTTTCAACATTTAATTAATAGCAAACTTCAGACTTCTGCAGCACACAAGTGCAAAAAATACACATCATTTAATTATTGTCATGTAATACAGTTTACATTGTTCATTACATTTAACTTCATCGGTATACAGTTCACATGCAAACATAAGTAATAACAGTTCATTGTTCATTTCAATAAAGTTCATTGTTCATTTTCAGCTCAACATTACTCGGTTGTGGTAGTTGGAGGCGTGGGCACCGAAAAGGAGGAGTTATGGTCATCACCACCAACCATTCCCCCCACACTAGTGTTCAACAAGTAGCTGGTGAGCGAAACATCCTGAGGCGTGCTGCAATCCTGTGGTGACATGGAAGGACGACCGTGAGAAGGACCTGAAGTCAACCAGGCCTGACTGATAATGGTAGAAGATGTCGCAGGAGGGGGGGTCGGTGCAGGCACAGACGAAGAAGAAGGGGCAGCCGACACGAGAGCCTGGGGCGAAGGGCCGGATGGAGTAGCGAACATCCGGGCAGCAGGGCTGGATGAATGCTGTGCGAACATCTGGGCAGCAGGGCTGGATGAATGCTGTGCGAACATCTGGGCAGCAGGGCTGGAAGAATGCTGATGATGAGGGAACATCTGCACAGGAGGACCGGATGAACTGGCTGTAGGAGCAGGGAGGACGAACTGCTGCTGATGCTGCTGAGGGACAGGAGGCAGAAACTGATGATACTGCTGTTGCTGTTGCAGTTGCTGTTGCTGCTGCTGTTGCTGTTGCTGCTGGCGCTTGCAACGATACGCCTGCTTAAACTGCATCAGGTTGTTTAAGGTTTGGGCCTGGTAATCCCACCAAGTGTCGGTGTCCATCTGCATCACCTCGTGGTAGATCATGTCCGTGAAGACCCTCTTGGACAAGCTGCCTGAGTCCGTCGGCTGACTCAACTTGCTGTGCATGTCCCTCTGCAGATCGGTGGCTTTTTCAATCAGCTGGAAATAGGAAAAAACACAACATTAGAGTAAGTCACATGGCAACTGCAATAGCATGTGCATTATTGACAATGTACTGAAAAGACACATCACCATACAGTGAACACTGGAAGTGCCAAGAAACAAAGCTACCACTTTCTACTATGGAAAAGCTACAACTTTAAAATGCAAGATTACAATTACAACTTTAAACTGCAAGATTACAATTACAACTTTAAACTGCAACATTACAATACGATTATCTTGATTATCATGGCAACTGAAGCAGTATACTTACTTGAGTGACAGCTTGTGTAGCAATTCCATCTCCACTAGCTGCAAGGCTGGATGCATCACAGTCATGATGATGACGAGGCTGACGTCTGGACGTCTTCTTGCTTGGAGGAGGGGCCCCCATCTTCCTCGTGCTGCTGCTGCTGTCGCCCTTGTAAGGCCCACCCTTGGACCTGCTTGTATCGGAATCCCTGCCACCATCATCCAAACTATCGACAATGACCTCCTCAGCTTCAGACGTGTCATCCTCAGTGGTAGGTCTGTTGCTGCTGGTTGGAGTTTTGGCTGATAAGCTCTGGGAAAGCTGCCCACCTTTCTTTCTTTTCCCAGCATCAACCCTCTTGATGTGGCGTTCGAGGTAGCCGAAATTCTCCATGATCCAGTTGTCCCGGTCTGTCAGGATTCTAGCGGCCCCACCAGAAGGCTTCTTGGTTGGATCCGTCAGCTTCCCAACTGCAGTGCGCATTGAGTCTATCCAAGTTTTCAGCTGCTGCGCAGTACAATCCAGCTCCTTCGCCTTCTGGTCTATCATTCGCGATTTTATGTCTATCCGCTTGTATCGAGCAAGCCGCCGGTTATAAAACATCTCCTGGGAACGGTACCAGTCGGCCACATCTTGTTCCTGGTCTTCTGTGAGGTTCAGGGCTTCCTTTTTCTGCCTCTTCGCTCTTGCTGCAGGTGGGGGTGGAGCTGCAGTAGGAGGTACTGCAGGTGCAGCAGGTACAACTGGCCCAGGTAAATCTGGCATGCCTTGCGGACTTTGCGGTCTTGAAGAGGTATTACTGGCTACATCTTCTTCAACAGCAGCAGGTGGTGCAGGTTCCTCTTGGACAACAGTCTTCTTGCCAGGCCTCCCCTTTCCTCTCCTAGGTGGCATGGTGGTTAATTCAAGAAACGGCAGTAGCAGCAGCAGCAATCCAGAAGGTAATATCCAGAAGAAATGGTGGATGATAAATGAATTAATTCGATGATCAACGATGAACGGCGGGCGGTGGAATGATGCTTCTCCAAAGACGGCGGTTGTTTATATACTCAGGCATCCGTACTCACTCCGTGTCAGTTTAATTAACTCCGTCTTGACACCAGTTCACTCCTGTATGTCCGCATTGATCTCGTGTGACACCGTGTACATAACGGAGTTAACCGGGTCAAGCAAATGACATGTAAACCCGCTCTCCCTGTTCACTCCGTTTAGACTCCGTGTTGGTCCTAGTTCACTCGTGTGGAACCGAGTTGCTCCTTGTGCTCTCCGGAGCGTACTTTTCACGCCCGGTTGACGCCGGACATAGCCGGAGATCACACGAAGTCTTTCGGTGCCAATACGGAGGTCCCCGGAGATCGACGGAGTCTACTGGGAGTCTACACGGATCTACACGGCCCAACACGGATTTCACTATTCCGGGATCTCCGGCATGAAAAATTAAACATGTTTAATTTTTTTGCCGGAGTCCCCCGGAGATACCGGACCATGCCGGACAATGCCGGACACTCCCGGACATGAACAAGATGTCTATACGCCTTTCCCCAGAGTATGCGGGAGTATTACGGAGTTGACCTCCGGGACGCTCCTGCGTCTGATCCGGCTATGTGTGAAACCCCCTTTAAAATTTGGTCTATTTTCGATCCAAAAACACATATAGAATCAGTATGAACTATACTACAATCCAGTCTTTATTTGACGAAAATCGGACAAATATTAAATTGAGCAGCGTTTGATACATTCCGGGCGCCGACGTGTGCGGGAGCACCACTGTTTGCCTCCACCAACCTAGCTGCCTTCTCAGACAAATAACTCGCTTAATATTTGGTCTATTTTAGATCCAAAAACACGTATGGAATCAGTATGAACTATACTACAATCCAGTCTTATTTGACGAAAATCGGACTTGTATTAGAGGAGCAGCAGCCTTTTAACATATATACAACCCCCCCTCCCTGCCTACGCTGACGCTGGTAGCAAAAAGCTGGCGGGTTACTCGTGGAACTCGGCGAATTACTCGGCGGATTACTCCTACTACCTGTCAGCTTACTCCTAGGACCCGTAGAACCCGCCTAGTGACCCGTATAACCCGCCGAGTAATCCGTAGAACCCGCCGAGTAACCCGCCGAGTTACTCCTGGTACTCGGCGAGTCACCCGTCGGGTCATGCCCAGCGTCTTTTTCAGCCAGAATCCATCGCCAATCCGTCGAATTTTGCCTGTTACGTAATACTATGAGTTGACTACGAGAAACTCGGCTATGTGGGAACGGGTCTTTATGGCTTTAATATATCGCGAATCGAAGACATTCATGATGCTGTTGACGCTGCATTCAGTCTTGGACCCATACTTACAACAACTCGCTTCGTCACACATTTTAAATAACTTTGACAATTTCCATCCGATTTTCAAAGTGTAAAGTTCCCAACAGCTGAAATTAATTGGGAAATAAAAGGAAATTTGCCTGATCTATCAAACAGATCAGGTATTCCTGTGGTTTTCCTATAATACTTCACAGCAGGCTGCAGTTTCTGCATGGGGATGGGTTCAGTATTTTGTCAGTAAAGGAATGAATAAATTCATAATTTGATACGAACTTTCTGAGAGCAATATATGTCTTCTATCATTTTTTGGTATGGGACTAAAATAGTCATGGAGGGGGGTGGGGCACTTACTTATTTTAGTCAAATATAAAGATTACCCTCGATTCAACAGCTTTAGCTTGGAAATGGATTACCCTCTTAAAAAGTTCGGCTTACCCTCGAATTTTTGCAGCAATTTTTTTCATATTTCTCGCAAACAAACCATTCTATGTGACAATGACACTTGTAATATATGCCTTACTGTTTTATCACTTGTGTTGCCATTTCACATGCATCAATTCCTCGTATAAATTGGTTAAAAATGATATGTTATCTGTGAATCCAGACACAAGACCGTGCGGTCGCCCCCAGTGATAATATATTTCTGACGATACATTTTATTGCAAATTGTTACAGACGAAGAATGTCCAGATGGCTACATAGGCCTGAACAGTTCCATGTTCTGCTACTTTTTGAACAGCACTCAGGATAATGCGACCAATGCCGAATCCTATTGCCAGATGGCAGCAAAAGCACTCCCCGGAAGTGGTCACCTGGCAACAGTTAAGGACAACTACACTGCAAGCTACATTAGATTCATAATGCAGTCTGGGTCAGTCTTAAGTTCTGTTCAGGCACATCAACTGTTTGCCCAATAATTTGTTTTTAATAGACACCGTAGATATATTGTACGGAGCCCCTAATAGGACATTGGTTTTTTTTTTTTTTACAAATTGAGGGAACGAATTATAAATTGAGGGAACGATTTGTAAATTGAGGGTACAATTTGTAAATTGAGGGAACAATTTGTAATTTGAGGGAACGATTTATAAGTCATGGGAACGATTTATAACTCGAGGGAATGATTTGTAAGTCATGGGAACGATTTATAAGTTGTGGGAACGATTTACAACTTGAGGGAACAATTTCCTTTTGTGGAGAAGCACCCCCCCCCCCCCCCCCCCATAGTACCTGGGTTAAACACTGTTAAGTGGAGTATATGTACTCACCTTGTCATTCTCCAGACGCAGAATCACTTCTTCACTTATCTGTCTCTCACGGAAGAACTTCTTCACGTTTTCATCCAGGAACATGATCAGCAAGCTTACCACGTGCTTCTCCACAAAAGGAAATTGTTCCCTCAAGTTGTAAATCGTTCCCACAACTTATAAATCGTTCCCATGACTTACAAATCGTTCCCTCGAGTTATAAATCGTTCCCACGACTTATAAATCGTTCCCTCAATTTACAAATTGTTCCCTCAATTTACAAATTGTTCCCTCAATTCATAAATTGTTCCCTCAATTTATAATTCGTTCCTTCAATTTGTAAAAAAAAAAATAACCAATGTCCTATTAGGGGCTCCGTAATATTGCATGTGCAGTGGCCATAGAGAATATTTCACACTGAAGAAATGCCATAGATGGTTTTGGCTATTTTGACACAGCAGAGGCAGTGGCTTTAACAGTTCAGTTATTGGTACTGTGAGTGTGCAGTGCCTATAGATAATTTTGGCGGAAGAAAAGAGCATCATTCGGTTGAGGGGATCATCACTCATTGAAGAATCATTTAGATGGGGCACTGGCAGCTTGCATTCTCGATTCCTGCCAAAACCTAGAGCCATCCTCCCAGTGATGGACCCAGCTGTCATCAATGTTGGGGCAGCAACCATCCTAGCTGAGAGGGCAAATTCTCAATGATGCCCCCTTCAGCCACAACACTCATGTCTGTTGCCACTGCACACACATTGCCAATAGCTATAAACATCTATGAACACTGCATTTGAAGTGTCAATAACCAAAATAGTCAACAACAACTGTATCTGCAGGGCAACTGTATCTGATACAAATGTATCAGTGCAAATAGGCAAAATTGTCCACAGCAAATGCGTCTGCACCGTGCTTCGCCCTTACTAAATACTAAATCTGTTGGACCATGTAGCTGTTTATTACATTAGTGGAATTGATATGCAAATGTTTGGTCACTTTTCAAGTGAAAATTACACTTTATGATTCATTGGTGATGACATGCTCCTTAGTATATTTTGTTGAAGTTTAAGCTCCTTTGATGACTCGTAATGGTATTCATGGCAATGGATAAATTGGTGAGTGTCCAGAATTCACTACACCTTGCAAAAATTACACTCCCAGCTCCATGAGTGATGCTGTTGATATCTCTCTAACCCCTGCAGTCCACTCCTCAATACCAGCAACGCGTCATCCGAAATAGATCAGTAACCTCTCAGCCCCGCCGCTCACTTCTTTTGCTATTCAGTATTCATCAATGGGCAAACTGTTTAAACAACCACAGCACCCTGTTTAAATGGCTGAGAATACTGTCAAAGTGCCCTAGCTCACAGGGCAGAACCACAAAACCTAATCTAGTTGGTTAACCCAGACAACATCATCGGTACTGAATCATGGCTAACACCATCCATTGCAATCTGTGAATGTCTCCCAATAGATGACTACTATGTGGAAAGAAAAGATATATATATGTTGGATCCTACTACAGACCAAAACGAGTCAGATGAGGAAAGTACGGTTTACCTTTTCCTCTTCCCTAGACCGTCTCTGTCAAAAGCAGCACCTGTGGCAGTATCTCTCTCCACACATGCTTGGCAACATGCTAGATGATCATGGACTATCACAACTAGTAAATAAGCTAACCAGAGAAGCAAATACCTTCGATCTTCTTCTGACTAATCAAACATCCAAAGTGACCAAGTGCATACACCTCTTTCGCATGGCAGCCATGTTGGCATTTCTGCCTCATTGACCTCATTTTGATTACATCATATATGACATCATTACTTCTCCATTGTTCTTGCATTCTGTGACCTCACCATGGCCATCGTCTACTGATGACGTCACAATACTTAAGCTGAGTGCAAAGAGAGGTCAATGAGGCAAAAATAACAACATGGCTGCTCAGCACAATAACCATAAACAACAAGATCCAAGAAAACCAAGTAATACTGAACAGTGAGGTCAATACTATTTTAGGACTTTATCAAAGAAATCACATAAGAAGGCATCCTAAGAATCATACCAACCAAAGAACAAGCTTCCTTTCATCACAGTTACCTAATATGGAAAAGGGAAGGGTGGGTGGGTGGGTGATTAGGGCTTTACGTCCTGTATTTCTGCACCAATTGGGCTAATTAGGACAGGCAGAGACCATGGCAATGAGACGAAGGATGAAACAGCCATCCAACTTAGGCTCGACCGGGAATCGAACCCGGGACCCAGCGGTTGGAGGAAAAGGGAAGGCTCTATCACAGAATGAAAATTGCCCAGAGAGATGTCTACAACCACAACTGCGGAGTCTTGATCACAACAATTTGATAGGAATAGGCCTATGCAATAGAGGTGTTTTTGGCATAGATGGGTGGGTGGGTGGATTAGGGCTTTACGTCCTGTATTTCGGCACCTGATGGGCTAATTAGGACAGGCAGGGACCATGTTTTGGCATAGATGACAAAGTTGTGCATAATGTTGTGTGTAGGCCTAGGGCCCTGTAGTGCAAAGAATTTTATTGGGTTATTGTTTTATATTATTTTCTGACAACATTCTAGTCACCAATCATTCTTGAGACCGTCTATATAGGCTTGAGAGTGATATATATGAAATATTGTCAATGAATCTTCTGCAAAAAATTGTCATTGAAAATGCATCTTGAAGGTATTGCAAATTACACTTTTCTAGAATCATCAAATACTGTTAACCTGACCAGTGGATGCCTTCTGATGCGCAATATTTATGATGAAAGCCAATAAAACAGTTGGCCAGTGGTGATAAGGTGCTTGTGTTATGACATGCTAGATGATGTCACAAGAATGTTGATTCTTTTCTAGTCTTATTTTACCATTGTTTTTGTTAGTGCAATGTAGTTTATATCCTATTGTGCTTAATGGTTGATATTTAAATTCAGTTTTAAATTACATAACTGCTTTTGTTCACACAATGGAATACAACAGGCCTTTGTGTATGCACAATGCACACAACCGTTTGCTAATGTTGGTTGGTGGTGGTGGTGGGATTAGGGCTTTACGTCCTGTATTTCTGCACCAGTTGGGCTAATTAGGACAGGCAGAGACCATGGCAATGAGACGAAGGATGAAACAGCCATCCAACTTAGGCTCGACCGGGAATCGAACCCTATAGAACCCGGGACCCAGCGGTTGGAAGCCCAGAGCGCTACCTCTGAGCTAGGCCCCCACCCCCGCTAATTTTGGTTGACCTCTATTGAAATGACAACAATTTCTTTTATAAGGACTATATAAAAAATAATTCTGTAAAATTCTGGTATCTCTAGACTGTTTTAGAAATATAATCTTCATTGGGCCAAGTATAAAAGGGGCACTGAGAATAGCCAGTGACGGCCACAGCTTATACTACACATTGTCACCACTGAGAAAGTTAAGTGATCACACATTATTGTGGGAAGTTGCGACATCTTTCTGCATCATTGGAATTCATTACTACATAACTGGAGAGTAAAGACCACTATGATTTACCATCCCTGAAAAGACTGTCCAGGAATATAAGCAAGCATCAAATTACCATCAAGGACTGTATTATGGACTGTTTCCAGACTGTTATCAAGGGCTTTGGAACATCATCAGGACCACAGGATTTACACATAAGGATTCACATTGAGATCCACACACAAATTAGGAAAGTGTTACATTAGGAAATTGCTTTACGTAATACAAGGTCTTTTGACAGTATGAATGTATTTATACCATTTGAAAATATGTCGCAATCTAAAAACTTTGTATCCACAGCATGCAGATTATGGAATGTTTTTCCTGCAGATTTAAAATGTAATAGTAATTTAAATATGTTCAAATTCAAACTTAAACAAGAACAATCTTTTTAAAAAAAAGAATAGATACCTGGTGTTGTGTGTAGAATGCCAGAAGCACTAGGCCTACAATGTAAACACTTTAATACAGTATGATGGCTACTGCCTCATTGAGACCAGTGTTTGTGCCTTGTATACTCCATTCTTTACTCAGAATTTATCTATTGTACAAATATAAATTCTACACATTTTCCTGAACAATTCAGTCTTTATTTGACGAAAATCGGACCAATATTAGAAGAGCAGCAGCCTTTTAAAGTATATGAATGCACCCCCCTCCCTGCCTACGCTGCCTACGCTGCCTACACTGCTGCTGCGTTGACCTATATATTGTCAAAATTCAGAGCATTCGTTCGCTAAAGATACCTGGGCTGTCATAGAACATAGTATGATAGTTCTTATTTTATATGTCTTTTATGTACATATTTATATATTAATATATTTTTATGATCATTGTTTTATGTTTTTTGTAACAGGACCAACTTGAAAAACAGCTTTGTATGAATGTTGTTATCCTCTTTTTAAATATACTTGAAATAAATAAATTAGGATCATAGTGCCCCCCATTTTTCCGCTGGCAAAGATCGCTGTGGGGAGGAGTTAAAGCGACAATGAGAGAGACCCACTAAATGACTCTATTTGATTTGGAAAACTGAGTTTGGAATATTTATTTCTTTGTTAAAATGAGTTACATTAAGTTGTATTTTGTTGTTTTAATTTTCTATTAAATTTAAACTGTAAACTTGCTGGTGTAACGTTGCACCAGCCAATTAAATTGTCCAATTTTATGTAACACTTATATCTATCAAATTTTCATCAGGGCTCCAATGACGAGGTATTTCTGGATTGGCCTGTTCCAAAATACCCCGGGCTCTGGGTTTGCTTGGCGAGAGGACCCTACTACTGTTGTGGTCTGGAAGGATTGGCTGGCACCAAGTCTTGAAAGAGTTACTGCGGCAACCAAAGAGTGTGTTTACCTGAACGATAGCACACTCAAAGATGACTTCTGCAATAAAACCCATCCATCCATCTGCCAATATGAAATTGAAGTGGACGAAGGTATACAGGTCTACATTTCCTTTTACAATCTAGGATTGTGGCGATTTGCGATCATTGTCATTTGTCCGCTGACAGAACAGCCACTATGATTAGTTTACCCGAATTTTAGGTCACGATGGGTCACGGTTTGCACTATTTCTGAAAATTATCTTTTTTGATTTTACCTCAATTTTGACAAGAATGATTGTGATCCGTCATCGCCAATAAAAAATAATTAATTTTATAGCTTCTCAGCCAATCAGACATCTAGAATCTTCTAAATAAGGACACGCAAAATGTTAGACTAGAGTTGCAATGCCAGAAATGGAACCAACCACAATTCATAGCGGCAGCTTGGATTGTGGCAATTGCATTCATTGTCATTGGTCCGCTACATGGCCAAATGTGCCACGTGCGTTTTCCATACGTTTGGATAAACGCATGGTTTTTGCCTCATTATAATTAGCTAAAAACCATGCGTTTTCCATGCGTTTATCCTTCTCATGGTAAACGCACTTAGCACATTTGGCCATGTAGCATAGCTGCATTGCTACAAACACCACTCTGAAAGATTCGTGAGTAAGTTGATTGCCATCCCTAAAACCCCTGAAATATATGGCTCGATAACCATGAAAGTTTCAACAACGGATGGCGAAGATATGCCTGCTTCTTCTATAGGATTATTATATATGCGAACCAACTAGGATGCTAAAGGAGGAATGACATAGCACCAAAATATTGTAAAATTTGAGGTGGTTTCACATTCCAACGGGTGGACCTCCAATGTCAGGCAAATAAGAATAAGAAAAGAACCCCCCCAAAAAAAAACCGCCACTGCTCGTTTGAGCCCACGATTGCCCTACATCTAAGTCAAACAGTTGGTATAAAAACATTGTGTTTGATTGAACTGATATAATTACACTTACATAAATCCAATATAGGAAAGGAAAATAATACTGTATTCAAAATTTGCAGGCACAGCCTTCCCTCTGACTGATGGGACTCCCTGCTCAGACTTGACCGTTCCCGTCCACCTAGCCACGACCAAGTTAGAAGACAACAACATGACAACCTGCATCCATCCTTTCAGTGCTAACACCACAACCACCCACCTGACAGTAATCAACACAACATCTAATGGACGCGCAGTCCAGCAGGTGGCACTCTTTGGTCAACTCAAATGTACCCCGGCAGAGGGCATCACTGTGTTTGCTAACTCAAGCTGCGCGGGTTTGAATATCTGCTTTCCATTTCATCCACCGCTTGAAATGGAAAATTCAGTCACAGGATGTGTCTACAAATGTCCTCTCAAACCTTGCGGAACAACTTCATTGTTCGTGTATTTCAGTGTAAGGAAACCAGAGTATGCTCTTTGTGAAGCAGAAATTCAGCTGTGAAGTCTCCTTCAATAAATCAGCTGACATGCTTTCTTAGCTTAACTTAGTTACTACAAATGTATGTATCATTCTTGTAGTGCATTTTGTAAATAGTCAAAACAGTTATGCGCTAGAAACTCGCATTGTCTTGATTTATACATATACAGGAAGTTATAACATATCTAATCCTCCTAGAGCTTGCCCAAAGCTTTATAGAATTTTTAGAGCATACCAAGCTTACAAATCAGCTTTTAAGCAGTTGTACAAACTCTTATGAATGTTTATGAACTTTTTGGAACATTATGGGGCTTTATAGACTGTTTACTTGCTCTTAGACTGCCTATTATCGTAGGATGCTAGGAGATGCATATAAAATATGTCATACTATTATAATTAGTACTTGTATTTAACTATGTATGTCTAAGAAATATTATGCTTATCATTAAAGAATAACCTGTTATAACATGTATGATTTGAAGTGTATTTGTAGTTTTATTCTGTATTAAATATGCTTAAGCCATGTAAGTAATGTGCCACTGTCATGTCATTTGTGGTATCAGCTAAGGTCAGGCTACACTTATACTAGTGGCTCAATTGCATATAAAACGATATAGTAATGATTCGGTACTTAAATTAACACTTTTCTATATATATCATATTGAAATGCAAACTTGTTGTGGCCAACCGAGAGACATCCTTGGATATCATATAGTAAAGTGACATAAGCAAAGGCCTTGCCCTGCAGGCCACCAGCAGTAGTGGTCTCCATGGCAACTAACTAAATCATGGGTGGCACCTAAGTAGCAATATATATTTATCTTGGAGGTGTCACCCTTATTACATATATATTTCATGTTCATGCACCATGTGTGTCGTAATGATATCTGTACAACTAAATGCATATATATATGTAATATGATGATTCTGAGTTCTGAGTTTTAAGCCTGGCTCGCCCAGCCAAGACAGGAAAATGAATGTAATTTCAGTCAGTGGCAAACAACAGATGGCGAAGGGTGGGCCTGTGTTGTAGGACCAGAACAGGAATTGGGGGAAAAGTTAGGAGTAAAGTAGATAGCCAATTAATCAATTGCCCACAATGAGGATGTCTCTCGGCAGAGGTATATGTACTTTATTTTACTCATTAGACTGTATTGATTGATGATAGTTAGTTAATTGTGATGTGCATAACTTGACAGTTGTCCTGATGTTGCATCAACTGATGAATTGTTGAAATAAGCTACTGTGTTTATGATCACGACCCCAGATGAAATAGGGCCAGTATGTGTTGAAATTTGAGTGATTAAATATTTAACTTTTTTTGTTGGTGTTTTGGTTGTTGGTAAAGTGCATCTGAGAGCTAGCAAGTATAACGAAATATGAAAGGCACCAATGATATTGCATGTAGGTTAAAGAATGATAAACTCTTGAGACTTTGGGAAAAATGCCAAATCTATATCAGAGTAATTCAGAGTGAAAAATTGCATATTCACTTTTACAACAAAAGGAATTCAAGCTTTTAACATTAGCCAAAGTTAAATTAGTTAAATTTGATTAGATCGATAAAATTGAGTTGGGATTGTTGATTGATCACACTCCTGATAACTTTGTTACCTGCCAACGATCCTGGATTGGACTGATTGATAATGAGCATGCATTCTAGGCTGGAGCCTAAGGAAGCATCTAGATTCGCAGGCAAAAAAAAAAAAAAGGCTGCAAACAAGCTAGGGGACATGTGATAAATGTCATAGTCGTGTTGTCCAATCTATACTTATAATATATTTATTCTATACTTTGCATTACGTTATGCTTATGATTATACAGGACGTAAAGCCCTTACCTGCCGGAAGTCCAAAAGGAGCATGCATCACCAGCTCAATTGTATTAGCATGGATATAAAGCCCAGTTCACACCTTCACGATTATGATGACGATCTCAATATCATTTGCATTCTCAGCCTTAAACATATAATTAGTCCCTAATTAAGATTAATAACCCTACGAACTGCTCGGGAGAGCAACAAACTACGAAAGAACTAAGAACAGCCACGTTTTGTCTAAGTTTGTCTAAGTAGAGCTACGGCTATCTACGATGTCAAATATTGTAGCCGATCATAGCAAAACCTTAGCAGTTCATAGCCCCTCGTCTAGGAATTTAAGCTTGGCTACGTAGCATGGCGACCTATACCGATGCGATCTATCACTTCCTATGACTACCTCCTATGACTACCTCTTACGACTACCTCCTACGACTACCTCCTACGACTACCTCCTACGACTACCTCCTACGACTACCTCCTACGCCAACCTACCGGATTCCTAACTATAAAAAAAAAAGTTGTAAGGAAGAAAAAACACCTGTTTTTGAGTAGACTCAACAATTTTTGCACTGTCCTGTAAGAATTGTGGCTGTGATCAAAAATTAAAAAAGGTCAATGCCCTGTAAAAGACCATACCTGCCACCTGTGTGGAAAACAAGGACATTGGGCCTGTCCATACTGTGGTCTGTTGACCCAATAAGCCAGAACTCTCGTTCTTGTGCAAGAACATGGAGGCAGACTTCATGCAGTGGAAAATCGCCATGACGACGATGACCAATATGAGCACCTGCAAAATCAAGGTTCCTATGATGCAATGTGTTTGTTAATTTGAAGATCCAGCTAGTTTCCCTGGCATTCACAACTTGAACACATGGAAGAACAGCCAACTGAGTCGGTGCGTTCACTGACCTATGTAACCAAACGCAACGGTTCCATCGGAGCGTTCCTGGACCCCAGAGTGTTTTATAAAGATTTGAACACTAAAGAAGAGCTTAATCATAAGTTTAAAATGTCTTATTCTTTTCAAAGTTGGATGCTAAATCAGGATATTAGGCCATCCAGCTAGACTCAGATAGCCAAAAGTTGACCACATTCCAGACTCCTAGAAATGCAATGGAGCATGTGGAATTGATGATGTACTGATGATGTAGTGATCTTCGGTCCAGAATAATAAGATCATGACAAGAACCTGAGGCAATTTATGAACATTGCCAAATAATATTGGTTGATGAAACAACATCTTCATGAAGCCTGATAAAAAAAAAAAGTCCAAGACCTATTAGAAATGCAAGCACAAACCGGGGAGCTGAATCACAGAACCTTTCAGGAAAGTTCTTGCTACTAGCTAGGGTTGATTTATGAGGTGAGAGGGACTGCCAATTTAACGTCTAATCCGAACGACATCCAGTTTGCATGTAACTCGTAAAGATGGCCAAGCTGGGGATCAATCCCGGGACCTTCAGCCGAGCTGGCCAATGTGAAATTGATGGATGCCTTAACCATTAAGCCACCCAGCTGCATCCACCGAGCAGCGATATGCGTGTATTAAACAAGAACATATGGCAATTGTATTTGCAACAAAGAGATTCAGCACCTGTCTGTATGGAAGGTCTTTCAAGGTCATTACTGACCATAATCCAATTACAAGGGCACCTTTACATGGTGTGGACAACCAGCTTGCAGTCTGACTTTCTAGTCTCCCGCATCCCAAAAATACTGAAAACATTGACATAGACATTCGTGTAGACTTGGTCAGATTCTCAAGTGACAAAGTCGCACAGCTAAACATTTTAACACAGAGAGACTCAAGTTTGAATAAGTTGTGAAAGTCCATTACAATTACATGGCCTGAATCAATCAAGGAACTGCCCGAAAATGTTCGGGAGTACTAGAGTGTATGTGATCAACTGTCCATTGAGGATAAAATTATAGAAAAAGATTAAAAAGTTGAGATTCTCCAAAACATGCAGAGTGATATATTGCATACCGCACATTTGCGAATCAAGAAAACGGAGTCACTGGCACCAAAGAGTGTATTGGAATAACATTAGGTAAAATGTGGCGAGTCTAGTAAAATCATGTCAAGTCTGCCAGACTCATCAACCAACCTAAACTCCAGAACCTGCCATTCAGGAGTCAATCTTTCATCCTTTGATCAGAAGCAGTTCTTACTGAAACAGCAAAATCAAAAGACTACCTCTTGAAATTTCCAATCAAAGATAGATAGACAGATAGATATTTGATGAAATCCATAAGCTATATCATTAAAATATAAAACTGAGCATTTTAAATGGCCATATCATTTTGAAGATATTCACATGCTGAAATAGAACTGTGCATTTTAAATGGCCATATCATTTTTATGATATTCACATGCTATATAAAATGAGCACTTTAAAGTGGCCATATCATTTTGATGACATTCACTTGCTAAAATAGAACTGTGCATTTAATGGCCATATCATTTTGATGATATTCACATGCTATATAAACTGGGCATTTTAAAGTGGCCATATCATTTTGATGACATTCACCTGCTAAAATATAACTGTGCATTTTAAATAGCCATATAATTTTCATGATATTCACATGCTATATAAACTGAGCATTTGAAAGTGGCCATATCATTTTGATGACATTCACCTGCTAAAATAGAACTGTGCATTTTAAATAGCCATATAATTTTCATGATATTCACATGCTATATAAACTGAGCATTTGAAAGTGGCCATATCATTTTGATGACATTCACCTGCTAAAATATAACTGTGCATTTTAAATAGCCATATCATTTTGATAATATTCACATGCTATACAAACTCAGCATTTTAAAAAGGCCATATCATTTTGATGACATTCACCTGCTAAAATAGAACTATGCATTTTAAATGACCATGTCATTTTGATGAAATTCTCCTAAGTAAGCACAACAACAGTAACTGATGACTCCTGCACTCTATTAGACTCTTAAACAATATATGTGCCTTAGTAAAATCTGGACTTGGGACACATTTTGCCACATTCTGCCAACCTGACAATTACAGTCCCTTGGTGGGCCACTCCAAAGGATTTTCCAGTTTTCTGGGAGTATTCTAAGTTAACTGCAGTGGCTTAATAGTTCACACCAGCACCATCACTGTGGTTACCTACTTCCACGTACCCAAAGCTATTGGGAGCAGGAGGACTGCTCGATGTCATTGTGGGGTTCAAGGCTGTTACCCCATTATCAGCAGGTGAATGACTTAAACATAATACGGCATCCACAACATAAACCTCAAAACTAACAAGAAAAAAACCTCCACGGCTGTAATTACTCTTATTTTAATTTTCAGTTCAAGAATTTTCCTATTTCATTGACTATGGCATTGAGGTCAGCTTCGCAAATTATATTGTGTCTTCTTGGCTGTAAGACAGTTGAAACAAGTTTCGAATGGGGTGCTGGCTTCATGGCCATTTTCCCCAGTTGTTCGAACAAGTCTTTCAAGTTTGACGGAGTAGATGAAACACCGACAGCCTTCAGAACATCATGAGCAAACTTCCCATTGTGTGCTGTACTAGCGATTAGCATTGGCCGTTTGTCAGATTTAAACCTTCTTGCGACTGTATGTGCCACTCCTGTGTGAGGATCCAGTAAATAACCTAAAAGGCAAGAGAAACAATGAATATTCAAGTTTCCTGTGATTTTGTGTGTGCCTAGATTCAATGAAAAAGTAAATTTTTTAAACAAATACTCTATACATCAATCAAACTTCATCACATGTCACTCACCATATGTCATAATGTTGTTTCAATTAATTTATAGAAATAATACTGAGACTGCATGTATCATGTACCAAACCAAGTCTTTGAATATATTACATTGCCACTACTCATCACACCTACCAGTTTCTTTGAAGGTTTCCTTTATGGTCTTGAAGCATTGCTCCTCATCACACCAGTCTGCCAAAAAGTGACCTTTCAACGTCTGTTTGACCTGCAAGGTACACATGTATAAACCTTATCTATTATAAAAAGACCTTCTTGTCACAAATATCAATTGACTTGTGTAATTTATATATATTGTAATCATAACCTACCTCAGATGTAACTTGAAAATACCCAGTTTCATCCAGGTCTTTAAACAGGTGAGCAATTGTGTTGTGGTCTCTGCCAGTTATGTGATAGAGGAATCTTTCCAAGTTCGATGACTTCAAGATGTCAATAGCAGGTGAGGAGGTCAGGTGTAATTTTCTTGATCTGAGATCATACATCCCAGTTGTCAGGAAGTCTGTCAGAATGTTATTAATGTTGGAGGCACAGATGGTGTTCGCATAGGGAATGCCCATTTCCTGTAGAAGAATAAGAAGCATTGAATGTAGGAGAAACATTTGGTACACGTTATTCTTACACAAAAAACATAGCAATAGACTTCCATGAGCAGTATCAATTGCAAATGCGAATATCCATTGCCCATAAAATGCTCTATTTACCCCATTTATGTACAAAAATTACCTTGGCATAATATGCTCCAAGAATATTCCCAAAATTACCCGTAGGGACACAGAGATCAACCTCTTCGCCCAATGTGATTGTACCCTTTTTCACGAGGTCAAGATAACTTGAGACATGGTAGATGACTTGTGGAATTAAACGTCCCCAATTCAGAGAATTTGCAGCACTGTAATGTTAAAACATCAGAATAAAATCTTATCAAGCCATTGTCGCTAAGCTAGACCTGTATCAGTCAAATTTATACCTTTTTCTGTGCTTTACCTTAAAATGACACCATGTTTTTTGTAAAGTTCTTCAGATAAAGCCTTGTCACTAAATATTGTTTTAATGCTCGACTGACAAAAATCAAAGTCAGACTTAATTCCTGAAAACACAATGGGTAAGACATTTAAAGAAGTTAAATGCAGCAAATTGAAAATTTACTCTTTAAAATTCATTCTTTACTTAAACTTCAAGTAGTCTCACCTATTACCCGTACATTAGATCCCTGAGCAGCTGTCATTTGAGCTTTTTGGATGTTGCTGATCCCCTCCTCCGGATAAATCACCATAACGTTAATCCCTTCAGCATCTGAAAAATTAGAGCATCTTCATATAAATAATTTGAATCTGCAAACTTTTTTTGGCAGCTGCTCAGTTATCATTCAGCATTTGGCCATTAAGTCATGCTCCCACCTATCTACACTGTAAAAAATCACATATATTTGTTAATATTCCTACAGGGCCCTCAGCCAATGTTGTGGGCCCTCAGTCTAATACATGCAATATTATCACATGTAATAATAAATCAGTTTTATACCAAAAATTACACTGTCATATCTGGGGGTCTTAAGACAAAACAAGATTTCAGAAGAAAATCACATTTGTCTGAGGCCCCCAGCAACTAAGTTCTAAAAATAACCCTTTGAATCTGCAAATTATTATCAATTAAGGCATTTTCTCAACATCTCAAGTTGTACTATTCTAAAAGCCAAATTAATCAATAACTCCAAAGAGAATGAATTTTTTTTGTCCAAATACTAATTCAAACAGATGCAATCAAACTAAATTACCTGCCAATTTTCCAAAGCCATCCAGTACTGCACCACCTGTATCACCCGATGTTGCCACCAATATCAAATACCTTGGAATACAAAATAAGTAAAAATCTAAATATTTATTTTTGGGCACATATTGTAATATAATAATCATGAAAGTAAAAACCTTTATTTTACTTACCTAATACAAAATGTGACTAAATTACAAACATTTGATGACTGTCAACATCTTCCAGGGCAAATTGTAACTTGAGTAAGAATGCATATTAAACTACATATTAAATAACATAAATGGCGAAGACTTACCTGTCCTGAGTTTTTGAAGACTTCAGAGCATGTTGAAAGAACTTGGGCATCAGCTGCAATGCAGCATCTTTGAAAGAAGCTGTGGGACCCTGGAATAACTCAGTCAGAAAAATGTCATCTTTCAGCTGCACAACAGGAATTATGTCAGGATGACTGAAATTTTCGAAGGAATAAGCTTCATCCACCATTTTTTGGATGATGGAGGGATGGAGGTGATCAGGATGAATCCACAATTCCAGAATTCTCAATGCCCTTTCTGCATAGCTCAGGTCAACTAATCTTTGAAGCTGTTTCAGACTCAAATTAGGAAATGCCGGGATATCAGGCACATACAGTCCTCTGTCTGGGGCAAGACCCTTCAAAACAACTTCATTGAAACTAGGTTTTATACTTTCATCACTATGTGCTCCTCTTGTTGATACATGGCCAGCTTTCCTTTGATAAGCTTTAACAGCCTTTTCAACCTTATCTGTGATGCTTTCCGGGCTTTCGTCAGGTTCGACTATGACACGGACATCGTAATTTCCTTCATAAAACTGCTGTCTGTATTGTAAAATACTTTCCATTGATGAATCACCTTGTCCTACAATTCTTCCCACCTTCATCCTCTCTAGTCGTTCCAAAATGTCTGAATTCTGAACATCAAGAAAAATTCGAACACCTGAAGAACGAATATGCTTCATTGCTTCAGCATGCATGGGATTAGATCCAGTTAATGACACGATACTGTCTGCAACATCTAATGCCATAGTCGCTTTGCCCTCTGCTTCAACAAAGTTTCCTGAACCAACTTCAGCCAACTGGAAAAACAAAATAGATTTCACTCAAATTTATAAGCATCATCCTCCATTTCTTTGATTTAATATATTATATAAATATGGTGAAATTAAACCTTTGAACAAGTGGGATCAATCATTGATGTTTGCAAAGACCCACACGAGAGTACCTAATATACACATATATATATGTATATAGTTCGAGTTCCCCCCCCCCCCCCAACCCCCAAAACTGAGCGATACTCCATAAAAAGGTACATTCAAAATCAAAAAAGTCCTCAAGGGCAGTTAGTATATGTACAGCTTTATGATTCCACACCAAAACTCAGGAAGCCCTGCTTTTTAAAAATTCCATTTAATTTGAAACATAAAATTGCACCCATGCCATTGCATCACCTTGTCAGCAACAGGCATATTCCAGTGTGTTTCCAGGTGGTCATTGTCAATATCAATCACAGGCTTGCCCAATCTTGGTCCTAACAATCTTCCAACTGTTGTCTTGCCTGATCCTGGGCTGCCCATAAGGAAAACATTGTTCTGAAGTAAATGCAGATGTAAAGGTAGTTAAAGTAAAGCACAAAACGGGGAATAGTGCAATGTAAATTTAATTGATGCTCCCATTATTTTGTAGATACACTTACCTTGTGAATGGATGTGCTTGAACTAAAACACTGTTTTTGCAGAAACAAACGACTGACAACTGACAATCTGCAGTTCTGCTGAAACTTGAGCATTTTAAAAGTCAGCGACCCAACTTTGGGACAAGATAGATAACTAATTGTAAAAGTTATTATGTTTTCAAGTCAGAGTAAGGCAATTTCAGGTCAGAGATATCACTCACGCTACAAGTGGCGCCATCTATTTACGATTGGACGAGTCCATGAAAAACGGGGGGGGGCGTGAGTTAGCAATGGCGCCCTGAGTCTGCACAAAAGAAAAATAAATGTGCTTACTTCAAGTTTGATTTTATATACACAATTTTAGGACAATTTTTCACAAAATCAAGGCTTACCGTAAAAACTCTTAAGATGTTATTCAATAGAAGTGTATACATCTTGACACCCCTCGTAAACATGTAAAGTTCCAAATGACGTCATCGGTAAAGACTATAAAAAAATAAGGATTCCCCTCTCTTGGTCAGATTGAGGCTACCGACTGGAAAACACCCGCACGCTGAATGACGAACTGAGACGATAACACAACGCGCTTCTCCTAAAATAAGGTGAATTTAAGGTATTATAGCAGGATTCTACAACAGATTTTGATAACTCGTTATCATTTAGACCTCACAGATTGCCTGTGGTTGACAACGGAGGTTGATTACGCGCTACTTGTTGAAAAATATGCATTTAAATTTTAAATTAAACTTCCTATTCATACTACCTACACTACAGACTGAACTTTTTAAATGATGGCATTTTGATACCAATATTTTTTTTTTGTCCTTTTCGTGTCCAATCAACGTTTTTAAATATATAATGTATAAAACAAAATAAGTTAGATAAATTTAAAATTGAAAGGATTAAAATTGAACAAATAAAAATGTTGTAAGTTTTTTCTTAAAACTAAAAGTGTCAATTGTTTGTGATAGCTTAATGTCATTTGGGAGATCATTCCACAATAAGATAAATATTTGTTAAAAAAAATAGTTTTTACCAGATGTACATAATAAATAATTTAATTTAAACAAAACATACAGGGCATCATGCATCAGAGCACAGAATTGCAAATTTTTTCCATTTAAAAGTTGGAGGACTAATGTTGTACTGTCTGTGTTATTCTGTTAGCAAGACAATTCTTGAAAAAGTGCCAAAATACAAAGCCTTAGACCAAATTCAACTAACTTTCATTGGCGGTAGAGCAACCAATTTTATTTTCAAAGCTGTACCATTTCATCAAAAGAAAATTTTAAGATTTATTTTTCCTTCAAGTTTGAGAGGTGATTTCGTGATTCTCAAAGTATATATTGGCCAAGTTACAAAATAAATTATATTTGGGGAATTTTTTAATAGAATTGTGCTGCTGAAACCCACATAAGTGGTCTTATATTATGCTTCAGTGCCCAAGGAAACAATTCTTTAGAAAAAAACTCAATCTCGTGGTTACAATGATTTTCTTCTTAGGGTAAAAATAACATTAAAAAAGTATAAAAAATAGCATATTATTGTGACAATGTCAAACCTGTGCCTGTGCTCAATGTAGGTAGGGTTTCCAAAAACTATCATACATGCCTCTGTAAATTAGCCATGGAAAGTTAGAATTCAATTCATTTATTCCATTTTCTCATTCATTCAGCTTACATGCTTTCATAAACTTAAAAAAACATTATTTACTTAAATGACTTAAACATTGTCCAAATTGAACTGAAACCAATGTGGTCCATATTAAACCTAAGTGTGATATTAGTTTGTTGAAATAAAGTGTCAGAGCTAGTATAGTATCTAATGCATTAGAAATTAACATTCACAGCATTCAGTATGGGTAAAGAAAAAGGTGGATTTTTAACGCCAAAGGCAATTGCTAATCGTATCAAAGCGAAAGGTCTCCAGAAATTGCGATGGTATTGCCAGATGTGTCAGAAACAATGCAGAGATGAGGTAAGTTATTTGTATCTGTGATTTTGAATTTACTACTCACCAGTTTTCACTATCTTGTCTGGGATAGTCCTAACTTTCACGTGCAATCCATTATCATTTATTCCTCTCATTTGCAGAATGGATTCAAGTGTCATCTCACTTCAGAATCTCATCAACGGCAGCTGCTTTTATTTGCTGAAAATCCTGACAGATACATTGATACCTTTTCTGAGTAAGTAACATTTCTTATGTGATGTCATATAATAGGGGGAGGGAGAAGCAATGAGTTGACTGTACTCCGTATAATGTATGCAAAATCTGACTTGTTTTGCCGTTTCATTCTCATCTCTCAGTTTTCTGTTAAAATCTCATATAATACTTTAAGGAGATGATGAACCAAACTGCATTTGTGAATAAAGAAGACCTACATGACTTGCATATGATTTTGTTTTCTACTGTGGGGTTCTTTTCAGATGCAGTATCGTTCATTCTTTTCTGCAGTAACAAACAGTTATCTTTTAATTGCAATCTCAATAATAAAGCCACTTCATATTTGGGTCATTCCACAGAAACGGTGCACTTTTGGTATTTCAAGTGCAAAAAAAAAATGAAATTTTCATGTCATTATGAGCGTTGTCAATTGGAAAGGTTTAAGTGAATTCATGTGAAAAATGGTGATGCGTCTGAGCCAGCAAATAAAGGTAAATTGCTACGAACTGCATTGGACGCTCCAATGATTCTAAAACAATAACATTGCCACGGTTGAACAAGCAACTGTCAATCATTGCATACGACCACAAATATGTGAAAACGACATAAAATGATAATGCATTAATTATTACATGACAACAAAGTATTTTTCATTTTTTGCCTTTGAATATATTTAAATTGGTTGGTCATGTGACCTGTTATGTCAGCCATTACGGTAACAGGAAGGACAGTAACAGGATAGACATTTAAGGAAACTATATGCAATATCTGAAAGGGAAATTGTAGTAATTACACCCAAGTTTCCATTCAATTTTGTAATCATGAGAAGTTATTTCCTTGGGAAAATAGCTTCCTCATAAACTCAGTAACAGGAAGACATGCATTGAAGTCACCCCCTGCCAATAGGAGAGTTTAGGAATTCCCGAAATGACGTCAACATAAAGCATATGAACAGCTAATATATGAACAGACATTTATTTAATAATTATTTTAATAGCAATTCATGTGTCATTGAACATACTGAAGAGTGTGAAGTGTAATTGCATGGAATTAAATAGGACTTCATAACTTTTCTGTTAGGTTCTGTAATCAATGGCTAAAAGGGCCGAATTAACTTTGCCATTTGGGCATTATGTAAAATGACACCTGTTCACAGCATGTGGTTGCTAGCCCAGTTGAGAATTGAGAGAAAATCAGTAGCCTAATTTGTATTTCCTAAATCATTTTACATAGAATAATTGCTACTGCCGAAAGACTGCATGCCAATATCCAAATAGTCCAAATATTCCCCAAAATAGGTGTCTTGAGTGGAAAAAATAAAGAAATAGATCCTATCAAATTATCCAAATCAGCTCGCCGGATAATTTTAGTTCTTATCTGTCCGTTGAGAGGTTGCTGCAATACTGGCCATAAACAGCATGTTACCAGTTGCGGAATGGCGGATTTCAACCAAGATTAGTGATTTGTATGATTTCAATGGTGTACGAAATGCCTAAATTCAGTTAATAGAATCATTGCAATGTTATCAATTAATTACAAAATTTGTTGAAGACATTGCAATGAATTTATAATTTAATACAAACTTTATAGATGAAAAGGTGTGCTGTTTATTACAATTATTGCAAAAAAATTCACATATTGTGCAATATTATCCAAATATTGCACAATATGTGAATTTTTATTGTGTACCTGTTTTATTATTATTTAATAAATAAATGTAGGCATACATGGGTACAAAATATCCATGTAGTTCCAAGTAATTAGTTTCTTAATATGAATTTTAATGAATATCCTGTTAGCATATGAGCATTATGAAATAAAGATGGGAGTATTTGCAATTAATGATGATAATAATAATAATAAATTTGTATTGCACCAGATCAGATATTTGCATATCTGGGTTTAATCTCTAAGGTTAATATCACAGGACATTTATCAAGTTCATTCAGCTGGCTTGTACAGCAAATCTCAATTTCAGAACACAGGTGAATTCACGTATGGCCTGTAAATTGCAATTCTTATTGCAAAATTTCTGTGCTTCCTTCAATATGTACATACTCATATTTAAATTTAAATACAATTTTCTGTCATTGTTTTTGCCTACCATATGTGTATAATTTCTATTGTGTATTCGTAAGCTCCTTTGTGTTGCAATCAGCAATAGTAAAAAATATAACTTTCAATCAGTAATTTAATAAATTTCATAATTAATACCAATACATAATATGTACAGCCATTATATCTCAAAGAAATTAAGAGCCAGTTTTTCTAAGATTCATGCACTTAACCATTAGGTTGTGATATACCACATCTCAGATTTTGCCCAAAATTTTTTTTTTGGTAAATATTTGCTAAAAAGTGGGAAAAATCACATTTATAGCCCCCCATACCTTTTAGGTAATTTTGGGGGGCTCTTTGAAATATAAGGGCTAAAAACGTTTCCTGTGATAATCGGGATTTCAAATGCAATTTTTTCAGTGTGCCCTTAGTGAACCTCTGTGATATTTGAATGGCTAAATATATGGGGTCAAGGGTTTCATTTGGTATCAAATTAATGGGGGTTGACTTAGGGCGCAGACAATAGGGGGCTCTCAAAGTTACTACTTGCGACCATTTTATGCCACATTGCCAGGGCAATTGTGGCTTGCGCCCTAAGTGTACCTCAATGTTTTGTGCATGCATATGAAGGAAGGGTCCTATACTATAACTTTGGATGAAAATTAGGATGGTACACTGAGGGCGCATGCCCACAGGGGGCGCTGTTTCCTGTAAAAAAGTGAAACAGACCCTTTTTCAGGGCTCCCTCTCTCATTGCGCCCTAAGTCAAATTTAATGTAATCAACCAATTTATGTTCCAAAACATCTCTAGTTTCTGTGGTATAAGAATCACTGAGGTACTCCTGTCCATTACCTCTCTATAATTTTTTATATGTACCATTGATGACGATTTTGCCGTTTTTCTGAAAATCACCAGGATGCTTTCAGAATGTTTCCTAAAAGTCTTGCAAGTTGTGTTTCTACAGGTTTTTGATTGTGAGGAATACATTTGTTTGGAATACCAAGAGTAGGTACTGCCTCACATCCCTATTTTATTTGTTTTTCATTCACAATGTCTGATACGCAAATAATACAGGAAGGAGGTGATCAAGTAGGAGAAGTGATATAATCATTATATGATAATATATACATTCCAGTCTTCACAACTATATTGATGTCACGGCAAAGTAAGAGATTCGAGGAAAGTGAACAAAGAGGAAAACCAAATTTTTTCTGACTTTCTATTATATATATATATTAAAATATGACATAATGTCAAAATTAAGTTTAAAAAGTTAAAGTATTATATAATTAAGATACGTTACTGTAAGATTTCATGCATATTTTAGACATATTCTGATGCTGATGCAGTACTTGGTGTCTGAGCAGCTGCTCAGGAACAGAAATAAAATTAAAAATTTCTCGCCCACATTTTCTTATTAGGGAAAACATAGCTGTGAAATGTTAATATGACCAAATAGTGTGCCAGGATGCAGAGACCTTAATTATTTTAGAAGTCTATATACGCAAGTGCAAACAAAATATTTCGGAATATATGCCTGTTTCTGGAATGATCAAAAGATCTCGTTTTTTTCTTGCCCTTCCGAAGAACCCTTTTGTTACCCTGTTTGTCAATCTGTTTGTCAATAAATATTCTGCTGCTGCAGTGTTTATAATGGTTTATATATACTATTATATAGCATTGGCCACTGCCGTTGACGGTCAGTCAACCCCAATCGATTTATAGAGCACAGCGTGACGTCACGGTAAACGCTCCTTAACTCTTTAATTTCATCAGTCCACATACCTTGACAAGTTTTGTTTTGTATCTAGCAGCATTTTAATACCATGGTAACAGGAGGGACATTGATTCTGTGGACAAACTTTAACAAATGGGTAATATTGCTGAAACTGCATATATTTAAAATTTTCTTCACCAGTTGAAAATTCAACCTTTTCTGATTATATTTAAGCTACATTCATTGAGTAGGGTGAAGAGGAGATATATAAATAAGGTGTGGGACATGCCAGTTTTGCTGCATTATACAACAAATAGAGCCAAAATATCACTCAGCACAGACTCCTGCAAAAATTTCATGTGTGTATTTATATCTTAAAATTAATTAATCTGACCATCCTCATACCATACTCATTTTACTAAAACCATTTTGCATGGCATAATCACTTTTGAAAGTTGAGGGATTGGGGGGGGGGGGGGTGCACCGTTTCTGTGGAATGACTCATTTAAGGCCAGATTTTCTGGTTGGTTTGCTCTTTTAGCATATGTATAAATACAGGAAAACCAAAAGGAAGCGTAAAGCCAACTTAGGCAAAGCTGGGTTCGCGCTGGCTAGCCATTCGCCATTTCACCATTGGCGAACAAACAGTGTAAATGGCAAAATAAAAATGGCAAAATAAAAATAACTTCCAATAGCACAAAAACTAAAGAAGTGGTGAAACATAAGATCAATATAATCCAAATGTGGCGAAACATCACAATATACTGGTCAGCAAAAAACCAATTAATCAGGCTAAGAACCAATTATTGCATTTAACAGAGAGCTTTGGGTATGGTCCGTAGTGTTTAAACTGCATTTTCATTCTCAAACAATGACCCTGTTACATAAATCTTGACATTTTTACAGAGAGTTTAAAGATGAGTACCTAGAGTTGCTAAGGAGACGGTTCGGAACCAAGAGAGTCCAGTGCAACATAGTCTACCAGGAGTACATCAGCGATCGTGAACATGTGCACATGAACTCCACTCAATGGGAGACGCTGACTGATTTTGTCAAATGGCTTGGAAGAGAAGGTGAGAAAAATTAATGTAGAAAAAGTGCAGTATAGCGGACCCAAATGTATGACCATATTTAGCGAGTCCCATAGTGCAGCTCCTTTGAAATTTATTTCAGAGTAGAGCTACCCGGAAATTTCCGGGATATACCAGCACAAATTAAGAAGAAGAAGGCATATGACGTCAAATGATTTAATTCAATATGTGACGTAACAAATGGTGGCTTCAAGGCAACAACGCAGCTTATTATTGTTTATTTTTTCTTTCTTGGGAGCTGCTGCCACTAAACCCCCGCTAGGCTACAAAAATGTTATTCTTATTATTGTGTGCCACAACGATATGAAATAGTGATTATTTTCATATTTCATGGATGCCAAATATGGCCATAAATTTGGATCCGCTGTACTGCACTATACTCATAAATAATATTATTTTGATAGTCAGAGGCAAACTTTTAGGGACGAAACTAAAAAATGACAAAAATGTTACGCTTGTGTGCTTCAAAGGCTCATTACCTTTCACGGTTAACTTGAATTTGAAAGAATTTTTTTTCAATTCATAATAAGCCTTGAAAATGTTAGAATTTTTCTGAGAATTTGAACTGTTTGACCTAAAGCATACCAGACAGAACCTGATTTTTTTTAATGAAAATTAAATGAACTGTAAAGCAACTAATTGTTGCAACTTTTGTTCGGTTTGTTGTGTTTATGATCTTGATGATGGTAATCTCAAATTGTGCAGTTGTGATTTCAGTGAAATGAGGTTTTTTGTTCATCTTTTGTGACAGGACATTGTAAGGTTGATGAAACGGAAAAAGGATGGTATGTTCAATGGATCGACCGGGATCCTGAGACGTTGACAAAACAAGCAGCGCTCGAGAAAAAGGAGAAAATGGACTTGGACGATCAAGACAGAGCTCAGAGATTTTTGCAACAACAAATGGAGCGAGCCGCGGCCAATGTTTGTGATAAACCAGTTGCCGAAGCCACAGAATTACAGAGAGAAAATGACGAAGAGAAAGTTACCTTCAGTTTTGGTCATTCAGCTAAGAAGACCGAGGAAGTCGCCAAACCATCAACTAGGTAATTGATTTGTTGTGTAAATGCAGTTAGGCCCAGAAGTTTACATACACTTGTGTGCAAAATATATATGCTTTTATTGACACAGTAATATCATACATGATACATTTGTCAAAATTAACAGAAAAAACAAAAAACATGTACTACGTATACTTCTACTCACTATTTCTATATTCAATATATATCTGCATGGTATAAAAGTTAAAGGTATACATTATCAATAGATTATCTACATATCCATGGTCCCAGTTGCTGAACAATAGCACGGTAATATGAGCATTAATTTTATAGACATCTATCACATGTATACAGTAACCCTAAATACATATATTACTGCAGTTAATACTGTTCATTATCACAATGTTGATTAAAGTACAAAATTTGAATTTAGGAGTATATACAACAAGGCATAGTCAACAGTTATATACATGAATGTAAAAGCACATAGATCACAATACTTATAGTGCAGAAACTGCTAGTTTGGGGGGTGATGGTTAATGCTCGATGATAGATGATGACCCAAACATTCATTAGGCATCAATATTTACAAGAAATTTTCCAAGGGATTTTAACAACTCAGGCTCTTTTGATTTCATGATGGTCTTAAATTTGTCTTCTTTGTATAGTTGCTCAAAATTTTCTATGTGATCATTAGCTATTTTAAAGAGGTCCTCACGGCTTAGTGTGTTATGTGGGCATACTATGAGACAATGTTTTTCATCTTCTATTTCGTGCTTATGGCATTTCAGGCATAATCTCTCAACTGCTGGCAATATAGGGTTTTCATGTCTACCTATTTCAATTCGTAAATTATGTGAGCTTACTCTAAATCTGGCTATTTTATTATACATCTTTCTGCTAAGGTTTAGTAGAAGGTAGGGTTCAATATCATTCAATTCTGACCATTTTCTTTTATTTATAGCAAAGTAAAAGCAATGTTTTTCACTTGAATGATTTTACTCACAATTTAATTCCCGACATCTTGTTCGATTGTATGCAAACTTTCGTGTCCAACTGTATATATAATATCTTATCACTAATTATAATATATATCTTATCACTAATTAATTGCACATGATTAGTTTGATCACATTTACAAAGTCATTGCACAAGCCTTTACATAAAGTTTACAAAACATTTATTATACATTATTATACATTATATTAAACCCTTTTAAGCATTTTGCCTTTTAAAAAGTTCCACAGTGACGGTAGTTTTTCAAAGCAGTGGGGTCAGGTCATACCTGTTCAAAGCTTGTGACCCTTGACGTCAAATGCATACAAAGTAAGAGTTCACGTAGTTTATACAGAGCACTGAGCAAACCATAACCCACAGATTCAATAAATATAACTTTCTCAGGCAAATAACAAAAATCAATTGGATAAGATGTCAAATATACATTAAAATGCACTAAAAATACTGCTGCTTGGATGCACTTTGCTTCGGCCAATCACAGTCAAGGGCGGGAACATTTTCAGCCAATAGAATTGCAGTATTATGTTGTAGCCACCTGGTGGAAATACGGAGAACCTTCCTTGAAAATCCACTATTGTACACCATTATATGAGTGTAATAAAGATATATATTGTTTTCTGTTGTAGTGCAAATCCACTTGAAGAAATATCTAAAGCTACAGAGAGTAAGCCAAAGGAAGGAAAGCCTAAAAAGGAGACATCTCAAGTCACTGGTGAGAAAAGAAAGGCAGCTCACGCATTGGAAGAAATTATGAAGGTGTGTGTTTTGTGGTCTCCTCTTGTATTTTCATATCATGCACACTAGAACCTTGGGTTATAGCCTCTCTCTGCACTTAGAAATCATAAAACTTCTAGATTTTTAGAGCTGCGTGATACTGGTTTTATCAGCATACTCTAAATCATCCTTAAAACAAGCCCTTGTCTAACATCATTCTGGATGTAACAAACTTATTTCTTTTGTCATGAGGAACTTTGCCTGAATAAGTAAGGCACTGCAAAACATTCATTACCATTTTCCAGATTTGGATTATATCATAACATCATAAATGCGACCAACTTGTTATTAGGGCCGAGTATAAGAATATTATGCCAGTTTTGTGGTCTATTTCAACAATTTATTTTTCTCTCAAAGATGGAAGAAGAAAAGAAAGAAAAGATGAACAGGAAAGACTACTGGTTGCATCCTGGGATAGTTGTCAAAATTGTCACCAAGAAAATCGGCGTTTCATACTACAAGAAGAAGGGCGTTATCAGGGTGAGTATATAACTGATTAAATTCATATCCAGACGTGGAAAAGGTTATTTCTATCAGACAGGTTTTATTTGCTGTAAACATGTACAAAAGAAACAGTATAAACACTATATACAGAAAGTTTGCTATCACTGCTGGGGTGCCACCAAAAATATTCTTCATCCAGATCCCTGCAGACCCTACCAAATAGATGTCAGCTTTTTGTAAATTTATATAAATTGAGATTTTTGTTTAGGAGATGGCAATGAGGCCTCGTAAAGATTCTGTTACAGTGTCCATAACATACAAATGCAAAGTGCAGAGATTTCTCTACCATATTGTCAATTTCTAGACATCTCATTCAGATGAAAAATATTGATACACTAATAAGTGTAAATTGTGAATATTACGCACGGGCACACTCATAGTAAAAGTCTGGTGATAATTAGGTCATTGTTCAGGAATAGACTTTTGCCTATATTTTACTGCAGACCAGCATAATACTAAACTCAGTAACAACAAACACCTTTTGACAGTCTCAAATAATGTTATATATAAGCTCTTGTGACTGGACCTACATGAATGGTGAATTGAAATGTACTTAGGGTACCTAATTCCGTGAAAACCTGCAACCTTAATCGACAGCTGCTTAAATTTCCCGTTTCACTGTCATTGCTTGTCTACACATTAGAATATAATTCATTTGTTTATGTATGTACCTTGTGCACAATTTGTTTATTAGGGTTGAGGGTAATTGCGCAAAGGGCCATCATGGAATTAAGAACACCTCTGTAATTTGGTTTTCAGGAAGTGAAAGACAACTACATAGCAATTGTGAAAATGCTTGACAGTGGTGATAAACTAAAAGTGGACCAAGCGCATCTGGAAACAGTTCTCCCTGCTATTGGTAAGTAATACTAAGTATGACTGAAACAGTTACAAGCACCCATCAGTAAAGTTGCTAACAGCGAGTTACGGGCGTTAATGGTGACATCCAGAATGAAAAGTATGATAGATTATGTCCTTCATCTACTATCTTTCTTTGTCCGCATGTTTTGGATCTGCCCCTAGCCATTTTTATTAACACCTGCAACTCGGTATTGGCCGCGATCTCGGCAAGGGGTCCTGAATTATGATCTGTAGCTGAGTGGCTCAGTAGTTGAGGTGCCAGTTAGCTTTCCTATGGGTCCTAGGTACAATTCAACTTGCAGTCCTTGAAGGTCAAATACATGTTCATTTTATTTTACCAGGAAAGTTGGTGATGGTCATCAACGGTGCTTATCGTGGGAGTGAAGCTGTTTTAAGAGAAATAAATGAAAAGAAATTCTGTTGTTCTATTGAAATCAAATCGGTAAGTGTGAAGTTTTATCATTGATTCTCAAAGTAAAATCAAATACATTTATATGCTGAGATATGACTAGAATATGATTAATAATGTATATCCCACTCTCTACTAACGTTTGTGTGGGATGACCTATGTTACGTTTCTGATATTGATCATTTTGATCACATCCGGAAGAATTTCCTAGCCATTTTAACATAATTTATAGAGCTTGGTGGACTGATGGTTAAAGGCATCCACCAATTCCACATTGGCCAGAGCTCTCTTTTTAAGTTCGTGGGTTCGATTCAAGGCTGGGCACCTTTACGAACTATGTCTCAACTGGATATCAGAACCGTTCATTGGGGTGCTATGTACATGGTGTCTATGCTGGGGATAGTGAAAGACCCCAACCATGGGGTACTGTGTAACTTGGTTGCAAGCCTCATTTCATCATTACATCTGCCTTTGGAAGGTCGTCATATAAGTTGACTAACCTTTATTAGCATTGAGAGTATACAATACAGTTACAAAATACAGTAAATGATTTGTTGTTTGCAGGGACCATTAAAAGGACGAGTAGTGGACAAAGTGCAGTATGAAGACGTTAGTAAAGTACACACAACGTGAAATGCTAAGAGACTGTTGCTTTTGTGATTTATATATTTATATTGAGAAGCTGAAGGACCCAAGAAATGAACTCTCGTGTAATGAATGGGACAATCCAAATTGGTCTTGCTCCATTCTGTAAAATTTTGTAAAAACCTTTTAATATGTGTGTCTTGGTGATTCAAATATTGTAAAGTTGTGCATACATTGTATATATTGTAAATTGATTGTATTTTTGATGTAGATGATGTTTATGTGAGACTTGTCAGTATGTATCTGAGGAATAGAGACCATTTGTTCTTAAAAAATTGTTCCATTCAATTGTGTACATAACTGGAAATTTTAATCATGAATGAAACTAATAAAATATTTATGAACTGAATTTAATGAGGGTGTTCCAATGTTGTTAATTGATTCCAATATGTATAGTAATTATTATCAAGAGATGAAAGATGACTCCAGTATCTTTGTTGATATGTGTCATGTACGGTAAATTTATAAATTGAGAATTAAATTTGAGTTAATGTTTGAGCTTTCATTTAAAGTAAATAGATTGTAACAGCTGGTGCTTAAATTATGAAATTTTTATGATGCAGAAAATTCAACAAGGTTTTTCGTTGTGTAAACACAAAGGACTTGTATATATTATATAGTTAAATTGTAGGCGAATATTGTATTTAGGTTGACACACCGTTACTGTTTAGTTTGCAGGGAATGGTCAAGAATAGCCGACGGTCATCATGGTGTTTTCAAGAAAATACAGTGTGGTTGGATTCAGTGTTTTTGTGACAACAATTTTGATTACAAACGCTCAATTTATTGCAAAGAAACCACTCAGAAAGACTTGGTGGGCGAAACGTATCAGTGATTCCCTTTTCGTAGCTGGCAGGTTGTCCGACGTCCAGATTAAATATGCTTCTGAAGATGGGTTCAAGTCTGTCGTATCCATTTACAATCATACCGAACCTGGTAATTTTGGATCTAAGCAACTGCCACTGACTGAAGAAGCCAAGGATATAGCCGAAAGACTTAGTGGGTTGAATTTTGGTGTTCTGTGCAATAGAGAAAGCCATAACGAAGATGAGGCTGATAACGCATGCTGGCGAAGTAAAGAATCTGTTCATAGATTTGATGAAATGTACAAGAGTATGACAAAGCCTGTTTTGCTTTATTCCAACACCGGTTACAGCGCTGCTTTCATAGCTCTTGCGTGGCTTACATGGCAAACTCGTCTTGGTAAAATAAATGATCCAGATTATCAAACTTCTGCCGAGCGCTTCTATCATAGAGCTGCGGGTCTTGGGTATGACTTCTCCAAGAAGGATGATCTGAAGACGATCATTGAGGAATTAAGTGGAGGACAAACCGTCAACTGTCCAGCAAAACCAGATTTGACCATCCCGGACTGGTACAAGCATTACTGGTGGGCTAAACCAGTGGAGAGAAACTGGTACATTGCTGGGCAGATTCGCTCAAACCAGCTAGATCTCGTCAAAAAACTCAACCCAGATGTGATATTAAATGTTCGTAAGGGACCAACATACACCAATCCAGAAACCAATGAAGTTACGCAAACACAAGAAGAGGTAAATTTAATTTTGAAGCATCTTGAGAGATATTTGATTTGTGATACAGTTGCATTACTTACGTAAAAACCTGGATGCACCAAAAAATAAATGATGATTTATTGTTTGTTTCCAATAACAATACTTGGTTTCACTTCTCAATGCACTGCTAGACCTTGCTACAAATATTTTACCGTTCTATCAGTGTTTAGGTTGGTGCATGATGCTACTTTTTTAATGGATTTTTTATGATATGCTTTTTTATATGTTTTCTACAGGTCACTCTGTTAAACGTTAATGAAAAGTGTTCAACTTACAAATGTCCAGGTGGACGCCAGTCTGAAGCACAACTTCGGGCTAATCGGATCGATCCAAACAAAACTGCTGAATATGTCGGTCCCAACAACCCCAATGGTGTCAACTACATGTCTCGAAATTCGCTCGAGTTTGGTGATGATATTGGCTACAATGAAACTTCACAGAGGCGTGCTGTGCAAAACGTACCTCTTGAATACATTCACACTCCTATAGGTAAGTCTATGACTGCGAAAATCATTGTGTTTATGGTATGCACTGTACAAGTAGTTAGATAAATGCAATGTATTGATAATATTGATATTAATGCTATGTTACTGCTTTCCAGGAGGTCATCTTGGGTACCATGAAACGATGTACAGGCTTTATAATAGGACCTGGAGAGATGCCCACACCAGGGGAAATGTATTTATGCACTGTAGAACTGGATACAGATCAGGTTGGTGTTATTTTGCAGTATACACAGTTATTTTACAGGTAGCAATTGATGATGAATTATTATGCTGGTTGGTCTAATGGGTAAGGTGCTCACGAGCTTCCCTGAGGTCCTGGGTACAGTTCTGGTCCAGGCATTCTTAGTGAGCTATGGTGCTGCTGTGCATAAGTAAGTGAACCCCACTGAAAAAAAAACCACTTGCATAATTGTATTAATGGTTCTTAATATTGAAAAAAAGCATGAAATAAGTCTGCTTACTCTTGGTAAAGATCTTGCTTCTTATTGAGTTGAGAAATAATCTTGTGTTAGAGTTAATGAAGTCTGAATGTTGATGATGAGTCTAACTTTTAGAATTGAAAAGTTGAACCTTTATATTTTATCAGAAAGAAGTTTGTGTCAAAGATATTTCTGATATCCATTTAAATTTGGACTGTAAAAATTAGCTTAATGTACAGTTTCTCTTTGCCATTGATTTTTCACTTATTCTCCCAAGGTCTCGAGTAATATTGAATCATTATTGATGTCACTTTCGTCAGTGAGACTGACCTATTTGCTAGGTGTCTGGATAATTATTTGAATTGTGTAGTGATTTATTGTGTTATGCAAATTTTTAATCGCAGTTGTGCCAACCTTAATGACGCTAGGCTTGATAATGGAAAAGGATATGGACTGGGCAATTGCGAAGGGGAAACTGATTGGTTATAGCTTCACAGAACAAACGGACTCTGGTGTCTGGAATTTGTTTAAGTTTGTCTTCAACAACACCAGGACTAGCAGTAAGTATGTCTCAGGTTGGATTTCAGACTGACACTTCAATAAATTAGGTAGCCTCATAAAAGCATTTTTGGATAAGGGTTTTTAGTGTTTCAGTTCTTACCTCATTTTATTCAAAGAACATTTTTCATTTCGGAGTTCGGATATTTGCTTCTCAATTTTCAAAGTTCTGACAGCTACGTTCGTAACTACATAATGTTTTTGTTTTCTATTTCAGGTCAAAAATCGGCGTCCACATGTCCTGACAACATTGAAAGTGCATCGATCAGTAGAAAATCTTCAGTAATTGGGCCGGTTCTTGTGTCTTTTACATTGTTTGTCGCAAATTTATTAATGTAATTACTCTTTTAAGTGGTGACCTACCATATTATTGCATGTCTAGTGCCATCGAGTTTCAGAACAAAATTTAATTGAATTATTATTCAATGGCATGGTATATAACAATATAACACAACTTACCAAATTTCATGTTGAGTTTAGGTGTGAAAAAAAGTTTGCACTGTACACGCATACAGTAATTTTTTTTTCTGATGTATATATTTACACATTATTACTAATATGTTACATGATATTCCAACTGACAATCAAATTTGCAAGTATTCATCTTTTGATTTTCAATCCTTCCATACTAGTTAAAATATTTTACTCAGGACTTTATGTATATTAATTAAAGTTCCACACACATAATTAGGCTACATATTCATGAACTTTTTTGTTCTAATTATACTTTTGCGGCTCTGCACACTTGTTAGCTTTTACGTACACATTTGTATTTGTTTTATAATTATTTTGTACCTATTTGCTGTACAGTGTACACTGTACTTCAAGTTGACAATTGACCAACATAAGTGCATTGAATTCAAAATACACTATCTATTGTGCAGTCATTCTATAATGTTCAATTTACAAATATATTTGTATTTATACTCATGAAAACCACAGGATTTCACCACCGACTGTAAATCAAGTTTTATCTTTTCTTATTTTTTCACATTTAGTTTATGTCATGGATAATGATATTTTATGACAAACTTAATACAAATTTTTATTAAATATATTGTTTATTGCATGTGCTGACTGTTTCCTTTACAGAAATACATAACAGATTTGAATGCTTTTCTTATCAGGTAGATTCATTCAAAAATGTTTTAACTATATGATTTTGCAATTTGTGAAGGAAGATCTAATCAGGGGTGATTATTATATATTACTTTTATGTGTCTTTATTAACAATAAGGTGGTCATAGTGTGTGATTCCACTGTTCTGGATCACAATTCTATTCTGCAGAAACATGTACAACCGAGTAGAGTCAAGCATTCTAAATCTAGGAAATATTCAGAATTGATCTTAAATGTTGCCAGTTATGAGAGAAAAAAAAAGTTTTTTCCGTAAAGAATTCTGGTGCACCAGAATGTGTTTCTTTGAAAAAGTATTGTATAATCATTTGTTAATATATTAATTAATCTGGAGTGCCTTTGTGATATGATATTGAGATGAATTATTCAGATAATATTTTATATATCAAGTATATTTTTAGGTCATCTGATTTATTTGTCTGTATATGCAGACTGTGTAATTGGCATGTCCATTTTACCCTTGTGTAGCTGACTACTAAGAATCTCAAATAATATTTTTATTTTATTGGGTTATCTGTCTTTCTCTTGCGGATATTATCTACGTGTTGCTGTCACATATATTTATATAAAATTTACAATTTACCCGGTGAAGGCTTGTCCATGCACAGGCCCGAATTACTGTTCGCCAACTTCAGCTGACGCATACACGGTGGCCTGTACTATATATATCCTAGGTTATTATAATAGGGCAAGTGCATAAGTCGGTGAACGGTAATTTGGGCGTGAGGCTGTGGTCCATGATACATGTCATAATTATTCAGGAATTTTTCTGTGGTGCATTTTACACAAGTCACACTTGAATTATTTTGTTTCTCTAATATGCTAATTGTATATCTATTGGAAATAAACAAAAAAGTTATTAACCTCAGTTCATCTCTTATCACATATATTTTTTTCGAGTAAACATACACTCGGCGACAGTGATTTTCGCCACGACAACGAGATTCGCCACCCCCCTAAAACTACAATAAACACCTTTTAGATGGCTGCCACAGCGTAAACTCGGCGACAGTGAAATTCGCCGCGACAACGAGATTCGCCACTTGTAATAAAGTGCAATAAACATTTATTAGAAGGCTGTTGGGGTGACAGAGTATTGTCAATTATATAAACAATTAGTTTTGTAACAAATCATGAACTTGCAAGGTGTATAATTGAGTATTAGGGGGGTGGCGAATCTCGTTGTCGTGGCGAAAATCACTGTCGCCGAGTGTACCATATATTGTTTGAACTTGGAAATACATCGTGTCATCTCAGAGGTACAAATTTAAAGTTAATGCTGTTAGATGGTACATAGCAATTAGTTATTTAATTTGAGCAATAATATTTTGTTGGAAACATCTCTTGGCAGCTTGAGGTCCTGGGTTCAGTTGCAACACAAAAGTATGAATACTGCTGATAAAACAGAATTTTACAGATTATTTTCTGTCCAGATCTGCATCATTCCATTGTTTAGTCTGTTAACCACTAGGGGGACACTGCACTTTCGCGCCCTCTGGAGAAACTGGTGTAAGTTAGCTGGGAAATTCGGCTGCTGTGCTGTTATTCTGGAAAGTATGTATTCATCGTATTCATCATAAAAGTGATAATAATTGATTAATGTACATTGTGATGACATCTTTGTGCACACACCTTTTGTGTCACCACACTGTCATCAGTCAAAGAGGATCGAGAATCCTGTTATCATGGATCGACCGGATCCATATTTCATGCTTTAGCTTTAACTACAGGATATAGACCATGCATGTTCAAATGCACGTAGCCCTTTGCAAATTGGACCCCTAACTGACAGCCTTATCTGCTTCTCAATTACTAATTAATCTCCAGATCTTCGGGTAACTAGGTGTAATAACAGTAATTAATATTTATTGTCTCTGTACATTGTATCTATTTATCATGTTTATATATATTGTTTTTAGGAGTGAAGATACAATGAAACCCTGCTTGATTTTGGCTATCTTCTGTTCAACTTATATTTTGGATGTTGGTTCGGAATTTTATGCCTCAAAGCCAATGGGCAAAACATGGTGGGCGAAACGGATTAGCGAAACCCTCTTTGTAGCGGGACGATTGTCAGACATCCAGATTAAATACGCATCTGAAGATGGGTTCAAGTCTGTCATATCAGTTTACAATCATATTAAACCAGGTAATTTAGGATCGAAGGAATTGGTACCGACTGATGAAGCTAAAGACATAGCAAGACGTTTATGCGGTATGGAGTTTGAAATGTTATGCACTGATGAAAGCCATGATGACGATGACGTTAAAGGGGCTTGTTGGCGTAGTCTCGAAGCAGTTAGAAAATTTGACGAGCTCTATAAAAGTGTACAGAAACCTGTCCTGCTTTACTCGAACACCGGCTACAGTGCTGCATTCATTGCGTTGTCCTGGCTTGTGTGGCAAACTCATCTTGGTAACATTAACGATGTGGATTATCAAACATCTGCGCAGGACTTTTACAAGCGTTCGGCAGGTCTTGGCTATGACTTCAGTGAAGATGTAGTAATCAAGAAGATTTTAGAGGAATTGAGTGGTGGCCAAAAAATTGAGAATCCCGCTAAGCCAGATTTGACAGTCCCTGACTGGCACAAACATTATTGGTGGGCCAAACCAGTGGAGAAGAATTGGTATATTGCTGGACAGATTTGGTCCGAGCACCTGGATTTGATTACAAGACTTGGTGCTGATGTCTTGGTCAATTCTCGCATGGGAAGCACAAGCAAAGATCCTGACACGGGAGACTTGTGTGAAACTCAAGAAGAGGTGCGAGTACTTTATTTTGAGAGAAATTGATTTTGTGGCCCTGTTTAACTTACACATTACTAATATACAATTAATTATTTCTTCAAATTACTCAAATCCTGATATTTTCACGATGTAATATGTGAAATATCAATGTCCAAACATATATTGCATAATGTTATACATTCTTTGTCGTTAATTTTTATGTATATGGCTCCAGTAATGGCTTTTAAACATGTTAAAGTTGATATTTCCATCTTGCAGGTTACTCTTCTGAATGTCAATGAGGATTGCTGGACATACTGCCCTGATGGACGTCAGTCTACAAAACAACTCATGGCCAATCGTATTGATCCAAGTAAACCTGCAGAATATATTGACCAGACTAATCCAGAAGAAGAGAACTACATGGCGAGAAATCAGTTGGAGTTTGGAGATGATATTGGATACAATGAAACAATAGAACGCCTTGTAGTGGACAACATTCCATTGGAATACATTCATACTCCACTAGGTCATTATCAAATTGTCAATGAAATCATTGTTCAAAACAGTATTTTACAAAATAAATTTTGGAAAACAGTTATTGGAAATGTTCTTCATATCACAAATTGCTCAGAACAGATGTTATGATTTTCCTGTCATTATTGATTCAGTTTCTTCAAAGATAAGTCGGGTTAAGCTTAACAAAACCTTAATTGTAGTACTGTCATTTTGACAGGATTTGACAGGGCTAGCTCTGAGTTTTTACCAATAGTTTCAATTGTGACATTACAATTAAATATCAGTGATAACATTTCTTTATATATATGGGTGTTTTTCCATGTTTCAGAAACCTGTGATGAAATGAAATATAAAGAGTATCACCAAATTTGGAGCGATGTTCACCACAAAGGAAATGTCCTAATGCATTGTAGAACAGGCTGTAGGGCAGGTATGCAGAACAATATGATTGTGTTTGGAATATATATAATGCCATTATTTATTTATACTGACCTTGTTAACGTAACAACTGCTTGCTCTGAGAGCAAGCCGAATATTGTATCATTGGTATGAAATGAAAGTGACCTACAAATTTATATTTATAATTTTAATACCTTTACTTTCAGTTGTTCCCACTCTTTTAACCCTAGGAGTCGTTTTAGAAAAAGACGTGGACTGGGCAATTGAAAAAGCAAAACTCATTGGCTATGACTTTTCCAAAGTGTACGATCCTGATGTGTGGGATTTGTTTAAATCTGTCTTTGAAAGCAGCAAATCTAAAGCAAAAACTGAGCTTTAATCAAAAATATTATTGTTTAGATGCTGATAAATCTGGGCTCGCTGTTAGTGAAATGTAATAAATCTGTGATAAAATGATTCAAAGTCATAAAACAGGTGATAATAATGACAATTTTTTGAGATGGAAAAATGTTTATGTACAATGTTTATCTATGAGATTTTGAAGATTTTTAAACAAACCTATTTGAATGATGTATCTATGTTATTCGTAGTGCTATACTGGTAGATCTGCATTCATTTATTGCAAGTAGTATTTTTTGTGCTAGTCCGGTCTGCCTGTTGCTTTATATAATTCTACAGTACCTGCAAACAAAATCATTTAAATTATGTGATCTCAGCTTTTACTTTTGTCATGTTTTTGTAGGTTAAAATAGTTTATCTCTGTTTATGTATAATTTGATTATATGGACTTGAAAGTGCATGAATTCAGCAAGTGTTGGCCATATATTGTTACAACCAGTCTTGCAGAGAGGTATTTAGGTTGGTTGAAAAGTATATGTATACCAAAACTATGACATAAGATTTGTTTGTAATGGTTTGTGATGGCCATTAATGCTATAGTAGTTTAAATACAGTATTATACGATTGTGTTATTATTGTTTGAATGGTAATAGATGAAAGCAATACACATGATTGACATGCACAATCTGCATGATCTGTTTTAGGTAAATATCAGTGTTGGGTGTGACTGTCGGAAATTCAAACTTATCAATTAAGTGTACTAGTAGGTTCTGCTCATGCCTGGTGTGGAAGGACATTAACACAATCTTGGCGTACTCGTATTTTACGTTGCATTTGATATTTGGAATTTAAAAATTCACATTCCTGGTGTCGTACAACATTAATATTGATTAGAGGTTCTGTATACAGATGAGTATATATGTTTATTAGGTATCCGAAATTGTGCAAATTTATCACTTTATTATGTTCACTTTGTCATGCCATCTGACAGTGATTGTAATTTTACCAAATTCATTGTAGTGACTTAATAATTTTGTTAATCCAATACATTGTTTAATAATTGTTTACCTTATTGAATGTTGACTGACTAGATTGAAGTTCACGAATGAAGCATGTCTGTATTTTTTTTAAATACTATCAGATAATCAGATATGATTGATATTCATTTATTTATAATTCATTAAAGTAAGTGCCTCCAAAGGGGATTCTCATCCTAGGCAATGTGAAATGACTGGACTGTCCTGGAAGTCATTTGTGGAGGCTGTAAAGTCGGACAGTGCCTTGTGCGAGTAACAAGTAAAATGCTGCACCTAAAGGGAAAGGATGGTGTGCATCGAAGCCTCGTCATCTTTTCATTACATCTGCCTTTAACTGCTGGTCATCTAAGCTGGTTATATGTGGCATATCTGAGACATAAAAGTTTATCCAGTATGAACTGTGATTCTCATTTAAGGAGAAACTGCTATTGTATAATCTTTTTTTACAGTTCATGTGTTGGTGTTCTTTCATTGTTCAGCAGCTTGGTGGCCTAATGGTTAAAGCATTGGCTTGCTCCTCTGAGAGTCCAAGGTTAGAACAGATCTGTGAAGTCAGCTACCTGGCACTGGCTACTTGGCATTAACTTGAAATATCTTGATGTCAGCTACCTGGCACTGGCTACTTGGCATTTACTTGAACTTGTCATAAATTATGCAAAAATATTTTTAGCAGTCACAGTAAATTTAATTTTCTGTCATTATAAACTCTAGCTACTTGAGATAAATCGGCCAAAAGTTGGTTTTCGACGGACAGCCAACCCACCAACCAACCTACCAAAACTTATTATAAGGACCCCAGAAACAACAATCAAGCATTAGAACTAAGTTTCATTGCGTCAGTTTAAGTTAAAGGTCAAGCAAGAAGAGCCAGAGAGCAACAGGAACAGCGGCAGCAGCAACAGCAGCATGGATATTACCAAGGGTATCAGTAGTCACTGATGGATGTTTAATGCAGACTTGCTGAAGGTGAAATTGCTGCAGGAAGAAGTCTTGTAGTCATGCTGGAGCTTCATATCTTGTCATCCTGCCATGGCACACTTCCTGCAGGGGAATTGACATAATTGACCAGGTAAAGGCGTTGCTGCTGAACATTCTGGGTGGCATAGTGTCCTCTATGTTCTGCTGGTACATCTGTAAGTGTTCCACCATCCCTCCAATGGTTCGGGAAGCAACTCATGGGTCTCTGAGTCCTCCCAGTCAAGCATGTAGTTGTGGGCTACAGGATATCTAATCTGCATGAGGTTGTGCAGGCAACAGCAGGCTAGGAATATGGCTTCCACTGTCTTTGTTTTGTGTGGGCATGGTCGTCAGTAAACAGCGGAACCTTGCTGCCAAAACTCCAAAGGCATTCTCCACAACTCTTCTTGCTCCTGATAGCCTGTAGTTGTAGATTCTCTGCTGTCTTGTCATGTTCCTCAGGGGCAAGGGTTTCATGAGCCAACTTCTCAACAATGTATGGGATGTGTCACAACCAGGAAGAGGTGCAGGTGCAGGTAATCCAATAGGAGGTCTCAGCAAACACTCCACCATCAGAGCCAGATCCATTTGCTCCACAATCCACATAGATGAACTTTTAGTCAGCACCCACAAGAGCCATGAGTACAATGGAGTGGAATCCCTTGTAGTTGTAGTACACTGAGCCACCTTTTGGAGGACACTTGATGGCCACATGTTTTCCATCTGTGGCTCCGATGCAATTAGTGAAGTTCCATCTTGAAGCAAACATCAGCAACTTCTTTCCACTCGCCAGGAGTTGTAGGACAAGAGATGACATCTTCAGCATATTCTGCAATGATGGCTTCACAGATTTCTGGGATGATGCTGCTTATGGTGTTGCTGGCCACTCTGAAGCCATACATGAGGGACTTGTTGCTGTTGCCAGTGGCCAAATAACGAAGAGTGATGGCTATCTTCAGTCCTGGTTCCAAAGCTTTTTCCAGAAAGTGTCTGTCTTTTCTATCCTGGGAGAAACTTTAGCAAGGAGCTCCTGAAACATTGCAGGCTCCATTCTGAGGAAGTTCTTGTAATGCATTGGATCCTCTTCCCACAATTCAGTCAGTAAGCGTTCATATTGCCCCATCTGCGGTCGTCTTAGCAGCCATGGCCTGACCCAAAATCTTTTCTCTGAAATTTTCCTCCTCTTCCTTGCTAATAACATTTGTCTTCTTCTTCTTTCTTCTCTGTGAAGGCTTTCATTTTGCACAGCTTCCAATACAATATCTAGTTGAAGATTCAACTCCATGCTGGCCTGAGCTATCTGTATAAGCTGTAGATCTTCTTCTGGGTGTCCTGACATGTTCACTGTGTGGCTGGCAGAAGTAGAATGAGGAGGAACAACACCTGCAGGCCTTTATATATGCTGCAGCCATGTAAAATATGTGGTAGTCGCCGTTGATTCCTCGCTTTCCCTCGTTAATTCATTGCGGTTGTAGCTTCTTTCGTCGGCTTCCGTCGTTTCCATGGTTGATACGTCGTTTCTTCGTCAAATTCCATCGCAGTTGACAAATCATACGTAAGCTTCCGTCGTCATCGGGTCTTACGTCGTATATGTCATTCTTCCGTGGCTTTTCTGTCTCTCTTATGTGGCATACACCAAAGCTTACGTAGTCTTCTGTCAACGCCTAGCCACGCCCCTATTATCTAACAATTATGTGGTCATTCCGTCAACTTAGGGTCTACGTATCAACCACGAATTTTCCGTCGCTTTCCGGCTATGTGAGATCTAGGCTTGAAGATACTTTTTCATCCATGGTCATACGTAGGTGTTATATGTGACAGTGTGAACGCCCCTTTAGGTTCGATGGATAGTGGCAGCAGCTAAGCTAAATTTATGGTCTTTTGGTTAAGGTTCTGCTGACGATTATATGAAATCCCACCCAGCACCCTTTGCTAGCTACATCTCAGTTTGGAAGTGGTTTGATATGATGCATAACCCTCACAGAAAAATTCAGAAGCTGATGCAATGCCAGTACATGTATTCCAGGAACTTAAAATTGCTGTACAAAAATGGCTATTGGCACTGCAGATGAAGTGTCCATACATGTATTTGGCAATTGACATTGCAGAAGTAGTGGTTTTGGCATCATTTTGTCATTTAGGTTGGGAGGTGGAAGTCTGGCAGAGGGGAGCGATCGAGCTAGATGCGAGCACCTCCTTCGCCCCTTCACAAAGAAGTTTGGCTCCTTCACCACAGGCTGCATTACCATCCGCAGTGACTAAAGCCAAAATTGTCTATAGCCACTGTAGCCTATAGCAATACCCTAACAGCCGAACACAGCATAGTGCACAATCACCATTGCTCTTTCTTTTAAGCCAATTAAAAGCAATTTTTTGTTGTTTGCTAATAATGCAGTTTGCTTCGCCTTATCGTCTTTAAAAATCACTCAAGCACAGCAAATTGTGATGTTTGGTAGTAACATTAGTACTGGCCAATGTTTGCCTACTGTATGGTCCAATGTGTTTTTCCACTGTTTAAGTTCAGCCCTACTGGCAAAATGTTGTGCTGTCCACTCTTAGTTCAGCCCTATGTTCGTTCAGGTTTGCCCATTGTTGTGTTGCCCACTATTACTGCCATTTCACTAACCACATACTCGGGTTAATTTAATTTTAGTCTGACTTAGTACGTTTGCAGTCATGACAGCACTTAGCAAGTTAGCAGACGACAATAAGATCAAGGATTTTACTCCCTGTGCCTTCAAGGATAGGGCAAGTTTCAGTCACTTCAAAAATGGCAATTTTGTGACTTCTGCATGTCTATAAAACTCGCTCATTCATGCAAAGGGAATATTAGGCATACAATATGGCTCAGCTCAGTTAAATTTAAGTCTAGAAAACTGAGACAAAGTTGTTCGTGTGCTGGGTGGGCTGGCTGGCGGTGTCACCAACACTGCTGTATGCACATTAATATGATTTGGTATTTAGTCTTTATGACCTAGTTGCCTATTGATAGTCTTGTAAATGTTTTTTTATATATGTATGTTTCAAAATTGATGATATTATATTGTCATATTCTGTGCATACTCGTAAAAGACATAATACATAATGAGGGGAAAATATGGAACTTTAACATTTTCCCCCAAACCTCTACATCTCGACTTGTCATTCAAATGTCTAAATCGTAATCTATCACTTGGAAAAATGATTCAAATTGTGTTGTTTACTACATTCCCTCTATTCTAGCTGTTTACAATGAAGAAATAAAGTGTATATATACTATTTGTATATAAGACATCATATTTATGAAAATATACTAAAACAATTTACCAGAACAGTTTAAATATACATACTCTGTACTTGAAATTACGACCTCAATATACATGTAAAACTATTACAACCCTCCCCCCTTGTATATTCCTCTGCCCTGAATAAATTTAATTTATGCCATATGTAGGGCTCTGGAGGCATTAATTAAGCCAATTAAGTGACCTAACTGAGTGTAATCAATGCAAACAAAACTAATTGACAGAAGACAACACAATTTGAGTAATTTAGAGATGTAGAGGTTTGGGAAAATATGAATTTTCATATTTCCTCGTCATTATGCCTTGTGCACAAAGAATATGACGAGGTAATAGTTAAAACATACATTATGGGTACTTCTCCAAATGTTATTGAATTCATTGTAAACGGAGTACCAGGATTTAGGGAATGTAGCAAGCAGCACAATTTTCAGCTATTTTTCATATTTTGCCTTTTATCATGTGTCTGGAATATTGCATCAGATTTCTTGGTTTTTATATATGATGGCCCTGTTGTGGTGAGTCAGAATTCACTATAGTCTTAAAAGAGAAAGCAACACTGTCCAGGAAAGCCAATAATCTGGGGGGAAAAAATGAAGAAAAAAAAAAGAAGAAGAAAAAAGAAGAAAAAAAGGAGCAAACCTTCAACCAATTAACCAGAAATAGCAACAAATAAGAACATTACAAAACAAAGGTTTCACTGGTCATATTCTATCAGTTTTGTGTAAAAGTAGGATAAAGTTATATCACTGGCCTACTAGTTGCAGTACAAAAGTTAAACCTGCCTAATTATATATCATAGCAAAACCAGGTTTATGTGAACTTATAGGACCAATTTATCATTTGTTTTTCAGTACAAAAAAAAGACTTAAAACTTGGCTATCATATATTAGGACAAAACTAAGTTTTGAGGAATGGATGATCAAAAGTTAATGCAATTCTTGTAGTTTATGATATTGCAAATGAAAAACACATACCATACAATGACAGTAGATAAAATCAATGTTTAAGCCATTTCAGATTTGCCTTATGAATGGATGATTTATAAAATTTTTCATAACCTTTTAAATATGAAAAAGATATCAATGTCATACATCAGTGACATTATCATAAACCAAGCCCAGATTCAAATACATGCATTATTATTAAGAAGGAGAAAGAAAAGAGTAACTGACAGTTCTTTTGTGACTTCTGCAAGTCTATAAAACTCACTAAATCATTCAATGGGAATATACTGACACATAAAACTCACTCATTCATGCAAAGGGAATATTAACCATAAAATATGGCTCAGCTCAGTTAAATATAAATCTAGAAAACAGATTTTTTTTAAACTTAACATTTGTGCAAAGTTATCTGTGTGCTAGTTAGGTGGGCTGGCAGTCGGCGTCACACTTTTGTTTCCTCAGTAGAAAACTCCAACACTGTTGTATGCACATTGATATGATTTGGTATTTAGTTGCCTAGTTGCCTTGATAGTCTCATTGACATGTCTCAGCTATGCTTTACACAATTGAGAAAAAAAATTGTTTCCGAAGCAGAACTCAATATCTAAAATAGTGTGAATTTATGGACATGTGGTAAGTTAAGTAATATCGAATTATAACAATGGGTTCATATTTTCCTAAACCTTCATATCTCAACTACTATTACATCTACATACATATTATTTTGCTGTACAAATGTCTAAATCATAGTTCTTTCACTTGCAAACTACTATTTTGACATTTATTTCACACTTTTTTTCATGATAAAACATGAAAACAATTGCTGAATATTGTGTTGTTTGCCATGTATTCGCTAAACCCTGGTACTCCAGATTTACAAAAAAATTTGATATATGTATGTTTCAAAATTGATGACATTATATTGTCGTATTCTGTGCATACTCGTAAAAGCCATAATATATATATATAGAATTTTATTGACCGCAGAGCATCAAAAAGATACATGTGTCATAATATATAATGAGGGGAAAATGTGGAACATTCCAAACCTCTACATCTCGACTTGTATCATTCAAATATATTTTCATATTTGCAGAGGGTATGTGCAGCAGCCGCCTATGTTTCAATTTTGTTTCTTTACGTAAATGCACAGGCGTTCCCACCATGGCAGCACTTAGCAAGTTAGCATAAGAAAAAACCAAGGCTACTGTCTTAGTCAAGAACGGCTTTTACTCCCACTTTGCAACTGCCTTCAAGGATGGGGCCAGTTTCTGTCAATATCATATATACAAAAATAATTTGAACTAAAAATACAATACTGACTGCTGAAATACTGGCAAAGAGTTATAAGCTAAAGTGACTCACACATCATAAAACAGGCATACCTCTCATTACTAGAACTACATCTTAAGATGGATCATCATTGGCAAAACCGAATGATAACTTATAGGGATTTGTATAAAATTAAAGAGTTATTGTATTCTGATTTTATGGAACAAAGTATGATATCAACAAACGATAGTACACTTAACCCTAAATTGCGAGTCTTTAAACTTTTTATACAGGCATTCAAACTTGAGCCATACCTCTCACAACCACATAATCTACACCATACCCTGGCCCTCGTCAGATTCAGAATTAGCTCGCATAACTTGTGCATTGAAACTGGTCGTTACACGCGGCCTTATACCCCTAAAGAAAATAGAATATGTATCTACTGTAAATCAAATGAAGTTGAAGATGAAATGCATTTCCTCTTAGATTGTCCTCTGTACATTGAGGAAAGGATAAAACTAGTAAATGTCATCATACCATTAGTACCACATTATGAAGATCTAACACAACAGACAAAATTCATAACAATTATGACACTAGAAATATTAAACAAGCCAATAAATGAATACAAACCAATAAAAGAATAAAAAGAAAAGAAAAATGGATAAAGCAGTAACTGTAGACCACTGGTAGAGGTACCGGATTGCTTTTGCACTGTTCTTGCCTGGCGGCACTACACAGTCTGATTCAATATTTTTATTGATATGCATACATATTTACCTCAATATACATGTATAACTATTACAATCTTTGAGTGTAATCAATGCAAACAAAACTAATTGAAATATGTGTGTTTTTATTGATATGTAGTGCTGCCGGTTCATTCATTTTATATTTTATGATAGCAATGTTGCCAAATTGCCACTGTAAGTGTTCTTATGCAAATGCACCAGAGACTACCCATCTTCTTTATTTTATTTGTTTTTTTTATTTTATTGGCTCCAGTATCCCATAAAAAAGATGCTAAACTTGTTAATAGGCAAATTAGTTACCTAAATAATAGTGAAGACACAGACCAGCTGGAGCAACAATTTGCTGCTTTAATACATTTGAAAATTTGAATTGATTAGCTTTTGCAAATGACATAGCTGCCTGTTGGGATGAGAAGCCAATTGAGGCAGTCAGGAGCTTTGGTATTAGTTAAAGTATAAGTGCTGTCATCACTGAGCAATGTCATATATGTTGGCAAATGCCTTTGGTAAATGTGATATTTATGATGTACAGGCATTCTAAAGCATATTTACTCTTAAACATATATATGGAACTGAAATATAAGGACAAACATGAACAAAGTACTCAATATTAAATAAAACATTATGGTAAGTAAACATTATCCATAGGTACTTGACTTATATAATACATATATAATTAGTATACCTAATTCCGTGAAAACCTGCAACCTTTATCCACAGTTTTCCATACCTATTCTTAGGAATAAAGGATGGATTAGTTTGTATTTATGGACAGAGGTCACAAATTCCAAATCAATTTAAGAATTCCAAATCAATATAGGAACCTGTTCATAGTGCCCTCGGCCTATGTAGCCAGGTCAGAAGGGCCATAGACCGAAATGGCCACATTGAAACGGTAGCAAAAACAAAGCATTCCGCCGCAACATAACAATTCTGCCCGCAACAAAACGATTCCGCCGCAACAAAGCAATTCCACAGCAACAAAACGATTCCGCCACAACAAAACGATTCTGCAGCAACAAAACAATTCCACAACGCAGAAACATCCTGCAACAACGCAGCAACGTCCTACAGCAACGCAACAGAGCATCGTGGCAACATTGTACTTCTGGGCCACCGTAAAATGCTTCTAACTGATGAATTCAACAACTAAAATGGTCTAGGTTGAACTAAATTATGAAATATCGCAGGAATCTACTCGACATAGTCCTGAACGTCCTGGAGAGCGTCTCCAATTCGCGACTACAGAGTTTAAAAAATGAGATCGTAGTTGTTTCAATTCACACCATAAGCTAACTATAAATATTTGTTCATTGGTGCCTGGTTTTCAAATCATTAGCCATAAAAAAAACAATGCAATGTACATTTGTAAACAAACCGGCAATTTTTGATGGCATAAAAAAATTAAATACCAGGTAGATAAGATTGCAAGGTACATGTATATGTGTAAGGCCAGTTGTTTCTTTTCATGATTGAGTCTTGTTTGTTGTCAGTGTGTCAAGGGGCAAATTCCCAGAATTTTTATTTGACTGGGAAATCTAAGTAGAGCACGGAATTGCCACTGCGCAAGTGAGCGTGGCCTAAATTTACTTCACGGAAAACTCCCAGTCGAATGTCACCTTTGTGATTGAATACACTTCATTGCAATCCACAGTAATTAGAGGTTTACGGATCATATATGTCATAGTTACGATTAGAGTGTACCTAATTCTGCGATTATCATAATTACGTGATTACCCTCAACCCCAATAAACAACTGCTGGCTGAAACATTAAAATTAAGCAGTTGTTTTCCCCCGTATCTTTATGTATTTTGATTTTTATATTTTTTACTGTTGTACGACAAATAGGTCAAATCTATCTGGTGCTTCCTGATTGGTCAATATCTTCCAGGCACTGTCTGCTGTCAGCTTTAAGCCAATGTAGTGACCTAACTAAGCAATCTTGCTAGACATTCAATGCCATAAGCCAGCCGATTGGCTATCAGGTAAATTTTGTTAGTATTTAAGTCTAACCGGTAAACTAGCAAAAGAATTGCCATAATGTATTCAGCAACATTAAGTTATCAAAATATAACTCTTTTAAACAGGTTTTTTCACATGGAATTCCTGGCAGGGCTACCACAGAATCAAAAACACCTTGCAGGGGCTGTCAAAACAATATAAATACTTTTATTATAGACAAATCGCAATATCGAAAAATATAAAGACATCACTCCGCAGCAATGCAACATTACTCAGCAGCAACGCACTCTGCAGCAACGCAACATCACTCCACAGCAACGCAACATTACTCAGCAGCAACGCAACATCACTCTGCAACAATGCACTCTGCAGCAACGTAACATCACTCCGACGCAACATCACTCTGCAGCAACGCACTCTGCAGCAACGCAACATTACTCAGCAGCAACGCAGCAGCCCCACAGCAACGCAACAAAGCATCGTGGCAACATTGTACTTCTGGGCCACCGTAGTTTAGCCCAAATATGATCACGTGACTCTGTTTTACAGACGTTTTGCGCATCATGAATTTACGATTTTTTTTGTAACCGAAACGTAAGTGCTCCATGAAAAAGCCCAGTCACCAAAGTGTCCTAGTGATGTCACAATTTACCATGCTTGATTGGTGCCCAGTCAAGCCCACAAATAATTACAGCTAGTCAGTTGTATCATGACTAGTGAAAGCTTAATACATTTAGGTCACTGTGTCTTAAAATCTTGACTGATAGGTCCTAGCAAAATGTATATCGTTTAACTTCTAAATGAAATAATTGACTAGCAATCCACTAGCTCATTAATATTTTTCCATGACATACCCAATACCTTGCAGTTATGTGGTCTAGTGGTAAGATGCTCGCATGCTCCTCTTAAGGACCCAGGTTCAATCCCAGACCCAGGCACCCTTCATGAGAAACATCTCAGCTGGATGTATTTTGGATGAGACGTTAAAGTTTAAACTTTCATTCCCTTGTAATCAGTGTCTATGCTGAGGCAAGTAAAAGATCCCATCCCATAGGTCCCTTGTACTTGTCTATAAAGCAAGTAAAAGACCCCATCCATGGGTCCCTTGTACTCAGTGTCTAGTCCTCTAATTCTCACCTCATCAATTAACCCTCATGAGTGGCGAGCACATGCATTAGAGGACTGCACTATCTATCTATCTATCTATGTATCGATGTATGCATGTATGTATGTATGTATGTATGTATGTATGTATCTATCTATGCCGCATAATAAAACCAGTGTTTCCCATCAGGTATAACTACATGTATTAGTACAAGTAACTTACATGAAAGAATTTGCTTGGAATTACGAGTTTATTTTTTACCTCTTCGAGGGGCGTCAATTTCTCTTGGGGTGGGTGCCGGCCTACTTTGAAATAGAATAACAACACGGCACCTCATATCATCAGAAATCAGAATAAGACTGTAAGCAGTGCACTCATGCAGGCAAAACTGTGACCTAGCTGGCACGCAGCCCAACTCTCGCAATTGCCAATTCTTTATCACGTTTATCTGTAAATAAATTACAGAAGCATACATGAATCAACGTTTCTTTTCTTCTTTTCTTTTACATGTTTAACTCTCAGCAAATGATATTCAAAGAGGGTTATAAGAATATTGTTATCACTTGGAAAAATCCATGTCTGTCCATGGGTGGATGGGCAGGCAGGCGTAACACATAAATAACATGTTGGGAATATTAGTATGCTTTCACTTGCCTTACTCCATTTTGAGATTTACTTCATGCTTTTTTTTAATTATGGGAAATCTGATTAAAATTTTTGTTATTTTCTGCATTACTTTACCAATCATGCCATACTTTATAATGACAGCCATAAAATGTTAGTACATGTTTTCATCTTAATATTTCATCTTACTGCTGTATTCGCTGTATATTAGACAGTACATATGATGAAATATATACAGTACCTTAATATAATAAGGGAAAATTAGCTAACTGCTATTGCTCTACTCAATACAGAAAACTGTGCTCAAAAGTTAAATGCTGTTGGGCATCAATTGACCCCAGGCCACTCCATTGTCCTGACGTATGTTTTATGCAACAACCACATCTGGCTATCTATTTACAGTCCTAGTTCAACCACCAAACTTTTCAGAATATGTATTTATTGAATAATTAACAGCAGCAACATGTTTATAATGGAAAATGTATGTATATTGATACAAAACATGACATGCATGGCATGCAATATTATGGCAATATATTCATTATCGCCTCCTATAGTAGAGTTGGCATTTGGTATCAATCTTCCAAAATAACATTGATATCATTGTAAACATAGAGTATCAGCTATGATTTCGTATTTTTCATTATTATGAAAAAAGTGTGAAATATATGTCAAAATGAAGTTTTGACTGGAAATACTATGATTTAGACATTTTTACATATTTTTTGGAAAATATGCATTTCACATTTTCCCTAATTACTATATTTGGATATATTTTATGGTCATAAAAACCCCTTAAAGGCACAACCTACCTATTTCAGACAAGCCATGACAAAGTTTTAAGCATGTAAGTGCAGTAGTGTCACGAGTTCTGCTAAGAGTCCTAATTCCGTAAAATATAGCTGAGGCACGTCAATGATACTATCAAAAGGCACTAGTCCATAAAGATTAAGTATTAATACAACATTATATCAATGTAGAAACAATAGGGTTGAAGTTCTTCTTCGGAAACGAAGTATGACGCCAACCCACCCGCCCGCCTGCACAGCACCGAAGGAACTACAATAAACAGCCAAATTTTTTTATCAACTTTTAAAGTACCTCAGCTGTCAGAAATATTATCTGAGTTTGCCCTGTATGCTGCATATTGGTTATCATGTTGTGTTTTCTTTGGAACAAGAATACTATTTGTTGCAGAGGTTTCTTGAACAATGTTGATGATGGCCGTGTACCATGAATGTTTTATGCAATTGTGGAGGGTTTGCTGCCGTGCAGCCTATTTCAATAGCAATATTACCAGTTTTTATCTGCATTTGTAGGCCAGTGGGTGCAAGGGACTGGAAAGAGCGTCTTACACTGGACAAACTGAAAAGGTAGGGTTGCTCGAAAATTGTATTATTTGCAAGAACATTGGAACATAGAATGATTAAGATACCAGATAGGCCTATTTTTGGCACGTTTTCATAGAGATATCTTACGATGGTTTTTAGAATCTATATAGATTTTTATTTGATAATTAAAAAAGTGAAGTTTGGATCCTAAAACTGGCACTTCAAAATCATGTTTGATTTTCTTTTAGTTCTATTAAAGCACAAATAGAATTCACATATTTGTAGAATTCAAAGTAATTCTGTACATTACAGGTGTGCTCTCACATTGACAAATGGCAGTCAACGGCAACTTCCAAACAGTTTTTACTGGCATACTGTTGATGAGTCTACCATATTTACTCTATGGACAGTTCAATCCACAATTCCCTGGCCTGAAAACATGGTGGGCCAAGAGGGTCACTAATCCTGTGTTTGTGGCAGGCAGGTTGTCTGCAACACAAATCAAGTTTGCTTCTGAAGACGGATTTGCTTCATTGGTGTCCATAGCTAATCATCCTGAAGCTGGTAAATTTGGAAGCGAAACTCTCCCCTCAACGGCAGATGCCAAGTACATCGCAGAAGAGTTAAGCGGCTTGCGACATGGAGTCCTTTGTCCTAACAATGTCAATCACGATGATGAAGGTCCAGGATGTTGGAGAAGTGTCCAAGGCATTGAAGAATTTAACAAACTTTATGATAGTCTTCCCAAACCTGTGCTGGTGTATTCCAACACTGGCTACAGTGCTGCATTTGTGGCTCTCGCTTCACTGCTTTCACGAAGTACCAAAAATCCTGCGACTGCGGATTATCTAAACGCAGAAGGATTCTACAAAAGGGCGTCTGGATTAGGATATGACTTCGGTGGTGCTGATGACCTAAGAAATGTTCTGTACAATATCAGCAGAGGGCAAGAAGTAAAGTACCCTGCAAGAGTAAACCTTACCATTCCCAACTGGCATAAGATTTACTGGTGGGCCAAACCAGTGGATAATAACTGGTATGTGGCAGGGCAGATCCAAACTGACCACGTCGACTTAATCACTGAGTTGGATGTAGCGGTTGTAATGAATGACAGGGCAGGAGTATCCTGGAATGACACTGATACAGGGGAGATCCTCAAGTCACAGGAGGAGGTGAGTCTAGACAGATAGATAGATTTATTTTTGCCAATCACATAATACAATGACAAATATACATAATAATGCAAATTGGCAAGGTTAACTTGTAACTTTGCAGTTGTGGTGAGGCACCCTTTGGGTTGTTGTTGCCTATAAGTGGTAAAAAGGAGGGCGGTGAACTAATATCAGTACTTTAAACCCGATCCATATTAGACACAATTGTACATTAAAATATAATGATGAGTCATGAATGCGAAATGAAATATGACATATGAAAGGCTTGATTATTCTTGACTTGTTCTGCATGAGTAACAATTGCCTATGGTGCATTGAAGTCTTCTTGTTTGTCATCAATAATTTTTTCCAAGAGTAATAAAGTTGAATGACTATAGTTTTTTCACTTTGAAGACCACATCCAGCCAAACCAAACAAAAATGATTTCCCTTTAAAGGCCACTTAACTAGTATTTGTTTCTGCCTTGAGATATTGAATAATAGCAATACACTGACTATAGACGCATAGAGAATTTTGCAATTCCAATTTCCACAGCATGAATATGTCAGGAATATCTTTCTTTCAGAACTCTGTTTTTTTTTCATGATTTTAGTTGTAGGACTAGACCTGTGATGTCCTAATATGTTCTATTTTCTGAACCTAATATTCATTTCTGGATAGGTGAATCTGCTAAACATAAACTTTGACTGCTCAACATACTGCAATGGAGGTAGACAACTGCGGGAAAACCTGTTGATCAACAGAATAGATCCAACCAAGCCAAGTGACTATGTGAGCCCTGAGAGTCCAGCAAATGTCAACTTCTGGTCAAGCAATCCGCTAGAGTTTGGAGATGCGATTGGCTACAATGAAACGACCGAGAGACTTGTTTGGAATCGACTGCCAATCGATTATGAGCACACTCCCATCGGTAACGCATCACTTTATATTAAAGTAAAAAAACTGTCTAGAATGCAAGATTATGCTTTGGTAATACTAGTATGCCGAATAGGAGGGAGTTTTTTGACTGACTATGAGGGATATAACGACCTTAAGTCCGTTAAAGAATTATACTAATTTGTTTGATTTTTTGTTTGGCTTACTGCCCTTAGTTTGCAAGAAAAGTTCAGTTTGCACTCAGGAGGGAGTTAACTAACGTTTTCGTTGGTTATATCCTTCTCAGAACAAAGGTAACTGTATCTTGGTGGAGTATACCTTACATTCCTATGCTCTGTTAACTGAATCACTATCACCTGTTTCTTTTCTGCAGGATATGCGCAAGGATATGACGAAGATATGTATGAATTCTACAAAGAGACTTTCTACACAAGTCATCTCCAAGGTAATGTTCTGGCCCATTGCACCACAGGATACCGAGCGTGTAAGTTGCAATTTTTAATATTAACTCAATCCGATATATGATATTTATCATAGCTGTGATCTTCATGGCATCAGTAGATCTGTAAATGGCTTAATTGTTCCTTTCATTTCAGTCATAACAGCTGTGATCACAGTAGGCCAAGCCCAAGAAAAGGACTTTGACTGGGCAGTTGAAAGGTCAAGATTAGTTGGATACAACTTCAACGAAGAGAGCAATCCAGAAATATTCGAATTGTTCCACTATGCCTTTAGCGATTCCTTCTCTCCATTTCCCAATCTAAATTTAATCTTATTCTCGATGTTTTGTGCAATTTTATGCAAAATTGTTTGAGTATGTCTTTAATGATACCTACACCCCATTTCCAAATTTAAATTTAGTTTTATTCTCAATGTTTTTTACATTTTTATACAAAATTACATGATAAGACAATTCATAAATAAAGGTTTGATACAAGACACTGCTTGGAAATTTTCTATACAACCTATACAGTAACTTTCATGTCCTGGGTTGGCTAACCTATTTTTAGAAGTTGACTGATGGCAAAATCCTGTACACCATATTCTTTCCCATGCAAGTTACCAATATTTTCAAGTCTTTGGGGAGGCAGTCACAGCTCTTCCAGCTTTAGCCTTCTTCCCCTTTTTAGGTGACTTAGCTGATTTTGGTGGACTTGGAGGCCTTGGTCTTTCCCGTGGCTCTCTTGTCTTCCGTGCCGATTGTTGATGGTATGTAACTTTGACCTTCTGTCTCACAATTTCCCAACTGGTAGGAAAGACATTAATCTTATTGTCTGACACGTCTAACTCTTTAAGGTTAGGCAACTTTGACAGGCCTTCTGGTAAACTCTGAATGATGTTGTCTGACACATTCAGCAAACTCAAACCTTTCATCTTGGCAATGTCAGTGGGTAAAGATTCAAGGTCATTTGAGGCAGCCTGAACCACACTGATCCTGTAGAGGTACGGAAAGTTGATGGGAAATGCATCAATATGGTTATGAGAAACATCAAGCTTCATTAAGGATGCCAAAACATCTATTTCATCATTTGGGAATGTCAATAATTCATTGTAGGAGAGGTCCATTGATGTTAACTGGCCTAACATCCCGAACCGTTCGGGGAGAGTGGCCAATTGCTTGTGAGATAGGTCCACTGTCTGTAGGCAGGCTAATTTGGTTAAGAATGGAGGAAAGTCTGTAAGGGCATTGTTTGATGCCACAAATCGTTTAAGGCTTGTCCAGACTTCGATTTTCTCTGGAAACACAACGGGTCGCTTGAGCCCAGACACAACCTCCTGTTTGTCACTGATGGTTGTCAAGTTGTTGTTCGAGACATCCAAATCACTCAGTAAACGGAGCTTAAACACAAATTCTGGCAATGCACTGATGGCATTGTTTTGAAGACAGAGACTTGTCAAGAGCAGCATCTTAGATATGCAAGAGGGAACCTCCTCTAGTTGCAAACCAGACAAATTCAGACTTGTGAGGGTCCTGCTGTAATCTGAATTTGCAAGCTGGGTGAACACAGATCCCTTAGGGTCATCATGAGGGAGACTCAAAGGGTTTTCTGCAATGAACAGTCTTGTCACAGTCTTTGGAATGATGAATCCTGTCAGTTCATTGTTCGAGACATCCAAAGTCCGTAAGGTATACAAGACATCGATAGACTTTGGTAGCGTAACAATAGAGTTCTTTGACACAATTAAAGTCTCTAGATTACGAAGCTTACTCATATCATCAGGTAATTTTGTAAGTTCGTTGCCACTTCCATCAAGAGTCAATAGTAATTGTTCTACTCCCAGAGTATTTGGGATTTCCGTAACTTTGTTATTAGCAAACTTGAATATTTTTAGTGATCTTAATAATCCTATCTTCTTCGGAATAACCTGGATTTTATTGTCAGAAACATCCAGAAACCTCAGGGATTTCATCTTGTCTATATCCTTAGGTAACACCTCCAGCATATTTTTGCTCACATACAATTCTTCGCAGTTTGCCAAATCCACAACCGGATCAATGATGGCCAGCTGATTGCTGGTGAAGTCAACAATTCTCAAGGTCTGCAGATCCTGCATGTCTGGTAGGGTCTTAATGCAAAACTCATTGGCTATGACTTTTCCAAAGTGTACGATCCTGATGTGTGGGATTTGTTTAAATCTGTCTTTGAAAGCAGCAAATCTAAAGCAAAAACTGAGCTTTAATCAAAAATATTATTGTTTAGATGCTGATAAATCTGGGCTTGCTGTTAGTGAAATGTAATAAATCTGTGATAAAATGATTCAAAGTCATAAAACAGGTGATAATAATGACAATTTTTTGAGATGGAAAAATGTTTATGTACAATGTTTATCTGAGATTTTGAAGATTTTTAAACAAACCTATTTGAATGATGTATCTATGTTATTCGTAGTGCTATACTGGTAGATCTGCATTCATTTATTGCAAGTAGTATTTTTTGTGCTAGTCTGGTCTGCCTGTTGCTTTATATAATTCTACAGTACCTGCAAACAAAATCATTTAAATTATGTGATCTCAGCTTTTACTTTTGTCATGTTTCTGTAGGTTAAAATAGTTTATCTCTGTTTATGTATAATTTGATTATATGGACTTGAAAGTGCATGAATTCAGCAAGTGTTGGCCATATATTGTTACAACCAGTCTTGCAGAGAGGTATTTAGGTTGGTTGAAAAGTATATGTATACCAAAACTATGACATAAGATTTGTTTGTAATGGTTTGTGATGGCCATTAATGCTATAGTAGTTTAAATACAGTATTATACGATTGTGTTATTATTGTTTGAATGGTAATAGATGAAAGCAATACACATGATTGACATGCACAATCTGCATGATCTGTTTTAGGTAAATATCAGTGTTGGGTGTGACTGTCGGAAATTCAAACTTATCAATTAAGTGTACTAGTAGGTTCTGCTCATGCCTGGTGTGGAAGGACATTAACACAATCTTGGCGTACTCGTATTTTACGTTGCATTTGATATTTGGAATTTAAGAATTCACATTCCTGGTGTCGTACAACATTAATATTGATTAGAGGTTCTGTATACAGATGAGTATATATGTTTATTAGGTATCCGAAATTGTGCAAATTTATCACTTTATTATGTTCACTTTGTCATGCCATCTGACAGTGATTGTAATTTTACCAAATTCATTGTAGTGACTTAATAATTTTGTTAATCCAATACATTGTTTAATAATTGTTTACCTTATTGAATGTTGACTGACTAGATTGAAGTTCACGAATGAAGCATGTCTGTATTTTTTTTAAATACTATCAGATAATCAGATATGATTGATATTCATTTATTTATAATTCATTAAAGTAAGTGCCTCCAAAGGGGATTCTCATCCTAGGCAATGTGAAATGACTGGACTGTCCTGGAAGTCATTTGTGGAGGCTGTAAAGTCGGACAGTGCCTTGTGCGAGTAACAAGTAAAATGCTGCACCTAAAGGGAAAACATGGTGTGCATCGAAGCCTCGTCATCTTTTCATTACATCTGCCTTTAACTGCTGTTCATCTAAGCTGGTATATGTGGCATATCTGAGACATAAAAGTTTATCCAGTATGAACTGTGATTCTCATTTAAGGAGAAACTGCTATTGTATAATCCTTTTTTACAGTTCATGTGTTGGTGTTCTTTCATTGTTCAGCAGCTTGGTGGCCTAATGGTTAAAGCATTGGCTTGCTCCTCTGAGAGTCCAAGGTTAGAACAGATCTGTGAAGTCAGCTACCTGGCACTGGCTACTTGGCATTAACTTGAAATATCTTGATGTCAGCTACCTGGCACTGGCTACTTGGCATTTACTTGAACTTGTCATAAATTATGCAAAAATATTTTTAGCAGTCACAGTAAATTTAATTTTCTGTCATTATAAACTCTAGCTACTTGAGATAAATCGGCCAAAAGTTGGTTTTCGACGGACAGCCAACCCACCAACCAACCTACCAAAACTTATTATAAGGACCTCAGAAACAACAATCAAGCATTAGAACTAAGTTTCATTGCGTCAGTTTTAAGTTAAAGGTCAAGCAAGAAGAGCCAGAGAGCAACAGGAACAGCGGCAGCAGCAACAGCAGCATGGATATTACCAAGGGTATCAGTAGTCACTGATGGATGTTTAATGCAGACTTGCTGAAGGTGAAATTGCTGCAGGAAGAAGACTTGTAGTCATGCTGGAGCTTCATATCTTGTCATCCTGCCATGGCACACTTCCTGCAGGGGAATTGACATAATTGACCAGGTAAAGGCGTTGCTGCTGAGCATTCTGGGTGGCATAGTGTCCTCTATGTTCTGCTGGTACATCTGTAAGTTTTCCACCATCCCTCCAATGGTTCGGGAAGCAACTCATGGGTCTCTGAGTCCTCCCAGTCAAGCATGTAGTTGTGGGCTACAGGATATCTAATCTGCATGAGGTTGTGCAGGCAACAGCAGGCTAGGAATATGGCTTCCACTGTCTTTGTTTTGTGGGGGCATGGTCGTCAGTAAACAGCGGAACCTTGCTGCCAAAACTCCAAAGGCATTCTCCACAACTCTTCTTGCTCCTGATAGCCTGTAGTTGTAGATTCTCTGCTGTCTTGTCATGTTCCTCAGGGGCAAGGGTTTCATGAGCCAACTTCTCAACAATGTATGGGGTGTGTCACAACCAGGAAGAGGTGCAGGTGCAGGTAATCCAATAGGAGGTCTCAGCAAACACTCCGCCATCAGAGCCAGATCCATTTGCTCCACAATCCACATAGATGAACTTGTAGTCAGCACCCACAAGAGCCATGAGTACAATGGAGTGGAATCCCTTGTAGTTGTAGTACACTGAGCCACCTTTTGGAGGACACTTGATGGCCACATGTTTTCCATCTGTGGCTCCGATGCAATTAGTGAAGTTCCATCTTGAAGCAAACATCAGCAACTTCTTTCCACTCACCAGGAGTTGTAGGACAAGAGATGACATCTTCAGCATATTCTGCAATGATGGCTTCACAGATTTCTGGGATGATGCTGCTTATGGTGTTGCTGGCCACTCTGAAGCCATACATGAGGGACTTGTTGCTGTTGCCAGTGGCCAAATAACGAAGAGTGATGGCTATCTTCAGTCCTGGTTCCAAAGCTTTTTCCAGAAAGTGTCTGTCTTTTCTATCCTGGGAGAAACTTTAGCAAGGAGCTCCTGAAACATTGCAGGCTCCATTCTGAGGAAGTTCTTGTAATGCATTGGATCCTCTTCCCACAATTCAGTCAGTAAGCATTCATATTGCCCCATCTGCGGTCGTCTTAGCAGCCATGGCCTGACCCAAAATCTTTTCTCTGAAATTTTCCTCCTCTTCCTTGCTAATAACATTTGTCTTCTTCTTCTTTCTTCTCTGTGAAGGCTTTCATTTTGCACAGCTTCCAATACAATATCTAGTTGAAGATTCAACTCCATGCTGGCCTGAGCTATCTGTATAAGCTGTAGATCTTCTTCTGGGTGTCCTGACATGTTCACTGTGTGGCTGGCAGAAGTAGAATGAGGAGGAACAACACCTGCAGGCCTTTATATATGCTGCAGCCATGTAAAATATGTGGTAGTCGCCGTTGATTCCTCGCTTTCCCTCGTTAATTCATTGCGGTTGTAGCTTCTTTCGTCGTCTTCCGTCGTTTCCATGGTTGATACGTCGTTTCTTCGTCAAATTCCATCGCAGTTGACAAATCATACGTAAGCTTCCGTCGTCATCGGGTCTTACGTCGTATATGTCATTCTTCCGTGGCTTTTCTGTCTCTCTTATGTGGCATACACCAAAGCTTACGTAGTCTTCTGTCAACGCCTAGCCACGTCCCTATTATCTAACAATTATGTGGTCATTCCGTCAACTTAGGGTCTATGTATCAACCACGAATTTTCCGTCGCTTTCCGGCTATGTGAGATCTAGGCTTGAAGATACTTTTTCATCCATGGTCATACGTAGGTGTTATATGTGACAGTGTGAACGCCCCTTTAGGTTCGATGGATAGTGGCAGCAGCTAAGCTAAATTTATGGTCTTTTGGTTAAGGTTCTGCTGACGATTATATGAAATCCCACCAAGCACCCTTTGCTAGCTACATCTCAGTTTGGAAGTGGTTTGATATGATGCATAACCCTCACAGAAAAATTCAGAAGCTGATGCAATGCCAGTACATGTATTCCAGGAACTTAAAATTGCTGTACAAAAATGGCTATTGGCACTGCAGATGAAGTGTCCATACATGTATTTGGCAATTGACATTGCAGAAGTAGTGGTTTTGGCATCATTTTGTCATTTAGGTTGGGAGGTGGAAGTCTGGCAGAGGGGAGCGATCGAGCTAGATGCGAGCACCTCCTTCGCCCCTTCACAAAGAAGTTTGGCTCCTTCACCACAGGCTGCATTACCATCCGCAGTGACTAAAGCCAAAATTGTCTATAGCCACTGTAGCCTATAGCAATACCCTAACAGCCGAACACAGCATAGTGCACAATCACCATTGCTCTTTCTTTTAAGCCAATTAAACACAATTTTTTGTTGTTTGCTAATAATGCAGTTTGCTTCGCCTTATCGTCTTTAAAAATCACTCAAGCACAACAAATTGTGATGTTTGGTAGTAACATTAGTACTGGCCAATGTTTGCCTACTGTATGGTCCAATGTGTTTTTCCACTGTTTAAGTTCAGCCCTACTGGCAAAATGTTGTGCTGTCCACTCTTAGTTCAGCCCTATGTTCGTTCAGGTTTGCCCATTGTTGTGTTGCCCACTATTACTGCCATTTCACTAACCACATACTCGGATTAATTTAATTTCAGTCTGACTTAGTACGTTTGCAGTCATGACAGCACTTAGCAAGTTAGCAGACGACAATAAGATCAAGGATTTTACTCCCTGTGCCTTCAAGGATAGGGCAAGTTTCAGTCACTTCAAAAATGGCAATTTTGTGACTTCTGCATGTCTATAAAACTCGCTCATTCATGCAAAGGGAATATTAGGCATACAATATGGCTCAGCTCAGTTAAATTTAAGTCTAGAAAACTGAGACAAAGTTGTTCGTGTGCTGGGTGGGCTGGCTGGCGGTGTCACCAACACTGCTGTATGCACATTAATATGATTTGGTATTTAGTCTTTATGACCTAGTTGCCTATTGATAGTCTTGTAAATGTTTTTTTATATATGTATGTTTTAAAATTGATGATATTATATTGTCATATTCTGTGCATACTCGTAAAAGACATAATACATAATTAGGGGAAAATATGGAACTTTAACATTTTCCCCCAAACCTCTACATCTCGACTTGTCATTCAAATGTCTAAATCGTAATCTATCACTTGGAAAAATGATTCAAATTGTGTTGTTTATTACATTCCCTCTATTCTAGCTGTTTACAATGAAGAAATAAAGTGTATATATACTTTTTGTATATAAGACATCATATTTATGAAAATATACTAAAACAATTTACCAGAACAGTTTAAATATACAAACTCTGTACTTGAAATTACGACCTCAATATACATGCAAAACTATTACAACCCTCCCCCCCCCTCCCCCTTGTATATTCCTCTGCCCTGAATAAATTTAATTTATGCCATATGTAGGGCTCTGGAGGCATTAATTAAGCCAATTAAGTGACCTAACTGAGTGTAATCAATGCAAACAAAACTAATTGACAGAAGACAACACAATTTGAGTAATTTAGAGATGTAGAGGTTTGGGAAAATATGAATTTTCATATTTCCTCGTCATTATGCCTTGTGCACAAAGAATATGACGAGGTAATAGTTAAAACATACATTATGGGTACTTCTCCAAATGTTATTGAATTCATTGTAAACGGAGTACCAGGATTTAGGGAATGTAGCAAGCAGCACAATTTTCAGCTATTTTTCATATTTTGCCTTTTATCATGTGTCTGGAATATTGCATCAGATTTCTTGGTTTTTATATATGATGGCCCTGTTGTGGTGAGTCAGAGTTCACTATAGTCTTAAAAGAGAAAGCAACACTGTCCAGGAAAGCCAATAATCTGGGGGGAAAAAATGAAGAAAAAAAAAAGAAGAAGAAAAAAGAAGAAAAAAAGGAGCAAACCTTCAACCAATTAACCAGAAATAGCAACAAATAAGAACATTACAAAACAAAGGTTTCACTGGTCATATTCTATCAGTTTTGTGTAAAAGTAGGATAAAGTTATATCACTGGCCTACTAGTTGCAGTACAAAAGTTAAACCTGCCTAATTATATATCATAGCAAAACCAGGTTTATGTGAACTTATAGGACCAATTTATCATTTGTTTTTCAGTACAAAAAAAAGACTTAAAACTTGGCTATCACATATTAGGACAAAACTAAGTTTTGAGGAATGGATGAGCAAAAGTTAATGCAATTCTTGTACTTTATGATATTGCAAATGAAAAACACATACCATACAATGACAGTAGATAAAATCAATGTTTAAGCCATTTCAGATTTGCCTTATGAATGGATGATTTATAAAATTTCATAACCTTTTAAATATGAAAAAGATATCAATGTCATACATCAGTGACATTATCATAAACCAAGCCCAGATTCAAATACATGCATTATTATTAAGAAGGAGAAAGAAAAGAGTAACTGACAGTTCTTTTGTGACTTCTGCAAGTCTATAAAACTCACTAAATCATTCAATGGGAATATACTGACACATAAAACTCACTCATTCATGCAAAGGGAATATTAACCATAAAATATGGCTCAGCTCAGTTAAATATAAATCTAGAAAACAGATTTTTTTTAAACTTAACATTTGTGCAAAGTTATCCGTGTGCTAGTTAGGTGGGCTGGCAGTCGGCGTCACACTTTAGTTTCCTCAGTAGAAAACTCCAACACTGTTGTATGCACATTGATATGATTTGGTATTTAGTTGCCTAGTTGCCTTGATAGTCTCATTGACATGTCTCAGCTATGCTTTACACAATTGAGAAAAAAAATTGTTTCCGAAGCAGAACTCAATATCTAAAATAGTGTGAATTTATGGACATGTGGTAAGTTAAGTAATATCGAATTATAACAATGGGTTCATATTTTCCTAAACCTTCATATCTCAACTACTATTACATCTACATACATATTATTTTGCTGTACAAATGTCTAAATCATAGTTCTTTCACTTGCAAACTACTATTTTGACATTTATTTCACACTTTTTTTCATGATAAAACATGAAAACAATTGCTGAATATTGTGTTGTTTGCCATGTATTCACTAAACCCTGGTACTCCAGATTTACAAAAAAATTTGATATATGTATGTTTCAAAATTGGTGACATTATATTGTCGTATTCTGTGCATACTCGTAAAAGCCATAATATATATATATATAGAATTTTATTGACCGCAGAGCATCAAAAAGATACATGTGTCATAATATATAATGAGGGGAAAATGTGGAACATTCCAAACCTCTACATCTCGACTTGTATCATTCAAATATATTTTCATATTTGCAGAGGGTATGTGCAGCAGCCGCCTATGTTTCAATTTTGTTTCTTTACGTAAATGCACAGGCGTTCCCACCATGGCAGCACTAAGCAAGTTAGCATAAGAAAAGACCAAGGCTACTGACTTAGTCAAGAACTGGTTTTACTCCCCCTTTGCAACTGCCTTCAAGTATGGGGCCAGTTCCAGTCAATATCATATATACAAAAATAATTTGAACTAAAAATACAATACTGACTGCTGAAATACTGGCAAAGAGTTATAAGCTATAGTGACTCACACATCATAAAACAGGCATACCTCTCATTACTAGAACTACATCTTAAGATGGATCATCATTGGCAAAACCGAATGATAACTTATAGGGACTTGTATAAAATTAAAGAGTTATTGTATTCTGATTTTATGGAACAAAGTATGATATCAACAAACGATAGTACACTTAACCCTAATCTTTAAACTTTTTAAACAGGAGTTCAAACTAGAGCCATACCTCTCACAACCACATAATCTACACCATACCCTGCCCTCGTCAGATTCAGAATTAGCTCGCATAACTTGTGCATTGAAACTGGTCGTTACACGCAGCCTTATACCCCTAAAGAAAATAGAATATGTATCTACTGTAAATCAAATGAAGTTGAAGATGAAATGCATTTCCGCTCAGATTGTCCTCTGTACATTGAGGAAAGGATAAAACTAGTAAATGTCATCATACCATTAGTACCACATTATGAAGATCTAACACAACAGACAAAATTCATAAAAATTATGACAAACCAATAAAAGAATAAAAAGAAAAGAAAAATGGATAAAGCAGTAACTGTAGACCACTGGTAGAAGTACCGGATTGCTTTTGCACTGTTCTTGCCTGGCGGCACTACACAGTCTGATTCAATATTTTTATTGATATGCATACATATTTACCTCAATATACATGTATAACTATTACAATCTTTGAGTGTAATCAATGCAAACAAAACTAATTGAAATATGTGTGTTTTTATTGATATGTATATGTGTTTTCCCCCGTATCTTTCATTTATTTTGATTTTTATATTTTTTACTGTTGTACGACAAATAGGTCAAATCTATCTGGTGCTTCCTGATTGGTCAATATCTTCCAGGCACTGTCTGCTGTCAGCTTTAAGCCAATATAGTGACCTAACTAAGCAATCTTGCTAGACATTCAATGCCATAAGCCAGCCGATTGGCTATTAGGTAAATTTTGTTAGTATTTAAGTCTAACCGGTAAACTAGCAAAATAATTGCCATAATGTATTCAGCAACATTGATTAGCTTTTGCAAATGACATAGCTGCCTGTTGGGATGAGAAGCCAATTGCGGCAGTCAGGAGCTTTGGTATTAGTTAAAGTATAAGTGCTGTCATCACTGAGCAATGTCATATATGTTGGCAAATGCCTTTGGTAAATGTGATATTTATGATGTACAGGCATTCTAAAGAATATTTACTCTTAAACATATATATGGAACTGAAATATAAGGACAAACATGAACAAAGTACTCAATATTAAATAAAACATTATGGTAAGTAAACATTATCCATAGGTACTTGACTTATATAATACATATATAATTAGTATACCTAATTCCGTGAAAACCTGCAACCTTTATCCACAACTGCTTAATTTTAATGTTTCAGCCAGCAGTTGTTTATTGGGGTTGAGGGTAATCACGTAATTATGATAATCGCAGAATTAGGTACACTCTAATCGTAACTATGACTTATATGATCCGTAAACCTCTAATTACTGTGGATTGCAATGAAGTGTATTCAATCACAAAGGTGACATTTGACTGGGAGTTTTCCGTGAAGTAAATTTAGGCCACGCTCACTTGCGCAGTGGCAATTCCGTGCTCTACGTAGATTTCTCAGTCAAATAAAAATTCTGGGAATTTGCCCCTTGACACACTGACAACAAACAAGACTCAATCATGAAAAGAAACAACTGGCCTTACACATATACATGTACCTTGCAATCTTATCTACCTGGTATTTAATTTTTTTATGCCATCAAAAATTGCCGGTTTGTTTACAAATGTACATTGCATTGTTTTTTTATGGCTAATGATTTGAAAACCAGGCACCAATGAACAAATATTTATAGTTAGCTTATGGTGTGAATTGAAACCACTACGATCTCGTTTTTTAAACTCTGTAGTCGCGAATTGGAGACACTCTCCAGGACGTTCAGGACTATGTCGAGTAGATTCCTGCGATATTTCATAATTTAGTTCAACCTAGACCATTTTAGTTGTTGAATTCATCAGTTAGAAGCATTTTACGGTGGCCCAGAAGTACAATGTTGCCACGATGCTCTGTTGCGTTGCTGTAGGACGTTGCTGCGTTGTTGCAGGATGTTTCTGCGTTGTGGAATTGTTTTGTTGCTGCAGAATCGTTTTGTTGTGGCGGAATCGTTTTGTTGCTGTGGAATTGCTTTGTTGCGGCGGAATCGTTTTGTTGCTGCGGAATTGCTTTGTTGCGGCGGAATCGTTTTGTTGCTGCGGAATTGTTTTGTTGCGGGCAGAATTGTTATGTTGCGGTGGAATGCTTTGTTTTTGCTACCGTTTCAATGTGGCCATTTCGGTCTATGGCCCTTCTGACCTGGCTACATAGGCCGAGGGCACTATGAACAGGTTCCTATATTGATTTGGAATTCTTAAATTGATTTGGAATTTGTGACCTCTGTCCATAAATACAAACTAATCCATCCTTTATTCCTAAGAATAGGTATGGAAAACTATCCATCCCTCATTCCTGGGAATAGGCATGGAAAATAATCCATCCCTCATTCCTGGGAATATGTATGGAAAATAATTCACCACTTATTCTTTGGAATAGGGATGGAAAATAATCCATCCCTTATTATTGGGAATATGTATGGAAAATAATCCATTCCTTATTCCTGAGAATAGGGGTGAATTCCATCCCTCATTCCTGAGAATTAAATACTCGTGTCTCCATCAAATTTTCAAATGTATTAAAGCAGCAAATTGTTGCTCCAGCTGGTCTGTGTCTTCACTATTATTTAGGTAACTAATTTGCCTATTAACAAGTTTAGCATCTTTTTTATGGGATACTGGAGCCAATAAAATAAAAAAAAACAAATAAAACAAATAAAATAAAGAAGATGGGTAGTCTCTGGTGCATTTGCATAAGAACACTTACAGTGGCAATTTGGCAACATTGCTATCATAAAATATAAAATGAATGAACCGGCAGCACCAAAAGTTATCAAAATATAACTCTTTTAAACAGGTTTTTCACATGGAATTCCTGGCAGGGCTACCACAGAATCAAAAACACCTTGCAGGGGCTGTCAAAACAATATAAATACTTTTATTATAGACAAATCGCAATATCGAAAAATATAAAGACGTCACTCCGCAGCAATGCAACATTACTCAGCAGCAACGCACTCTGCAGCAACGCAACATCACTCCACAGCAACGCAACATTACTCAGCAGCAACGCAACATCACTCAGCAACAATGCACTCTGCAGCAACGTAACATCACTCCGACGCAACATCACTCTGCAGCAACGCACTCTGCAGCAACGCAACATTACTCAGCAGCAACGCAGCAGCCCCACAGCAACGCAACAAAGCATCGTGGCAACATTGTACTTCTGGGCCACCGTAGTTTAGCCCAAATATGATCACGTGACTCTGTTTTACAGACGTTTTGCGCATCATGAATTTACGATTTTTTTGTAACCGAAACGTAAGTGCTCCATGAAAAAGCCCAGTCACCAAAGTGTCCTAGTGATGTCACAATTTACCATGCTTGATTGGTGCCCAGTCAAGCCCACAAATAATTACAGCTAGTCAGTTGTATCATGACTAGTGAAAGCTTAATACATTTAGGTCACTGTGTCTTAAAATTTTGACTGATAGGTCCTAGCAAAATGTATATCGTTTAACTTCTAAATGAAATAATTGACTAGCAATCCACTAGCTCATTTATATTTTTTCATGACATACCCAATACCTTGCAGTTATGTGGTCTAGTGGTAAGATGCTCGCATGCTCCTCTTAAGGACCCAGGTTCAATCCCAGACCCAGGCACCCTTCATGAGAAACATCTCAGCTGGATGTATTTTGGATGAGACGTTAAAGTTTAAACTTTCATTCCCTTGTAATCAGTGTCTATGCTGAGGCAAGTAAAAGATCCCATCCCATGGGTCCCTTGTACTCAGTGTCTAGTCCTCTAATTCACCTCATCAATTAACCCTCATGAGTGGCGAGCACATGCATTAGAGGGCTGCACTATCCATCTATCTATCTATGTATCGATGTATGCATGTATGTATGTATGTATGTATGTATGTATGTATCTATCTATGCCGCATAATAAAACCAGTGTTTCCCATCAGGTATAACTACATGTATTAGTACATGTAACTTACATGAAAGAATTTGCTTGGAATTACGAGTTTATTTTTTACCTCTTCGAGGGGCGTCAATTTCTCTTGGGGTGGGTGCCGGCCTACTTTGAAATAGAATAACAACACGGCACCTCATATCATCAGAAATCAGAATAAGACTGTAAGCAGTGCACTCATGCAGGCAAAACTGTGACCTAGCTGGCACGCAGCCCAACTCTCGCAATTGCCAATTCTTTATCACGTTTATCTGTAAATAAATTACAGAAGCATACATGAATCAACGTTTCTTTTCTTCTTTTCTTTTACATGTTTAACTCTCAGCAAATGATATTCAAAGAGGGTTATAAGAATATTGTTATCACTTGGAAAAATCCATGTCTGTCCATGGGTGGATGGGCAGGCAGGCGTAACACATAAATAACATGTTGGGAATATTAGTATGCTTTCACTTGCCTTACTCCATTTTGAGATTTACTTCATGCTTTTTTTTAATTATGGGAAATCTGATTAAAATTTTTGTTATTTTCTGCATTACTTTACCAATCATGCCATACTTTATAATGACAGCCATAAAATGTTAGTACATGTTTTCATCTTAATATTTCATCTTACTGCTGTATTCGCTGTATATTAGACAGTACATATGATGAAATATATACAGTACCTTAATATAATAAGGGAAAATTAGCTAACTGCTATTGCTCTACTCAATACAGAAAACTGTGCTCAAAAGTTAAATGCTGTTGGGCATCAATTGACCTCAGGTCACTCCATTGTCCTGACGAATGTTTTATGCAACAACCACATCTGGCTATCTATTTACAGTCCTAGTTCAACCACCAAACTTTTCAGAATATGTATTTATTGAATAATTAACAGCAGCAACATGTTTATAATGGAAAATGTATGTATATTGATACAAAACATGACATGCATGGCATGCAATATTATGGCAATATATTCATTATCGCCTCCTATAGTAGAGTTGGCATTTGGTATCAATCTTCCAAAATAACATTGATATCATTGTAAACATAGAGTATCAGCTATGATTTCGTATTTTTCATTATTATGAAAAAAGTGTGAAATATATGTCAAAATGAAGTTTTGACTGGAAATACTATGATTTAGACATTTTTACATATTTTTTGGAAAATATGCATTTCACATTTTCCCTAATTACTATATTTGGATATATTTTATGGTCATAAAAACCCCTTAAAGGCACAACCTACCTATTTCAGACAAGCCATGACAAAGTTTTAAGCATGTAAGTGTCACGAGTTCTGCTAAGAGTCCTAATTCCGTAAAATATAGCTGAGGCACGTCAATGATACTATCAAAAGGCACTAGTCCATAAAGATTAAGTATTAATACAACTTTATATCAATGTAGAAACAATAGTGTTGAAGTTCTTCTTCGGAAACGAAGTATGACGCCAAGCCACCCGCCCGCCTGCACAGCACCGAAGGAACTACAATAAACAGCCAAATGTTTTTATCAACTTTTAAAGTACCTCAGCTGTCAGAAATATTATCTGAGTTTGCCCTGTATGCTGCATATTGGTTATCATGTTGTGTTTTCTTTGGAACAAGAATACTATTTGTTGCAGAGGTTTCTTGAACAATGTTGATGATGGCCGTGTACCATGAATGTTTTATGCAATTGTGGAGGGTTTGCTGCCGTGCAGCCTATTTCAATAGCAATATTACCAGTTTTCATCTGCATTTGTAGGCCAGTGGGTGCAAGGGACTGGAAAGAGCGACTTACACTGGACAAACGAAGGTCTTACTGAAAAGGTAGGGTTGCTCGAAAATTGTATTATTTGCAAGAACATTGGAACATAGAATGATTAAGATACCAGATAGGCCTATTTTTGGCACGTTTTCATAGAGATATCTTACGATGGTTTTTAGAATCTATATAGATTTTTATTTGATAATTAAAAAAGTGAAGTTTTGATCCTAAAACTGGCACTTCAAAATCATGTTTGATTTTCTTTTAGTTCTATTAAAGCACAAATAGAATTCACATATTTGTAGAATTCAAAGTAATTCTGTACATTACAGGTGTGCTCTCACATTGACAAATGGCAGTCAACGGCAACTTCCAAACAGTTTTTACTGGCATACTGTTGATGAGTCTACCATATTTACTCTATGGACAGTTCAATCCACAATTCCCTGGCCGGAAAACATGGTGGGCCAAGAGGGTCACTAATCCTGTGTTTGTGGCAGGCAGGTTGTCTGCAACACAAATCAAGTTTGCTTCTGAAGACGGATTTGCTTCATTGGTGTCCATAGCTAATCATCCTGAAGCTGGTAAATTTGGAAGCGAAACTCTCCCCTCAACGGCAGATGCCAAGTACATCGCAGAAGAGTTAAGCGGCTTGCGACATGGAGTCCTTTGTCTTAACAATGTCAATCACGATGATGAAGGTCCAGGATGTTGGAGAAGTGTCCAAGGCATTAAAGAATTTAACAAACTTTATGATAGTCTTCCCAAACCTGTGCTGGTGTATTCCAACACTGGCTACAGTGCTGCATTTGTGGCTCTCGCTTCACTGCTTTCACGAAGTACCAAAAATCCTGCGACTGCGGATTATCTGAATGCAGAAGGATTCTACAAAAGGGCGTCTGGATTAGGATATGACTTCGGTGGTGCTGATGACCTAAGAAATGTTGTGTACAATGTCAGCAGAGGGCAAGAAGTAAAGTACCCTGCAAGAGTAAACCTTACCATTCCCAACTGGCATAAAATTTACTGGTGGGCCAAACCAGTGGATAATAACTGGTATGTGACAGGGCAGATCCAAACTGACCACGTCGACTTAATCACTGAGTTGGATGTAGCGGTTGTAATGAATGCCAGGGCAGCAGTATCCTGGAATGACACTGATACAGGGGAGATCCTCAAGTCACAGGAGGAGGTGAGTCTAGACAGATAGATAGATTTATTTTTGCCAATCACATAATACAATGACAAATATACATAATAATGCAAATTGGCAAGGTTAACTTGTAACTTTGCAGTTGTGGTGAGGCACCCTTTGGGTTGTTGTTGCCTATAAGTGGTAAAAAGGAGGGCGGTGAACTAATATCAGTACTTTAAACCCGATCCATATTGGACACAATTGTACATTAAAATATAATGATGAGTCATGAATGCGAAATGAAATATGACATATGAAAGGCTTGATTATTCGTGACTTGTTCTGCATGAGTAACAATTGCCTATGGTGCACTGAAGTCTTCTTGTTTGTCATCAATAATTTTTTCCAAGAGGAATGAAGTTGGATGACTATAGTTTTTTCACTTTGAAGACCACATCCAGCCAAACCAAACAAAAATGATTTCCCTTTAAAGGCCACTTAACTAGTATTTGTTTCTGCCTTGAGATATTGAATAATAGCAATACACTGACTATAGACGCATAGAGAATTTTGCAATTCCAATTTCCACAGCATGAATATGTCAGGAATATCTTTCTTTCAGAACTCTGTTTTTTTTTCATGATTTTAGTTGTAGGACTAGACCTGTGATGTCCTAATATGTTCTATTTTCTGAACCTAATATTCATTTCTGGATAGGTGAATCTGCTAAACATAAACTTTGACTGCTCAACATACTGCAATGGAGGTAGACAACTGCGGGAAAACCTGTTGATCAACAGAATAGATCCAACCAAGCCAAGTGACTATGTGAGCCCTGAGAGTCCAGCAAATGTCAACTTCTGGTCAAGCAATCCGCTAGAGTTTGGAGATGCGATTGGCTACAATGAAACGACCGAGAGACTTGTTTGGAATCGACTGCCAATCGATTATGAGCACACTCCCATCGGTAACGCATCACTTTATATTAAAGTAAAAAAACTGTCTAGAATGCAAGATTATGCTTTGGTAATACTAGTATGCCGAATAGGAGGGAGTTTTTTGACTGACTATGAGGGATATAACGACCTTAAGTCTGTTAAAGAATTATACTAATTTGTTTGATTTTTTGTTTGGCTTACTGCCCTTAGTTTGCAAGAAAAGTTCAGTTTGCACTCAGGAGGGAGTTAACTAACGTTTTCGTTGGTTATATCCTTCTCAGAACAAAGGTAACTGTATCTTGGTGGAGTATACCTTACATTCCTATGCTCTGTTAACTGAATCACTATCACCTGTTTCTTTTTTGCAGGATATGCGCAAGGATATGACGAAGATATGTATGAATTCTACAAAGAGACTTTCTACACAAGTCATCTCAAAGGTAATGTTCTGGCCCATTGCGGCACAGGATACCGAGCGTGTAAGTTGCAATTTTTAATATTAACTCAATCCGATATATGATATTTATCATAGCTGTGATCTTCATGGCATCAGTAGATCTGTAAATGGCTTAATTGTTCCTTTCATTTCAGTCATAACAGCTGTGATCACAGTAGGCCAAGCCCAAGAAAAGGACTTTGACTGGGCAGTTGAAAGGTCAAGATTAGTTGGATACAACTACAACGAAGAGAGCAATCCAGAAATATTCGAATTGTTCCACTATGCCTTTAGCGATTCCTTCTCTCCATTTCCAAATCTAAATTTGATCTTATTCTCGATGTTTTGTACAATTTTATGCAAAATTGTTTGAGTATGTCTTTAATCATACCTACACCCCATTTCCAAATTTAAATTTAGTTTTATTCTCAATGTTTTTTACATTTTTATACAAAATTACATGATAAGACAATTCATAAATAAAGGTTTGATACAAGATACTGCTTGGAAATTTTCTACACAACCTTTATTTACAGTAACTGTCGTGTGACTGATGGCAAAATCCTTTACACCATATTCTTTCCCATGCAAGTTACCAATATTTTCAAGTCTTTGGGGAGGCAGTCACAGCTCTTCCAGCTTTAGCCTTCTTCCCCTTTTTAGGTGACTTAGCTGATTTTGGTGGACTCGGAGGCCTTGGTCTTTCCCGTGGCTCTCTTGTCTTCCGTGCCGATTGTTGATGGTATGTTACTTTGACCTTCTGTCTCACAATTTCCCAACTGGTAGGAAAGACATTAATCTTATTGTCTGACACGTCTAACTCTTTAAGGTTAGGCAACTTTGACAGGCCTTCTGGTAAACTCTGAATGATGTTGTCTGACACATTCAGCACACTCAAACCTTTCATCTTGGCAATGTCAGTGGGTAAAGATTCAAGGTCATTTGAGGCAGCCTGAACCACACTGATCCTGTAGAGGTACGGAAAGTTGATGGGAAATGCATCAATATGGTTATGAGAAACATCAAGCTTCATTAAGGATGCCAAAACATCTATTTCATCATTTGGGAATGTCAATAATTCATTGTAGGAGAGGTCGATTGATGTTAACTGGCCTAACATCCCGAACCGTTCAGGGAGAGTGGCCAACTGGTTGTGAGATAGGTCCACTGTCTGTAGGCAGGCTAATTTGGTTAAGAATGGAGGAAAGTCTGTAAGGGCATTGTTTGATGCCACAAATCGTTTAAGGCTTGTCCAGACTTCGATTTTCTCTGGAAACACAACGGGTCGCTTGAGCCCAGACACAACCTCCTGTTTGTCACTGATGGTTGTCAAGTTGTTGTTCGAGACATCCAAATCACTCAGTAAACGGAGCTTAAACACAAATTCTGGCAATGCACTGATGGCATTGTTTTGAAGACAGAGACTTGTCAAGAGCAGCATCTTAGATATGCAAGAGGGAACCTCCTCTAGTTGCAAACCAGACAAATTCAGACTTGTGAGGGTCCTGCTGTAATCTGAATTTGCAAGCTGGGTGAACACAGATCCCTTAGGGTCATCATGAGGGAGACTCAAAGGGTTTTCTGCAATGAACAGTCTTGTCACAGTCTTTGGAATGATGAATCCTGTCAGTTCATTGTTCGAGACATCCAAAGTCCGTAAGGTATACAAGACATCGATAGACTTTGGTAGCGTAACAATAGAGTTCTTTGACACAATTAAAGTCTCTAGATTACGAAGCTTACTCATATCATCAGGTAATTTTGTAAGTTCGTTGCCACTTCCATCAAGAGTCAATAGTAATTGTTCTACTCCCAGAGTATTTGGGATTTCCGTAACTTTGTTATTAGCAAACTTGAATATTTTTAGTGATCTTAATAATCCTATCTTCTTCGGAATAACCTGGATTTTATTGTCAGAAACATCCAGAAACCTCAGGGATTTCATCTTGTCTATATCCTTAGGTAACACCTCCAACATATTTTTGCTCACATACAATTCTTCGCAGTTTGCCAAATCCACAACCGGATCAATGATGGCCAGCTGATTGCTTGTGAAGTCAACAATTCTCAAGGTCTGCAGATCCTGCATGTCTGGTAGGGTCTTAATGCGATTCTGGCTTGCGTAAAACTCTGCAAGCTTCTTCAACTTTCGCAAATCTTCTGGAAGATGATCCAGGCTATTTGCTGCTACATTTAAGGTCTTCAGGGCATATTCCAAATTGCACACTTCTTCTGGTAGAAACCTCAGATGATTGTGAGAAACATCTACATAAGAAAGATATCTAAGCAAACCAATATGCATGGGCAGTTCTTCCAGCTCATTATGGGACAAATCCAGATAGGTGAGACAGGCTAAATTCTCAATGCCATCTGGTAGATGTTCTAAACAGTTATGGGACGCATTGATGACATGGATCATGGGATTCTTAACGTCAATCTTGGGCAGTTCTCTGAGGAAGTTATGCGAGACATTTAATTGAATTGGCAGTTTGTAAATGTTTTTCTTGAGTGATTTTATGAGATTGTTCGAAATATCCAGAAAGTTGAGATTGCCTGTTGCGCCCAATTTTGCTGGGATGGTCTTCAAGCGATTACCAGATGCTCGGATTTCTGTTAAACCAGATGCCTTGTGCATTGTAGCTGGTAAGGACCGCAGATTGTTATCAGACACATCTAAATAATTAAGTTGCTTCAATTTTGCTAGAGAACCTGGTAGTGTGTTCATCTGATTGTTCTTCAGGTTAATAGTCTGAAGTTCTGCGAGGGTTGACACCAATTTTGGTAACTTCTTGATGCGATTATTTGACGCATCCAGGGACCGTGCAACTTGGGCGACCTCCTCATTCTTGTACACCTCAGCAGGTAGGGCCTTAATAGATGTCGTGGACCACTGAAGATCAATGCCTCTGACTCCAGTCTGCCTAGGGACCAAGTGTCTTTTGACCTGGTTGGGAAGTGCAGTGATTTTGCTCCCTGGACCAATTGGAGGCGGAGGTTTGTCATCCTTCTTGCCTTTTGGTCCTTTTCGACTCATGATATAGGAAATGACACTTTTCCTAAGATTGTCCTGTCAAGTGGAGAAATACGTCTGAAATTAAATTAAAAGAAAAATATTAGCCTTCTCTGTTTGCACATTTAATACTCCAAAGCGTAGTTCCATAGTTAACAAGACTATTCAACAAGTTTCTGTTCGAGTCAATTAATTTTCTATTATATTGGAAAGAAAATGTAAGGGAAGGCAGGGCAAAATGGGGTCGTTGGGCAAAATGGGACAGTGAAAATACTCTTACTTTTGGCACTGCCACCAGGTGTAAATGGTTTAAATTAATTAATGACATCACAAAGATTTCCATGACAGTCCTTGATCTGAATGATGCTGAACTTTGTGTTAGTATGCCATGATTTTTCCTATTTTTCCTAAATTATTTATCTTTTTGGAAATTGTAATTAATAGGCTAATGAATGTGACTCATTAATGTTTTTCACTCTGGAAGGGCAATTACTGTAGCTGATTTGTTATTATTGATTAACTTCATTAATTGAACAGACTGAATAGGCAAAATGGGGTCACTCAGATACCCTTGTTAATGTCCCCATTTTGCCCCACTTTTCTTTTTTTTTTAAATCATCCTAAAAGAGGGAGGGAATGCATTAAAATGTTGTTGAAGGATTTATGTGCCCTTAGAGTGACTAGCGGTTACACTGGCAAACAAGTTTTAAGTCTTTCAAAGTGCTTCTGTCACGTCACATTATTATTGTTCGTAGGTTCAAGCAGTGAAAGACCATTGAATATCTTCAGCCAACCTTGATTGTGTATAAAACACAGCCATCAACATTTTTGGATAATCCCTTTGTTGATCAAAACTCGACTGGTTCATTTTCGTCACATTGTAAGATTTGGGGGTCACAAGTTGACTCAAAAGAACTTATGACCATCTCACCATATTTCAAAGTTGTCTCTTAATTCCATGATGAAGTATAAAAGTAAACAAGTCAAAGTCAGAGCTTGGTGTCTTGACCAGTCAACTTCTACTAGGTAAAAAGTGTCTTGGGATTCCTCAGTTTATTGCTTTTATGGAACATCACACAGGCCACCAGGCCTACAACCAATCAGTACCTTTCATGCTGTACATCATTACCTTTGCCCCTTGGGCTTAACCAATCACAAGAGCTGTGTCCTTTTGCCTATGCTGGCCAGCTCTTCCCAGCAGTGGACTTTCCCCTCCTAATTAATTCCTCTGGTAGCTTGGCTGTGCATTCCAGGGGTAATGAGTCCAGAATTCATCCCCAATCACAATACCTTATTCCAAATACTACCTCCTCTTTGTACCCTGATGAGCATTGCTCATCTCAACCTCCTTGCCTGAGTGCCCTTCATCTTAGCTCCTATTGTATCTACTCCTATTGTATTTTACCCCCATTGTACTAGCACCCACCTGTTCACCCCCTTGGAGTGCAGTAGCAAAGCTTGCCAGACAACCATTGTTTAATGTATATTTAAATTAGACTGAATTTTACTGAATTCCACAAATTCCACATTTCATGAACATTTCATACATACACAAATATATCAACTCATATCCAGTGTAATATAACCTGTCCAAACATTATATAATTCATATTTATTATAGTTAACTCATTAATTCAATTATAAACTTAACCTTAATTGTTGTTCATCATTTCAAACCAGGGGTCAAAAAGCCTAGTGCTTTTTACACTACTCCCTCCCATAAATGTTAGTGAGATGTGCATCATTAAAACTATTCCAATCAAACCTATATGTTAACACCAATGAAACATACATATCGAACACCAATTAAACATACTAATTATTGCAAAGTCTCCCAGAATAGCTTTACATAAACACCCATTTCATCATGACAATGCACAGTACACTACACAACCTCCCAGGTATTTTGTCCAATCCTGACAGGGATCTTTCCCAAATACATGGAGCTAACCATTTTGTATGAGACTCAATACAACATCAGTATCACCAATTGTCTTGCACATCTCACTAACTACCTGAAATGATGATGACCTATTGCTCTGGTAGCCACCTTTTTGCTTCTTTTTTTTTTGTAGTTCTACACTATTTTACACACAAAAATAATTAATTACTATTAAGTCCATACCTGATGCAAGCAGGTCCTCAACTACCATTTCAATGTCATCCTGTTGAATTGAGGTTGGCCAGAGGCACTAACCTTATGAGACAGAGCAGGAAATCTGACAAGGTACATTAAGGTACACAGCTACAACACAGATACATGATAGAAAAGCACATAAAATCAAATTGTCATAAGTACAACAGTACATTACACAACACAATTCATAGAAATGACTTCTAACACAAGTACTGACATGCTTCATTGCACATCATCATACACTATTCCATTTAAAGAGTAAGAAAAGCTGATATGCTTCACCGCACATCATTACACCACAACACTTCCAGTTTTACCAATTAAAACAATAAGAACATATATTCAACACAAATTTTTACCTACCACAAAACTACACAAACCGAAGAGACAACTTTATATTCATGTTCATAATACATCTTGATCTGCTGGAACAGGGAGTCGGCCTGTGGCTCTGACACTTCCCCAAGTATTTTGTTCCTTAACCAAGAAAAATATTGCACACTGCATACATTAGTCGAATGGAAATCTACTAAGAAAGAACTCATAAACATCCTAACTAATTAATTACAAAATTGAACTATTTACATCCTGCATTTTAGTTATCCTATTTAAGGAGTGCTGGGGTTACACAAAATACCTGGACAGCCAGTCCAATCATGCATGAATGCATCCTCAACCAAAATAAATTTATGTTTACTATTACATAACTATTTCTGGCTCAATTGCCTTCAAAGCTAGAGGGTCTCCTATTGTTGTGCATGCACCAGGTCTAGAGTATGTTACCCCATCCAGCTCCCTAAAGGCAAATACTAATATATCTACTTAATTGAGCTGAAAGACCAAGGAAGACTGCAACAGACTGGTGAGCCACGTCAGACCATAACAATGGCAAGAACCTCGCATGAATTAAATTGACATTTCTCATTTGTACTATGAGAAACATGACTAATTCTTTCCCTCAGCTATCATCTTTAAAGAAGTGCTTGGGAGTTCCACCTGAGCTCAATTTAGACTGTGGCATATTGCCCATACCAATTTCCAGTAATGAACAGCTATCATCTTTTGGTCAAAGATGTGCTATATTGTTCATGTACCTTCTAAATGAGTTTAATTTACTCATACCAAGTTGTACTTTCAAGTTTCCGTATACCTTGAGATTATGTTACAAAAACCTCAAATCATTCCTGCAGAGATACCTATCTTCCTTCCTGCACCAAAATTGAAGTCTGCCTACTCAATTTAGCTCTCTACCACTACAAATAATTAACATGAGCCTTAATGACTAGAGTAGGCAGCAGCAATTAGGTAAGCAGCTGTTTGTGCCTGTGCGCCAAGACACTCACAGAGCCTTGAGTTTGTAACCCTACAGGTGATATTGAAGTGGCATAACCTGCTACAAAGATTCAGCCCAGAATCTTCCCGTGGACATTATATAGTGTCCATTTAAACCATGAAATACCAAACCAGTACATGGCCACTGCCTCTGCAATGGAGAGAGGCCAAAGAGTGGTGGGCTCATGTCTGTCAAAAACAACCAAAAGGTTATCAATTAACCTAATAACACAATTTCACATGTATTGACATTTCAAATACAGCATGTGTGCACCAGTTACTCCAACTGCACTTTGCAGACATTACCTAAAACACTTGTACAATTAATTACATTATTTTATATACTTAACTAGCTATACACACAGCATGATTAACTTTTAAAGACAGGACTTAATACAATTTTCTTTTCAATTCAATTCCCTGTTGCTGTTCTCCAGGTGGTTAAAAGTTGGTGACTTGATTCGACTTGCACTCCTGCACCATAGGCACAATTGAACAGCCATATCTTCAAGTTTGGGCCTTTCCAGAGTAAAATAACAGTCCTAAGCTGATCAAGTAGAAGACAATCCTACTGTGGCGTCCCACAGGTGTTTCTTGACTTCTGCTGTGACCAGAGTGGCTTCTGTTTAAGGATTGCATCTCTTCTTTCTGGCCTCCAAGATGTCCCACTTGTTTCCATTACCATTGTCCTGCATCATGCTTTCCTGGGCCCCGCCAGATCCTTCAGCTCCTGATGACTGCTGGCTTGATGCTGGTGCGAAGCAGCTCTGATGTTTAGTAAGTCCTCTAAACTAGTTTGTCCTATCAGAGTAAGCACCTATTAAATTTGCTCATGCGAGTTAAAGGTTCCTTTGTCTTAATAGCCATGATTTCAGCTCTTCAGCACTCATGATAAGTAGTCCATGTGCCAGCTGCTTTTTCAATAATTCCATTTTTCCAAATTAGTGTTCCATTCCAATACTTGGTTTCTCTATTCCAGACAGATCACGTCGGGGTCACCAATGTAAGATTTGGGGGTCACAAGTTGACTCAAAAGAACTTATGACCATCTCACCATATTTCAAAGTTGTCTCTTAATTCCATGATGAAGTATAAAAGTAAACAAGTCAAAGTCAGAGCTTGGTGTCTTGACCAGTCAACTTCTACTAGGTAAAAAGTGTCTTGGGATTCCTCAGTTTATTGCTTTTATGGAACATCACACAGGCCACCAGGCCTACAACCAATCAGTACCTTTCATGCTGTACATCATTACCTTTGCCCCTTGGGCTTAACCAATCACAAGAGCTGTGTCCTTTTGCCTATGCTGGCCAGCTCTTCCCAGCAGTGGACTTTCCCCTCCTAATTAATTCCTCTGGTAGCTTGGCTGTGCATTCCAGGGGTAATGAGTCCAGAATTCATCCCCAATCACAATACCTTATTCCAAATACTACCTCCTCTTTGTACCCTGATGAGCATTGCTCATCTCAACCTCCTTGCCTGAGTGCCCTTCATCTTAGCTCCTATTGTATCTACTCCTATTGTATTTTACCCCCATTGTACTAGCACCCACCTGTTCACCCCCTTGGAGTGCAGTAGCAAAGCTTGCCAGACAACCATTGTTTAATGTATATTTAAATTAGACTGAATTTTACTGAATTCCACAAATTCCACATTTCATGAACATTTCATACATACACAAATATATCAACTCATATCCAGTGTAATATAACCTGTCCAAACATTATATAATTCATATTTATTATAGTTAACTCATTAATTCAATTATAAACTTAACCTTAATTGTTGTTCATCATTTCAAACCAGGGGTCAAAAAGCCTAGTGCTTTTTACAACATGAGCACTTATTTTCAGTTTTTGCCTAACTCCTTGTGTAACCACCAATATGCAACGCACTCTAATAGTTTTGTAACATTTTTTGGTTTCAACATTAAACTCCTAGCTCTTAGCTTTAGGGGTTCAAAGTTAGCATGCCCATTTTCCGCCTTTTAGTATAACCAACATTTGTGTATAATATCATTTGATACTGCAACATGCTGTTAAATAAGAAAATCTCTCTTTAAAAAAGAGACATGCATGCAAAAAAATAAATAAATGAATTGATCTATTTTTACAGACTAAAGGGTATTAGTTACAGGTAACAGATACTGACAAGGTATCATGTCAAAATATTACAATCAATTAGTATAGTTCATATAAATTTATGTCTTTGTATTTACCGAAAGTGCTATAAAATAAACTTTTCCATAGATCCTCGCTACTCTTGCCTAGCTACCCACAACTGTGTGCAAATCGACAACTTGCACCAACTATAGTATTAGTATTTATAAAAAGAGACCTTTGCTTGTTAGTCATACCATGGAAAACAAAAAAAATATATATATATATATATATTTCAAACTTTCCTGCTATTAAGTTGCATACAATTTTTACGTGTTCTTTTTTTAATATACCTAAATACTTTTAATTCTGTAATTTGCAGCCAAAAACTTCTTTGAGAAAAATGTGACATGTTTTGCAAATCTAATAGAATTATTCAGATCCAAATTTAAAAATATATAATCATGTTTCATTTTTCACATTAACATACATAATTGACAGGTTCAGTGAGTGTAGCATTTTTTAACTGCATATTGGGAGTTTAAAACAGTTCGAGAAATAATTTCATTTCAACATTGGCCTATTTGTAATTACTTGTAATTAATTACAGTGAACAGTTTCAAATTAAATCAGCTATCAGAAACATAAAGAGCAATTGACAAATCCAATTTGTGTAATTACACTGTTTCACTTAAGAAAGAGTGAGAACAGAAGTGAGTTTGTGTGGCCAATTTCATTCGTTTTATAGGTCAGAGTGTGGGTATGTCATTCAACTGACCAATCAGGGCCAGAGGCCTGCAATGTAGTGACCACTGCTACACTGGCATAACAACAGCAGCATCACAAGCACAAATTCATAATGGATTTTTGTTAACAGCCAAATCATAGTTTTCATAGGAATGAAATAATGTAAGTAGATATTAAGCTTTTGTTGAGTTGCTAGGCATTTTACATGATGGGCCACCAACAGATATTTGTTGAAAACCTTCATAAGCTTTCACCCCTAAGACCAAAATGAACCATGCCAATTTCCGGAAAATCAGACTAACATGGATGAGTCCATTGATGTTGGAGGGAGGAACTGTTAAGATTTAATAAATACCTTGGTACAATAAAACCAGGCACTTTTGACATATGGTCCTCAATTCAAAGTTGCTCCATTTTATTTAAGGAAGACAAATGGGCCATAGGTAGTTATTTAAGCCATTTTCAAGGATGTGAAGATCAGTGATCTGGCCACGGCTTAAATGTACACAAACATCAGTGATGTATGTCACTGGCAATCTTCACAAGGCTCAGAAGATATTTTGTAAAACCGATCTTATTAAGTATCTATATCTGTATGAGTTCTGCTGTATAGGATATGTTATGAATTGAGATCCTGATACAAAAATGCATTTATAATACCTTCTGATGGGTGGGGTCCTGCAGCAGAACAGCTACATGAGACAGAGGCTGGCTTTAGAATGGCATTATAGTTGACAATGATTTGTACATGTGTTTTCTTTGTGTGTGCTATTATGCAAAGGGGATCAATATCTCTATGACTATATTGCATTATGTATGAATTATTCACAAGCTCTTTGGATGTCTTAGCCGTATGCTGTGTGTATAAAGTGTATCAAAGGTATCGTATTGGGACATTCAAATATATGTAAATATTCCGAATGCAAGAATTACCAGCAAGTTTAAAAATATATTTAATAATTACTTTAGCCTGACTGCATATACACATCATAATTATATATATATACATTCAAAATTCATTAGTATAACAGGAAATTACTCTTTATTTGCAGTGGTGGCAGAGTTTTATGATGCAGTACTGCTGTTGTCCTGGGAGACACTTGGTTACAATTGACTATATTGGTGACATCATGTCACCTTGTAAGAAAGACACCACGGCAGTCGTCTGTTTATTGATAAAATGACATCAATGTCCCTAAAGGCACAGTTGCTGATAATTCCACTAATATGAAAGTGAAATTCACATCAAACTATAGCAGTGTATATAAGTACAAAGGCCTACTCTGTGGAAGTATGAGTATAGTTAAGGCATTGATGAATGTCTTCAAGTACAAGTAAAAATACTTAGAATGCTGTTCTCGAGTACCTACCTGTGAACTTGAGTAATTCACCTTGTTGGTATGCCATTTTAAAGGATCTATTCCCAGATAGCATTCCAAATCGGGCCAGCGTTGTTTCTATATATCGTTTTGATGTCACTGCCATTGCGCCGAATTCAAAAGATTGGAATGCTATCTGGGTTGTTCACACGGAGTTCATTTTATTGTTTGTATCACCATCATTGAATTATCACACAATATCGAGCACTAAACATGAGTTGCTCCTTTAGGCTATATAGTTGAAAAGTTTCCAAAAATGCCAGAAAAGATACGGAAGGTTCTCTTTATTTCCACCAGGTGGCTATGACATAACACTGCAATTCTATTGGCTGAAAAAGTTCCCGCCCTTGGCTGTGATTGGCGGAAGCAAAGTGCATCCTAGCAGCAGTAGTTCTATAGTACATTTTAATTGATTTCTGTTATTTCCCTATTTTTATGAAAAGCAAAATAAAGAAAGCTACTATCCTGAATTCATGGCTGCTCAGTGAAAATACTTACTAAACGTAAACTGTTCACTCTAGGCCTAACGCCAAACTCCCATGGATTATAGGCCTAATAAGACCTTGACTCTGGCTTGAGAACATTACATGTAAATTCTTAATGTTATAATGTATAACCTGCAGAGCTGGTACCAATTTTATTAAATTCAAGCGCTCGTGTATTATAGTGTCTTTTGAGCAGCATTTTATAGTGGAATTATTGATTATCAATCTTCGACCAGATGAATCGATGTCCTTGTGATCAGCTGTTCACTCAAGCATGTCTTGGCCCCCTGGGACTTTGAAAAGTGACACGGTTGATTTAGCATCTACGTAAAAATTAACCTTGCAAGCTTTTCTATCAATATATAACAGTTCAATATTAGAAGACAATAATTCACTTGTTTTTCCAAACAAATGTTCATTTGATTGAACATTCATGAAGGCCTGCACACCAGTCACCGGGCCCTTTTAATATACTTAAGGCTTTTATTACGTGTATTTATAAATACACCTACATTATTGTGCTACAATCGTTGATCAGACAGTTTTAAAATCGAAATATCAAATTCAAATGCCACCCTGATCAAGAAATAAAACATATATGTTAGCTTACCTATAGATCATAATATGTCCATTATCAAGATGTCTTGACATCCTTAGAAGCACATTTTGTCATTTCGTTTGACAAAATCAAGTGCTTTTCATTTTTGTGAATTGTGACGTCACACACAATAGTGATTGCGTCACAAACAACGACCCAGTTGGCATGACTGAAGACGCTATAAATAGCATCATAATCATCAAGTTATTCTCACGCCTGCTTCTGATTAAATGCCCCCCTCCTTGGATCCGCCAGTGATTCTAAATACACTCCGAAATGTTAGTCAATGCCCTTGCAAATCCACTGGTCAATGCATTGGATTGGAGTGGATTTTATTACGATGCTGAGCCGGGCCAATGCTGGGCCAATTTTGTGCCTAGGCCTATAGCATGATCAGTGATGTCATCATCTTTGATTTCTGCTGAGCTGACAGTGTTACATGCCTACAAATGCAACGTAGCCTAAGTTAAACAAGTCAAACATACCATATGTGGGCTATTTTAATAGGTATATTTAAAAAGTATAGGCCTAGACTACATATATTATTATTCAATAAATACATATCTAATAATATTCAATAAATTTTATACATAATATCTAGTAAACATGTATTGTAGGCCTAGCGGCCCTAGCCTGATATGGGTTGATATATGCCTCTAGAGTCTGTACCTATAGGCTTAAAGGCCTATGGTTCAAAACGAACATAGGCCTGCCTATCTAGTTATCTATCAATCGGTCTAGATATCAGTCTATAGATCAATCTATCTATCAATTTAGATCTATCAATCTATCAATCTATCAATCAATCTATCAGTTTATCAGTCTGTCAGTCTATCAGTCTATCAGTCTATCAATATATATCTATTCAATCAATCAATCAATCAATCAATCAATCAATCAGTCAGTCAATCAATCAATCAATCTATCTATCTATCAATCAATCAATCTATCTATGCCTGATAGATGAACCTCTAGGATGAACTTTCAATCCAAAGTAGGCCTAGGCTAATTTTATGTCCTGGATGCGGTGCGACAAACTATTTTAAAAAGAAAAGTATAGCTAACTTACCTTGAACTTTCATTCGCATGTGAAGTGTCACCTATTATCCGCAGAATTTTCCAATGATGAAATGAAACTGAAGGTGAATTTTACAGGAGGCGGCCTCAGTCCACTTGCCTTGGTTACCATAAACAAACTGTCCTGTCCCCCCCCCCCCCCTCCTTCATGCTGTCTCATATGTCATATAGGGGGGCCAATCACAAGCTGCGACCTGTAATTGCTCCATGATCCTGTAACTGTATTGTTAACTAGCACACTTGTTCAATAAAATTACAGGCCTGGTCACCAGCCAATAAACGGCGGATCGGTGCTGTTTGCCAGCCCAGGCAGCCCCACTCATGGCCTGTGGACACAACTCACTCAATATTTTGTGACAGCTAGGTTAATCACTTTTATTGGCTTGCAGGACTGCAGTACTGTAACAATTTGGCAAAGGCATATATGCCTGTTTTCGTGAAGTATTGTATTTGTGACAATACATTACCTAGTGCCCAAGCTCTGGTGAAAAAGTCAATTTGAAGTCCAAGCAAGATCTATACTTAGATAGGGAGTGGAGAAAAGCTCACGCTGAAACAGGCTTGTCAAGGATAGTTCCTGCTACATTGCCTCAGCTAGAATCGAACCCAGGCCTTTCACAGGAGGTGACCTACACCTTAACCACTAGCCTATTAAAGTTAAAAATTTATGAACTTTTGAAGACTAGGTATATATCATAATGGGGCCTTGTGTGAAATATTGTGAATTCTCTTACTTCATAGAATACAGTTGCGACAAAATGAAGCAAGAGCCTTTTAAGCACAGGATTAGCACCTGCTGCTGAAATACTGACTGCTGATGGAATTTAAATTAGGCAAGCACCTGCCTTATTAAGCCAGCATCACATTTGGTCCCTATTGAATTATGCAATAACGTTCTAAATTTGCCTAAAAAAGCTTGGCTGATCAGTGCAGCATAAAAATGGTCGAATTGGTCGATAAACCTAACTAAAAACTTTATTTCCGCAGGTGGAAAACGGTGGTTCCCAGTATTCCCAGGACAGTTCTTCTGGCAACCATAGGTTCGATTCCTGGGACCAATGAGCGAAACAGGTTCACATCTCTCTGAGCCGGTTCAGCTAAGATAGATGTCTGAACAGTTCCTAGGTTCCAGTTCCTTGATAGTTCCTACATGTTTTGAACCTAGTTCCTAGATAGTTCTAGATAGTTCCTACATGTTCTGAATATAGTTCCTAGATAGTTCCTAGATAGTTCCACTTAGTTCTTAGTTAGTTCTTCAGTTCCTAACTACTTCCTAGACAGTTCCTAGACACTTCCTTAATTTATAATTAGTCCCCTTGATACCCCTAAAAAGTTAACGACATGGGCTAATTATAAGGGCTGTAGATCTACACCTTTATCTTTAATACGATACGATGCATATCACAATACAGTAAAACCGATAAAATACGTATCATGATACGTATCGTTAAGCTATATCAATAGGAGAATAAACAAAGCCTACAATATTGACAATTCACAATGAAATATAATGAACAATACCTTTATAGAATAATTCCAGAACTATCTAGGAACTGGAACCTAGGAACTGAGTTCAGACATCTTAGGATTTTATATTATATTAATGTTAAGTTTTTATATATGAATTATTACATGCGTTTTATGTACTTGTTACTGTGAACGGCCCAGATGAAAAACAGTTAATTACTGATCTGGCAACCTCTCGAAAAAATATTCCAAATAAAATGTTTAAATTGACTCTGAGACATAGCCTCCGTCAGCTGAAGTCATTAGCTATATATATATATATATATATATATATATATATATAAATAAATATATATATATTTTTACATATATATATATATATGTGCCCCACTTTTGGCTGATCTGTTTCTAATGTCATATAAAATTAACTTCATGGAAACAAAGTCTAACATTGCTGTATATTGATGACCTTATTAGTCTCAGGAAACCCATTCTGATAAGGAAGCTTCTTATTAAGACCTCTTCGATCATTAATGTTACTAATGATAAATTCCACACAAAACTCTATGACAAAAGGGATGGTTTCAACTATAATCCATATCTTGTTGCCTCAAATATACCGAAAAGCCAGCCTATGAAGTGTATTCCTTTCGCATCATTTGTTTGCCAGGGCCTGTGACCAGTATACGGATTTCTCTGAGAGGCACATCACACTCGGTGAATCTCTCCTTATGCAAGGGCTAGGCAGTACTTATGTACAACAAACACAAAACATTTTTTGGAAAGATCAGATCCCTCTTGAACCAGTTTTTGGTAAACTGTGCTCGCTTTGTCACTGACAGATCTCAAATTCAAAGTTTCTGTAATATCCACCATTAGTCTCGAACTGAGAGGAGATGGAAGGTTAGCATGCTTTAACATCACTTGTGGGTCCTAAGTCTCACACCTCTCAGTTTGGATTCCGGTAATTATATTAGGTCATCTCTACATATCTCTCAACACTCTGTAATGCACCACACAATTTGTTGCTTTTTTCTCGTTCACTTTTTAAGTATATTGTATTATCTGTGAGCAAAAATTTTGGATCATTATGTCACGTCATTCCTGACAAACTGGCTGTATTTTTGTCTTTTGTGGGTATTCAATTACATATAAATGCGCAATTGTTGATTCAATGCACGATGTTTAATGGTTTTTGCAATTAAATGACAGAACAGTGGCTTTAAAAGAGCACAAGGAACACACAAAATTACCTTTTTTTTTCATATATATATATATATATATATATTTATTTATTTAAAACATGTAACAAAATCGTTCATTGTATAATATATGTACAAAGAGCATAAATTTCCATAAAAAAACTTTAGCCAAATCCCTCTCTCTCTCTCTGTTGTCCACTAAATATAAATGAACCTATCTTTCTACAATTTAGCAAGACCTGCAGCGACACTTGCGGATCATCATGACATTAAATACAGCTTCCGAACCCCCTGAACAAACAAAACGCAAAGATCTGGTGGTTTCTTTCGATGGCAGACAACAACTTCCGGTGCGGCACGTGCTGCAGAAGCGCCATCTGTACTTCCTGGTAGATCGGCAATTCCCGTAGGTCATGTGACTTCGTCTGGTATCTCTGTATGTGGAACGACACTGGCCATTCTGAAATTGAAGACATTTCTAAAGCCAAAATCTCTTACGCTACCTTTTCCGGAAGTGTTTGTTATTATATAGAAGATATATTACATAATAAATTAATTATTTATGGATTCTGAAGCTGAGTGGCCAAGTCCCATGGAAGAAGTAGAACTTAAAGGGATATAACCAAAAATGTTAGGTAAATCTTGACTATGAGAGATATAACTAACTTATACTCCACTAGTTAGACATATTTACTAATATGTTTGTTTGATTGTTTGATTTGTTTAACTCCACTAGACATATCTACTAATTTGTTTGATTTGTTCCACAGAGATCATGAATCCATGACTTTCTTTGATAAAATCTGCACAAGTCTAAGATTGCAATATATAACAGCCTCCACACACCCATTACAGATGTCCTCCCCACCCTTTTTTTTTTATTGCAGACAATGGGTGTTTTTCGTCTTTCTATAATTCCATGACTTATCCATGACCTTTTTAAAATTTCTATAATTCCATGACTTTTCCATGACCTTTTTAAAATTTCTATAATTCCATGAATTTTCCATGACCTTTTTAAAATTTCTATAATTCCATGACTTTTCCCTGACTTTCCAGGACAACCAATTTTTCCAGATTTTCCATGCCCGTGGGAACCCTGTTTGTTTAAGTGCTCCAAATAAGCAATTAAAGTAAAGTTTGCACTCAGGAGGTAGTTAACAAACAATTTTGTTGGTAATATCCCGCTCAGAACAATTGAAAAACAGTCTAGGTGGAGTTTGTAAGTAACATTGAAGTCCGAGAAGGCATGCATCAAAATTTTATTCTATCTAGATCTACTGACTCAAGAAGACTTCGTAAATATATATATATGACCATACAGTGGTATGGGCACTCGTTATAGTTATAGTATAGGCCCATACATATTTATACCTAAATTGAACTTTTTGTAATAGCAGTTAATGGACTACCTTGACACCAAGCAGTGTGTTCTCACAAGGTCGTAGCATACAGACCCTAGTCTCGCGCACATTCTCGCACCTGGCGTTGTCATTCGAGATCCTGAAGGAAGTTCCCACGGAGCACGTTGCAGAGCAGGCTGACCAATCAGAAGTACGTATTACACAGCCAGGAGGCGCTGCTGTGGAGTTGTGGACACCTGGTGGACATCCAAGAAATTAAGACGATTCTCCACCATGTTAGGAGTGAACATGACAGAAATCTCAAAGAATAACATCACACAGGAACTACTGCATTTATCGCTAGAAAATATAGTATAATTGACGATAGGCTGGGAGTGAAGCAGTTACCATTAAGTATCCCCACCATACTGTAGAAAAAAGCTCACTACAGCTGTACGTGTTTAAATTTAGCCTATAAACTTTTAATTTATAGCAACCGTAACAGAGGGTATTATCAACAGGGCGGTTATTATTGACACCCACATTAGAATGTTAACAATTTTGTTAACTAATTTAAGAGTCGTTAACCCGTCCTGTCGATAATACCCTCCTTTACGGTAGTTCTTAAGCAAATCAATTGGAAGACAAAGCAGACAAAAGCAATGGGTTGGTTTTAGTAAATTTTATTAGAGGGAAATAGAACATTCTGTGATAAATATATATAATATCCAACAAATTTGTTAAAGTTAGTTTCAAGAAAATATCAGCAAGTGATCCTTTTATACAACGATCAAAAGGCCTTTTATTATGCACCTTTTTCAGTGTTAACATGCTCAACATTAAACAAGCCAAATGGCAAGTGACTCATTTTAGGACAGGTCTACTAGATTACTAGCATACAAAATGTTCATCTAAATATATCCTACATCTTCCATCACAGATAGCATATACCACAAGTTCCAGTAGTTACGATTAAGTATCCCCACCATACTGTAGAAAAAAGCTCACTACAGCTGTGGTCAAATGTAGTGAGTTAAATTTATAGTTAGTTCTTAAGCAAATCAATTGGAAGACAAAGCAGGCAAAGTAGTGGATTTAGGGGGGGGGGGGGGGGGGGTTTAGGCCCACTTGGTCTATCACATTTTAATAAAAAAATATTAAATAATTCAGTGGTCCCCGCAATACATTTTAATTTGTCAACCCCCCTTCCTGTGAAATATTTCTGGATACACCCCTGGGTTCAATGTCAAACGACATTGGCCAATGTCAGCTGATGTTGCACTGACGTTGAGACGATGTGGTTTGCTATTCCTGATAACATGTTAGATTGGCTAAACATCGGCGAGATGTCGGCTGATGATGTCCAATGTTGGAACTATGATATCCTGCTATCTGGGATGGGCAGTTGATCTTTACCATTTCTACACCTTTTGAATAATAAACTTCAGACATATATTCCATTACTGCACATTAGGTCTACAACTAGCTAGTAGTCCTACCAACATTTTATAGAATTTCCAAAATATTTTGATTTTAAAATATAATATGCAAATGCAAGATCTGTAGTAAGTGTTAATTTAAAAGCTCAGTAAAATACCCTTTCAGTGATTTTTCAGTCAGTCAATGACCAAAATGACGTAGAATTTCATTTTACGCATTCATCCACAACATGAAAGATAGATCCATATCATTAGTATATATATTTGGCTTCATTGCAAACCAGTCTACTTAACAAGTACCCAGAGTCATACATTTACAAGTAGCTAATTAATGTCATCATATCAAGGCCTACAGTGTAAGTTAATTGTCTGTGGATAAAACTGTAATGTTGTGAACTTTACATTCGATGCATTGTGAAACTTAACAATGTAAACAGATCATTCATTCAATTTGTATAAACTGCATGAAAATTGAGCATAAAAACTTTGGCAACAAAAAGCAGTAAATTTATTGATTAAATTTCAAATGTCTCCACCGCTAGTCACATGACGTCTTGCCCTTGGGTTGACCTTTGGTTGACCCAATTCACGACTTCCCGTTGACCCAAATACTTGAGCACACATCACATGGCCACACGGCCACTATCTTCATTCAAAGTTATTGTCCCTCTCATCGTAAAATAAATGGCTTGAGAGCAGTTGCCATGGTAACTAGGGAAACTAGCATGGTTTTCAGATAATTGTTCGGGTGTATCCCAGAAGAGGATGATGGGTAAGCTGCAGCAGCAAGAAAAATCTCTGTCGGTGATTATGTTATGAATGATCACATATATAATGCCATTATGAATTTCAGAACACCTAAACAAAAGGCAACTGAACCAACACCTAAATCATGCAATAAATATGTTACTCACAACTGCTATACTGAACAAAGGGGTAAAACATGACATGAAATCATCAAACTTAGTAAAAGGGATCACAGTTCAAAACGTAAGAAGTTACGAAGCAGCGAAGAAGTCGAGACATCCACATTCATTCACTCTTTACCTTTGTTGTTGCTGCTTTTCTGCCCTAAGTAGACAGTCTTTCCATCGTGAGAGTAGACCGGCAATGACTGAACATCTTTGCCAGAGGTGCTGCTTGGTTTCATGGGATAAGCTATCTCCAGCATCTTGTTCATGTCATCACTGCTGAGAGCACGGCCAGCATGGGTACCATCAGGCCACGTTACATGAACATAAGTCGCCATGGCATTACCGAGTCCAAAATGGGCCACTGGCTCCATCTGGCAGAGATAGCCAGAGCCACCGTCGATGACCCTTGTCTGTTTTCTGCCATCGTTAAGAGTAATTGTCACCAAAGCTCCTCGGGCTGGAGCCGAAAACTGCGTTTTTGGCATAACTCGCAAGTAGGATCCGGTAGTCGGACGTACTTTGTAAACACTCAGTGGCTGCTCATCTGATTCGCCGTGGGACAAGATCATCTCAAGCACACCGTCCTTGTCCATATCACAGACAGCTCCACCTGAAATAAGATGCAAATCAGATTCATTTATGGATCTTTCACCAATGAATGAAAATGAGTCTTCTACCTCTAAGAGCATCGGAGTTGTAATAAGTGTGCCAAATTATGGCTTTCATGTGTGCATAAAGTTGTGTCTATCTATGTATATATACATAGCTTGATATATTCAAAATCCCATGCAATAGAGAGTGTATAATAATTTATATATGTATGTAAAAATATGGTCAAATTTTGTTATATATGCATGAAAAATGTGTTTTTGTATGCTTTTATTATATCCGTTACTTAGTCAATTGCGATTCTTCGGATGTCTTAATTGTCTCCATGTTTCTGTGAGTGTTCGGTTTTTCCACTGTTTGTATTTAATACAACACAATTTATTTGTGGTTTCTTGCAAAAATGCTGCATAGTTGGAAGTTTGCTTGATGTTCATAATCATTACGCGTGTGTAAAAGCAAAAACTTTAAAAGTTGAAATTTTTTGTTAACTGTCGTGTGCTTCAGATTCAATGACTTCTTTCTCTTTTTATTCATTGTTCTTTCTCTATTAATTAATTTTAATTTCATTTTAATATTAATTATTATCATTATTCATTATATATAAGTTTTCTTTCTCTTTAGCCTCAAATTTATAAACTTAATTGTATTAAATTGATTTATTATTATATTCAAGTTATTTTCTAGGCATATTCACAGCTTTCCCTGTGTCAGTCAGCCTGATGTACATTGCTTTGCAATTTGATCTCGTGACTTTTTTATCATTTGTAATAATTATGGCTTAATAAATATTTTCACCAAACTGACTTCGTAATTTTGACCAGTCAAGGTGCAACAAGGATGGTCTTGCCATCACTCTTACGGACGTGGACTAATTCATACCGTACAAATAAAATATTCCGAAGTCCTCTCAATTGGCATAGAACTATTTCTCAGATCTTTGATCGCCTGTATAGGTCTTCTGCATTAATTATAGTTATCACAAGCCATCAACTGACCAGTTCCATATCCACTAGCCTCCTCAGCATCTCCAATATCCAGCTGTCGAATGTCCACATCATATCCCATAGGAGTTACTCTGAAGAGCTTGTTAGGCTGGTCACCTCTATAGTAAATGTTGTTGAACAGCACTTCTAAGTTTCCGTCATTATCAAAGTCAGCTGCGATGACTGTTCGGACAGCGGTAGGCTTGGAAAACTCTCTGGATGCAGCGTTCTAAAACGGAAATATCCATAACTAAGGATACCGATCATATATATCATTTCAAAAATATATCATACAATACCCAGAAACCATGCTAGATTGGCTCGACATCAGTGGGATGTCAACCGACAATGGCCAGTTTTGAAAGTTTTGCATGCTATCTAGGTATAATATTACCATATTCTAAAAATTGTCAATTAATTTATCAAGTAGTAAAACTACTAAACAAGATGATGCTTACAGTGAAAGTAGCTTTTCCAGTCTGGTCACGCGATTGCAAATACAAACGATGAGGTCCCTTCCAGTTACCATAGACGACGTCGAGCAGGCCATCTCCATTGAAGTCAGCAAGAGCCACTCCTCGACCATGCTCATCCGTGTCTTCTATCCCTGTGAAATTTACATGACTCCTTATCAAGTTAATTACCACATAAAATGCATCATTGAGTCTATTTGTAATGTCTATGCGAAAGAGTGACCCTAGCCTCCAATGCTGCCACCACTCAGCTTCGTTTATGGAAGCGAAAAAAAAAAAGCAACGTCTTTGAGTGATGAGAGTGCCACATGCGAAATTAATCCAGAACCTCTCGAAAGGAAAGTGAGAACATTATCCATTACACCAATAAGTCATTCCTTGGTGAAATGGAAACACCATGTTGACATTATATATGATATTAGCCATGCAGGTCTAAGCTCCAAAATTTGGCAAATCATTAACTTTGTGATACAGTTATAAAACTTTGCACACTGATACAACACTACACACAAAGTTGCCACCATCACATGAGTTGAAGGTGTAAAAACAAAACTTACGTAAATATATTCAGTTTTGAATGTCATTTATTTAGGGTTACTTCAGAAAATTTATGTAATGCTTTTGCCAGAAAAATATCATACATATTAACCAGGATAGACACGTGTTGTTATGCAATGAATAGGTCACCAGATGGATAAGTTCAGCGCACAAATGTGAAAGGGTGTATTGATCTTTATAAGAAGGCATTAAATTGAACCGTACATTTTTTAAAGTTTCAGCTGCTACCCACTGTAAACATAATAGTGCAGTCAATCATAATTACAATGATGAAATATTGGAGTTTACAAAGTGGTCAACTCAAATCAAGTAGATGTGTTATATGTGCAACAGTAGTAGGAACCCAACTTTCATAACCCATATACCAATTAATTTCATTGTTTCATATCTTTCCAATGATAAGTTGTTGCATTCTGGTCATCAATAGGGGGTGGTTGCTTAGTTCAGTGGTAGCGCACTGGGCTTCCCACCACTGGGTTCCGGGTCAATCATACTTTCCCGGTTGAGCCTCAGTTGAATGGCTGTTTCACCTATCATTTCATTGCCATGGTCACTGCCTATCCGAATTAGCTCATCGGGTGCAGAAATACAGGACGTAAAGCCCTAATCCACCCACCCACCTCTGGTCATCAATAAGGCCATTTTTAAGTTCACAGACAAGAAGCAGAAATTACAATGGAGAATTAGAACACTTTCAAGCTGATGGTTAGCAGTATTGGTTACAGAGAGGTTTATCAGCTAGAAAATAGGGGTTTGACATGCTAACTAACAATTCTGTCAATTTTTTGTTGCACTTTGCCATGTTTGACAGAAAAACGAGCGGAAGTTTATTTTGAATCCAACTATAAAAAATTTCACACACTGACCTGTAGCAGAAGCAACATTTCTGAAGGTTCCATCTCCGAGGTTCTTAAACAGGAAGTTGGGTCCTCCTTCATTATCGAAGAAAAGGTCCGAACGATCATCGCTGACGATAGGACCGGCTGTGATGCCTCTGCCTCCTGCAATAAGGTCACCAGTTCAAAATTAATTAAAGCTAATTATTCATTTTACTACCAAATTCACAGTCAATAAATGAAATTTCGAGGCCCAGTTTGACACTGACAAAGCTGTGACAGGGTGTATGAAATAAAATAACTAATCCGTTAACTTAAAATTTGTTTATACACCATGGCCATCCCGTTACATGTTTCAATACTAAGTTGGCCTAAAGCTTCATTATGAGGTTGCATTATTAGTCAGGTTTACATCGACAGTTTGGTTCACAGTCAGCTTTCAAGAAACGGCCTCCAGTGCAAGATTATATTCAAATTGGGTCTTCTCTTGCTTCAAATGCCGAACGGATTATTTCCAAAGCATCCCCTCAGACCAAATGCAATCAGCTTTTGTGGACGTTCATTCCACACAAGTACCTCGCAATAAGATCATTATAGTTTTAAACTCTGTTAATACTGACTTTTTCACACTTCAAATCCACACTTCCAATATATTTTTGTCATTTTCCTTTGACTGGTAGCTAGATTTTTTGTACTTTCATAACAAGATTCTCTGCATACGAATGAAATTTTATAAAAGAGCAGTTACTTATTAATTCAGCAAGTCAACAGACGTAGAGGTAGTAAAGTAACTAAGTAAACAAATTCTGACAGCTTACAAGCCCCCAAATTTGCATATAATGTACACTGCAACTGCTGAATAAAGTCAAAACAAATGGCCTGATATGACCTTGGGATCGAAATTTGAACAGCTGCATAATTAACAGAAAGACACTGGCCTATTATGTTCATGATTGCGGTTTCAAGGCCACAGCACAGCTGCTGAGCAAAACCCACAACCTGGGAACGTTCAATGAGAGGACTGCAGTAATTGGGTGTACTGAATTATATATCACTGAGCAGATTTAAGTTTTCAAACACTTTTAATCAGTTTATGTTACTTTTAATCAGTTCATATTAATTGATATGTATTTCCTATGATATAAACTGGCATACTACAATTTATTATTTGGGAGTGTGTTTGGATCGCATGGTGGTCCCTTATACTCAGTGTCTGTGCTGAGGCAAGTAAAATATCCCACTCATGGGGTAAATGTGTATCATGGGTGGACTCCTCCTCTCTTTCTCAACTCATCTCATCAATCAACCCTCAATAGCGGCAAGAACTTGCCTCAGAGGGCTGCACTTTCCATATCTATCTATCTATCTCCCAGATAGCATTCCAAATCGGCCCAGCATCGTTTCCACATAGGCCAATGTCGTTACAGAATCATATTAACATTGCCGACATCAAGCCGAAGTTGAAACAATTTGGAATGCTATCTGGGAGATAGATAGATAGATATGGAAAGTGCAGCCCTCTGAGGCAAGTTCTTGCCGCTATTGAGGGTTGATTGATGAGATGAGCTGAGAAAGAGAGGAGGAGTCCACCCATGATACACATTTACCCCATAAGTGTGATATTTTACTTGCCTCAGCACAGACACTGAGTATAAGGGACCTCTTGGGCCTCAACCCAAATGCCAGCAAAACCAATCAGCCCAATGTTGGCCCAACATCAATCTGACATCGGTGACATCAGGCCGATATAGGTAATATGTTATCAGAGTTTGGCTACACAACATACCAGATGGGGTCAACATCATTCAAAAATTAGCTATCGTCGATCAACATCCAGTTGATGTGGCATGTTGTCTGGGCAGGAGGTAAAATAATATTTGTCACAACAACAAAAACCCCTCCTTCTGCAGCAATAAGTGAACCAAGTGACTCACCAGTTGGGAGAGCGATATTAGCTTCTTCGGCAGCATTTCGTAATACAATATGACCCCTGTCCAGGTCGTTGTCAGGATGATCCTCATCCATCTCAATGAGGCCAAGAGCTCCTTCGCCACCTGAAATAAACGGCATGAAAATTAATATGGAAAATATTCTTCCACTTTCTACACTTCTTATAAGAAATATTGTTTAATTAATGTCAATGAAAAGAGTGGAAGAATGAAAGAAAGAAGGAAAGATCAGAAACATGAATTGATAAATAAAAGTATATTGTGACAAAGAAAATTAATATTGCGCCAGCAGGAGAAACACCCTTCATGCAGTTATCACCCTTTTCCACAGAACGTGCCAGATCGGGCCAACATCAGCAAACACGGAACTGACATTGAGCCGTTGTGGCATGATATATACAAAGAATGTATTCTTCCACTCTTCTCATTGACATTAATTGGCAACATGTCTGATTGCTCCAGTCCTGACAATACAGAAACTGAAATTACCACAGCGAGCATGATCAGAGAACTTGTGTAGTGTAAAGAAGGAACTCTTTCCCTCAATCTCTTCTCTAATGAAGAGATTACAGACTTTATTTATTTCATTTCAACATTTCAATTGTAATTTATGTCAATTTTTTTTCACATTGTACTAAGAGTATGCGAATATATATATAGATCTAAGCTGTAGGTAAGATTTTACTCTAGCATTTATTTATGACACTTGCTTTGTTATAACTAAAACAGTTCTTTACTCACTCCAAGCATAGGTGGCCAGAGCAAACGAGTACTTCCCATTGCCCTTCCTGTCTATACATGCCACCGAGCGTCCTGCGAAGTTAATTGCGTGGATTTTGGTGTTGACAGCGTCTCTCAGAAGGTCAACGTAGCGTCCATTGCGCCATTTGAAGAGTTTATCCCCATAAGCTGCCAGGCCACCGTAAGCACCATTAGTGTTGAGGAAATAAATTTCCTCTCTTCCATCTCCGTCAATGTCGCAAGCGCAGACTCCGATGGCTGCTCCTAGAATAGACATAACTAGTACAGGCAACATTTTATTCAATGGTTAATTTAGCTCTTACCACGTTCCCAGTTTCACAGATCATCTGTGCAATGAAATAGTAAAGTCTTCCTGATGGGACGGTAACACACCATGCTGGTTTGTCACCAAGTATAGGCATGCAGCAGCTAAAATGTATTTTAGCCATGGTATAGGTGGGTGGGTGGATTAGGGCTTTATGTCCTGTATTTCAGCACCGGATGGGCTAATTAGGACAGGCAGAGACCATGGCAATGAGACGAAGGATGAAACAGCCATCCAACTTAGGCTCGACCGGGAATCGAACCCGGGACCCAGCGGTTGGAAGCCCAGAGCGCTACCTCGGAGCTAGGCCCCCGCCCCTAGCCATGGTATAGGCTAACAATGTGCTCCATGGTGTGGTGTTCTTATTGGCTATGACAAGATCCCAATAAAAAGTTGACCCGCCTCGCCCGCAGGCTAAAACCCGCAGGTCGAAACCCGCCCCGCGCTCATCTCTAATGGCAACTTTTGATTGATAGAGCCCATCATCAGCCACAAGCAGTGCCACCTCAACTTGCTTTTGTATATTTTACTGTTTCACCAGATGTAAAATGAACATTTCATGGTATTTCTTTGCAATTTTAAGATAAAAAAAGAGAAAACTCTCCCTACCTGCTTCATCCCTCAGTGCTGCATAGGGGGAATTTGGCACGGCAATGTTACGTAATTTTCCAGTGCTATGGTCATACTTCAGAACGAGGTTAGGAGCGCCCTGGTTACCTTTACTGAAACTAAAGATACAAGTGTCACTATTAATTGCCATCTTATCTTATCCTTTCCTATCTTATCCTATCTCATCTTGTCCGGTCCCATCTTATCGTATCTTATCTTATCTTTTCTTATCTTGTCTTATCTTATCTTGCCTTATCTTGTCCGGTCTTGTCCTATCTTGTCTTGTCTAATCTTATCTTGTCTTATCTTTTCTTATCTTTTCTTATCTTATCTTATCTTCTTGTCTTATTTTGCCTCATCTTGTCTTGTCCTATCTTGTCTTGTCCTGTCTTATCTTATCTTATTCAGGGATTACTATGAGGAGCACCAAAAGCCTTTGCATGACACTTCGAGTCCATTTGTAGATAGTAGCTCTGCGTGGCTTATTGACGGAGGTCAGACCAATACCGGGAATTAAATTAGTCCCAATCAAGACTAATTAATGAAAACAATTAAGACTGGCAATTGGTCAATGAGCAACATGCATGGCCTCCAGCGGTCACGTGATATTTCGTTCTGCTCAGTTTCTTCAACTGATTCTAAGGTTTTCAGCTTTTAATGATTTCTGGGTAGAAGTAGGCCAACAGAATACACAAAAATAATGGTATGAGATCAGTCTATAAGCTGCAAGTTGAACGCATGAGCAATTAAATTGGTGGAACCTCACTGGGGTAAGTAAAAAGCCCACCCACTGAGTAACTATGTAGGCCTACATAACATTGCTTTATAAATATCTCATCATTACGTCGGCCTTTAGCAGCAGCAGCAGGTACTCAAGTTTCTGTCAAAAGCATGAAACAACACGATGGGGGTCCAGGCTATATATAGACACGTGTGATAAACTTTCTCCTACACCTACATGGTGTGATAAATCTTGTACGGTCAAGGACGAGATAGCTGACGAGACTTTCGGCTCGTAAAATCCCAAGAGGGGTAATTAAGGAGATAATAAGACTGCTGGTGCGTGTGATATTGACGCTGATTGGCCACGTTTAGGTTCATGACCGTCAGTAGCTGCTGCATCAGCTGTTGGACAATGCGACAGGTTCACTTTAATGCTCACTTCAGTTTCTGTCATTGTTACCTAGTGTTTCACAGCTTTCTGTTATATGGCTCATTGATGCCATGCATTTCCTCACTTCCACATGTAGTCATTTGTATTGAGAATATCTATTTTGATAGCAGAGCAAGCAATAATGTATGTTTTATAATGTTTAACTAAATATCATATTTTATGGTCTATATTATAATAGCTTAATTTAAATGACATATTGTACAACAGCATTTTGCTTTATATTGCAGTGTCACGGTTTATACAGACAAAACGCAAAAGCTTCAAGCCTCGGAAAAGCCAGAAAACAACAGCCATGTGTCAGTATTAATCAAGAAATATGGGATCATCAAAAATGCACAATGTTAAATAAAACGAGTGGCATTTAAAGGCCACAAATCCATAAACACACAAATGTCTGTTAGATTTCTTCTTTTAAGTTTTTCTCTCAATTTTTCGGTTCATTCATCTGAGGCTGCCTGGAGCCCTTTTCTTTCGGTTTTTTTTCCTCATTTCTGAATTTTTTTAATATGGTTTCTATCTTTCTTTTGTATTTTTGCATTTTTATGCCATTCAATCTCCTGAACTTATATCTGTACCTTTTCCAGGAGTTATTATTTCATTATTTTCTACTTTCTTCTTCCATTCTTTTTTGTAATAAATTGCCGTTTAGTACAGTTTATCTATCTATCTATATATATCCGTCTATCTATATCTATCTATCCTCTTTCTTTTTTCTTTCTTTCTTTCTTTCCTTCTAGGCATGCTTATATTTTCCAACTATCTTCTACAATGTTTTCAAACCATTGTTAATGCAACTCGGAAAACTAAAAGTTCACGTGCACCTGTATATTAATTACTAAATCGCCATCAATCTATCTAATGCTTAACTAAGCCACAATGCGATTTAACATTGTTATATAGGCAGACTGCCATGGCCAAGCACTATGCTTAATGTATTCTATACTGCATAATTTGCGTGCTGCAGGCAACATTGGGTAATTGCAAATTGCTCTTATACCTGTTCTGCACATGACATTGTGTTTTCTATAGTGACTACAATACCCATATACCAGCTATTGTTGTTTTATTAATTTGGTTTATTACTACCTCGACCAAATTAATTAATATTAAATATGCGATTTTGGAAGGGATACCATGTATAATGTAGAGATGCTAGCTTCAATGATGAGTATAGAATGGTGCAATTATATAACATCATGCAGTCTAGTGGTTAAGCTATCCTGAAGATCCTGGGTTCGAACCTCGGCATCAACTAGAACCTCAATTAGGCTTTCTCAATAATTCGGTCAAAGGCTAAATGCTACATAGCATGTCATAGGACATGTTAGAGGGTAACCCTGCTCAATGTTTGTTAAATGTGGAGCTTCCTACATTATATAACGTCATCAAAGGGTGATGTTATTACATGTGTGGGTTACACAAGATCCCAGGGGAAATAGATGCCCTCATGGGTCTGATGAGATGACCTAACCCCTGTTTATACCCAAAGTAGTCCCTTTTCTCTTGTTCTTTGGAGCAGTAATATCATTCATGAACAACTGCTAACATAGGGATTAGAAAAACACACAAACAACATGAAACAATGTAAATTTAATCACAACAAATCCCGACCCACAACAAACTTGACCAGTGGGTTGACCCCTGAATAAGTGCACATAGCAGTCAATCAAGTAAAACTCGTAAGAGTTCTTAATATATCCTCCTTGACACAAATGATTAATTAGTTGGTATTTACATAGAAGAAAGAAAATGTGATAAATGTAACTCTGATGAGATAGAAGATGAATTGCACTCCCTTCTAATATGTATCAAAAACATAACCCCAAGAACTACACTGTTTTTCAAAGCAGCTGATATAATTGCTAACTTTCATAGTCTAAACAACAATAAAAAATTCCAAACATTAATGTCAGCTAAAGAACCAGAAATAATACATGCGTTGGGAAATTTTTTGAACAAAGTCATGTAATGTATATTTTGTTCATACTGTGCCCCCCCCCCCCTCCCACTGACCCCTCCTCCAACACCGGACACTGCAGAGTCCAAGGGTCAGTGCATCACTGCTCTGGTGACTCAACCATCAACTAGACTCTACACATTCCCAGGGTCAGTGCATCACTGCTCTGGTGATCTGCAATCATCTTCCACACCCTATCACAGACTGACAATTATCAATCCGCTGTCTTAGTCCCAGAGGTCAGTGCAACACTGCTCTGGTGACTCCAGCACACTTGGACTCTCTCCTGAACTATTTCACAAAAACAGTATTATACTATGTTCAAATCTACATGTAAAAGGAGCGGGTCTCTTCAACTGTCTCTAAAAAATGAAAGAACTGGGACCAGACATCCATTTGTTAATAGTACTATATTCGCTCTTATTCAGTTTTCTGTACATATTCTGTAGTCTTTACCTATGTAGTATTTGTAGTGAATGTTTTGTAGCTTTCTGTTTTTGTTGTTTTGACACATGTATCAACTTATTGAGATTGTCAATAAAAATTATATATATTGAAACTAAAATTAAATGATTGGTTTGAACTTGCTTCCTTTGAAGTTGAAATTAGGATAGTTTCAATCATATCACAGTCTTCACAAAATCAAATCATCCATGAAAATAGTCCCACAATTACAGCTAAAATATGGCATTATAAATTACGAAAAAGCCAACATTGAATGCACATTGGGTATAAGTCAGTTATACACCTTATACTCAGGATATAACATTCCAACGTGGACAGTTAAATCCTTCTGCTTCACCTCAGGATATAACTGCCCACATTGGAATGTTTATCCCTCGTAACGGTGTATAATTATTACGTATACGAGCTTGCATGTCACCCTCCGGGCATATCATATTATGCCCCCCTTGCACTTACCCTGCAACAATCCACTCCATCTCTCCATCATTATCAACATCGGCAACAGCAATTCCATAGTTCTTCTGTTTTGTGTCAGTTCCCGCCAAAACTCGATCCCCAATGCTCTGGAACATGGCTCCTGAAGATGACGCTTGCGAAGAATACCCCACTCGAATGAACGCCAAAGACAACAGGCCCAGCCGGACCATCAAGCCCCCCTGCAGTCGCAGGTAGCCCTGCAGCATCTGTGTACAACAAGCTGCCATCAATTGTGACATTCCATCAAGATGCAGTGCAGCATCCAAATTTAAGCAGTAACAAATTTTTTAGCTTCTTGCGTCAATTTGCTACGCATTTAATTCTTCTATACTGGCTATTATTATTTGGTCTGTTATTCACCAGCTATTTCAAATGCCATTTCAAACAGAACCATGATTTTTGTCGCATCATCTAAAAAGGTCTCTAGCTTCGATGATAAATTGGCAGCGAGGCAACGTCAGGACGGCGGTCATGACGTTGTTTACTAGGCACAAGGCGCAGCTGCCAAGTCAAAACAACGAAAGCAAACCCTCAAACCAAAACATATTGTCACATACCTTGCTCTACAGACTATGATACTGGATGACAACTATGAAGTAGCAAAATTGGTCTTACATGCATTCGCCGATATCTTGCTTATGCTGGCGAAGTCTGCTCAGCGCTTCTGTAAGCAGCGTTATGTAAATCAATAATTATGCAAGAAGCGCCCTCTGTAAGAGTGGGGCGCCCTCTGGCAGCAAAAAGTCGAGTCACGTGACTGTCGCCTCAGCCAATCAGCGTGCGATTCACTGAGTAAATGGCGCCAAATGAGCATTCAACATTAAGCCACGTGTGTAGCTGATGACCAACCATGTCAACGATTTATGAGGCGGAATGAGAATATGTTGATTAACACGCTTGACTGTGCCTTACTTTTCACGTTCGGTTTAGTTGTAATGGTCATGGTAGGCCTTGGCCTGTAGCTCTAGATAGGTAGGCCCTATAGGCCTACTGTACCTATACATGTAGACTCTAGGCCCAGCCCGGTTTAGGCCCTACCAACTTCAGTCTTCATATTGCAGTTTATAAATACGTATATGATATTTAAAAAAGAATCGAAACACTGAGCACTTTTTGATATATAATTTATTACAAAATTAATTTAAAACAGTTTGAGTTTGCTAATTGGGCCTACCCAATTTGAATTAGGCATATATAGACCTATCTTAATTTTTGCTATATTTTTTTAATATAGACTCTATATATTTTTTTTATTAAACATAATTAAATTGCATAATGGAAACAATGCTAGGATTCTGGTGTACCAAAATGAAGTCTTTCTGCTAAAGCTTTCATGCCCTTGAATTCTTCCTGAATTCTATCTGTAATGGCTTTGCGTTGTTCCATCTGCAATTTAAGTCACTCAGATAAATCAGTTTATCACAAATGCATTACAAATATTAAAGGAAATAAATTAAGAATATAGATTCCAGAGAAACTGAACTTACAGGCGTTAATTTCATGGCTTTCAATTTGGTTATCATGTCTGTGAGATCCAAAGGTTTCCCATAAACCAATGTTACAGTCTGAAATGAAAAATTAAAACTTTATGTATTTTTTTTTTGTTGGGGGTATTTGGATAGTAACTTTAAAATGTTTGGTTGCGATAAATAGTAGGCCTAAATATTACAAACCTGTCCAATTTTTGGAATATATGGAGCTTTATTTGGTAAAATACTGTCCATTCCTGTAAACAATATTAAAGTAATGCATAAGTTAAGGACTGGAAATAAAAGTAAAATAAATTTAATATTTGATACAAGAAAGCCAAAATGCAAAATATTACCCAAGTGCCAGATAGGAATAATCATAGGGACCTTGGAACACTCGGCTATCAATCGACCCACACCTAAAATGATTAATTAATAGCAAAATAAGGTTATTAGGTTGATATAGAAATTAGACCAGTAATAAATATCACCAATTTTGGGAAAAGTGTGCAAAATGTTTTCTGAAGGAACTCAATATTACTCACCCCATTTAAGTCTCATGGTCTCATGATTATCATTAACTTTCCCTTTAAAAGAAAATTAAGAAAAATCAGAATTGAAAAAACATACATAAAGAAAAATTACCTTTTATAAGTTGTTTGTACCTACAAGGGAAGACAATGGTATCACTGGTATCAAGTAAAGTCTAGACTTAAACTATTGAATCCATTATATTAAACAACAGGCGTTTACCATCATGACAGTACTTAGCAAGTTAGCTTACAATAAGATCAAGGCTACTGACTTAGTCAAGAACAGCTTGTACTCCCCCTGTGCAACTGCCTTCAAGGATCGGGCCAGTTTCAGTCAATAACATCATATAACACTTCAAAAATGGCAATATTATAAACAAAAATAATTTTCCTTCTTATTTTAAGCAATAACTTCCATTATTTACGGGTATTTACCACTTATTTTCATGGAATTTCTTGACTGTATGCTGGGAATGTTCAATTCTCATCTCTAGTGGCAGCTAATTTGCATATTTCACCATCTACACACATAATGGTGCTTCCTGATTCGCCAACATCTCCCAAGTACTGTGTGCTGTCAGCTCTAACCCATTTAAGTGACCTAACTGAGCAATCTTTGTTTAAGAATTGAGTGTAATCAATGCAAACAATACTAACTGATGTGCAATTTCACTACTAGAAATTCAATGCCATAAGCAGCCAATAGGCTATTAGCTATTACCTGATTAGGTAAATTTGTTTGTATTTAACAATGTTTAAGTCTAACTGGTAAACTAGCAAAAGAATTGCCATCAAGCTCAGGGCATTTCCTAATGTATTCAGCTACATTCTGATTGGCAGTTGCAAATGACATAGGGAGCTCTTGAGATGAGAAGCTAATTAAGGCAGTCAGTAGCCTTGGTATTAGTTAAAGTTTAAGTGCTCTCATCACTTAGCAATGTCATATAAGTTGACAAATGCCTGTGATTAAATATTAACAAATTGATCACAATCGTTTAGGAAATGATCCCAAGCATGATGTCTACTGTCTGGTGATAAAATCTCAAACTAAGGTCTAAGTACAACTGCAATGGGACACTAAAAACCTAGAAGCCCGTAATTGCACTAGCAATGTTACATGGTATTACGATTATCATAAAATTTATATTGCATGAAGTAATGAGCCACATAAGACGTTACGTTGCCGAGGGTACATGAAAACGAGCTCTGTGAATAAGACCACAGGTGTCTATTGGCAATTTTACTACACAGTAGACACGCATACAGAATGGCTGGGGACTAAACCATGTTCAGCAGTCAGTGTCTCCTCTAAGGTCCGCGACCATATCTAGCCAATCAGAGGCTTTCTCCTTGGTAGCAGAGAGGAGAGTTACCATGCAGCCAGATCTAGTGCTTTACCTTCTTATTAATTATGAGTAGTTCAATGATTAAAGCGCCTGTGATCAGACTATGATCAGACTGACCTTCTGGAAAGACATGGACCCAGTCTCCCTGATTAAGTCTCTCCAGCAGAAAGTCCATGGCTCTTTGGTAGACTCCTTGGCCCCTGATTACGGGGACACACTGGCCCAACGAGAAGAACGTGGAATGCCAGGGCTTGTTGAAGCAAACGTCCGAAGCAGTAGGCGTCCAGCGCAATCGATGCCGATGTCTCCATTTCAGCGTTCCTGTATGCAAGAATATTTTTGTTCATGAATTGAAGACAAATGTATTTGCTAACATAGGCACTTCATAGCAATTCACCTTATTAAAGACTTTGTTACATAAATATATTGTTAAATATGCTTCATTTATTGTTAATTCATTGCAACACAGCTGCAAAATAGCCATATACTGGTTCATGAAAAGTCAATTTAAGCAACATTTTAATCGTAGTAGTATGCTATACTATAATGCCCATTAACAGAGGGTAAAAAAGAAATATATATGTTGTATAGTAAAGGTAATTGTAAATGTACGGTTTAGAGTCTGTTAGAAGATCCAACACTAACACCCAGATGGTGGCAGCACCTACCCCAAAGCATTGGATCATCAATGCAGCTCTGGTGGTTGGAGACTGTAATCAATGGAAGATCTTTGGGTCTGTTGTCCAGGGCATCATGTATGATCTCAGCATTGTGGATCTTGACTGTGTTTAGCCACTCTGAAATCATCGGAGAAATAATTGGAAAGTAGACCCACGAACTCACAGTCTCTGCATTTTATTCTTATGATTTTTTAC
>OW028574.1:69432193-69439693 GCA_932294295.1 Alitta virens
CATTCTGGTAGGCAGGGTTAGATCACAGGATTGAATGAGTGATATCAGTTTGTATTTGCAACAGTTCTTTGCAAAACTAATTTCTATATAGTGGCCACATGTAATGATTTGTCTTAGCGTGTGAAGTTATTGAAATGCTAAAGCGATCAGGATTTAGATTGCACAGCTGAACAATAGATTAATCTTCATTACAACTGTTGAATATCTAAATAAACACAGGATAAGCGTGCATACCATTGCATATTTTGTTTCGGGGGACCAATTTTACTGAAAGTGAAAATTTGACAATCTCAGAAACTTATATTTTCGACATTATTACGAGAAATAGTGCTCCAAGTGGTCAAATGTGTTTGATAGACCGGCCTTGGATGTGATTGACTGATGGTCACGTGATATTTTAGACTGCACCCTCTGAGATGCCTTGCTTGTTTGCAAACACCAAGCAGCCACGTGGTTTGCTTATATGTACCAGACATGTGTTTGTCTCATAGTAATACAGGTCTACAGGATATAATGTTGTGGGATAAGAAGAAAAGAAAAAAAACCCACCTCAAGCTAGTGTCAGGCATTCGAATGTATCCTCAAAATAATTTGAGTGCCAGTCTCAATTCCAAGTGGTACATGTTGGAATGAATCATTTCAGTGTCATATCATAAATAATTTCAAAGCAAAGTCATCCATGTATAATCCATTTATAATTTAACTGATAGGTTCCCACAATTACATTGCTATTCCTGTTAAATGACTGTGATTCTTGAGTGTTTACATGCATATGATGCTTCACTCACTGATATCTACTCTAGAATGCTGCTTTTGCAAAATAGCAAGAGGGTTAGAGGGGGGGGGGGAGTGCTAGGAGGTAAACAAAAGCACCCCCAATCAGATTTTAGTTGCACTTCCTTCTCATGTGGCATTGTGTAACACCTTTGTATATGACCATGTGACTTATATGTTTGAAGTTGACACCATTAATTTATATCACAGGGTTAAATGATTTATATTTGGTAAATTCCCAACTGCCAAACTTTCATATCACATTAATTGCTGCTAATTGTATGTATTTCGATACTTTTTAGATAGAAGTAAAATTCTTCAATTGACTTACAGATATAGATAGTTGTTACAATGAGGTAAATGATAGATAGATAGATACATGGATAGATTGATAGATAGATTGATAGATAGATTGATAGATAGATAGATAGATAGATAGATAGATAGATAGATAGATAGATAGATAGATAGATAGATAGATAGATAGATAGATAGATAGATAGATAGATAGATAGATAGTTAGTTAGTTAGTTAGTTAGTTAGTTAGTTAGTTAGTTAGATAGATAGATAGTTAGTTAGTTAGTTAGTTAGTTAGTTAGTTAGTTAGTTAGTTAGTTAGTTAGTTAGTTAGTTAGTTAGTTAGTTAGTTAGTTAGTTAGTTAGTTAGTTAGTTAGTTAGTTAGTTAGTTAGTTAGTTAGTTAGATAGTTAGATAGATCTTGGATGAACTAGTTCATCCAAGGTTAGATAGTTAGATAGATAGGTAGGTAGATAGATAGATAAGTAGGTAGATAGATAGATAGGTAGATAGACAGATAGATAGGTAGATAGACAGATAGATAGGTAGATAAATAGATAGATAGATAGGTAGATAGGTAGATAGGTAGATAGATAGATAGATAGATATATAGGTAGGTAGGTAGATAGATAGCTATTTAGATAGATAGATAGGTAGACAGATAGATAGACAGATCGATTTATGATATATTTAATTTATCTATCATTTGTTTTATGCTTATTTATGATAAAGGTTCTTTATTTCTTAAAAAAAGAAAATCATATCCGTGAATTGAGAGGTGTGACAGCATCTTAGTTTCCATTGCAAAGCAACAGCCATCAAGGGTGCTCTGCCCCCGTAGTCATTGGTCAGTCTGACGCAATGACCACTTCTTATTACCCAATGAATAAAGGGGTATTCAGCTGCATCTAGAACCCCAATTACCTTATATGGTATATGGGGCTAATTGCCGACCCAGGGGTAATCGGTACCCCTAGAACCCCGGCCTTTAAATGATTGAGTGGTGTATCAATATTTGCAGACCAAAACTAAGTTATAGTTTCAAGAAAATAATTTAAATATTCAATTTGATTGAAAGGTAGACCACGAATGGCACAACACTGTAAAAACCTGTCAGCAAGATAACTAAATAGTAAATATATTGAGCTGAACCAGCAACTGCTGTAGATTTGAATTATGAACTTTTAGAAAATATAGATCTTACAGTTATATAGTTAGTTGTTAAGCAACTCAAATGGCAGTTTTTTGTTTGTTTTTTTTTTTTTTTGTTTTTTTTGTTTTTTTTCAGATACTGTTTGATATAAAAATATTATAGCATGAACAAATACATTTGGTCAATAAATAGGTTTTTGTTGTGATCCTGTGGTAGCTTTAAATGCTTCATTATTCTATCTTAACGTTTAGCTTAAATATTTAAAGTTTGTAAAGATATTCCCACTGACCAGTGCCTTTGTGGTGCTCAACTTCATTTTGCCATAATGCAGTTGAATGGTAATGCTTGATTTGAGATTAATTATGACAGCTTGCAATAAGCTTTTGTAGTAGTTCAATACTGCTAAGCAGGTTCGGAAAGTTCATGTCCAGGGCAGTGGCCTCCCAAATGCAGAAGTAGTGGCTTCAAATGGTTTTTAGTACATCATGCCGCCTATAATGTTATTTGTTAATAGTGTTATGATGATGACTTTTTAACAAGTCTAACAACACAACGACTCGACTGCAAAAACATATTGATTGTGCCCACGAATATGTAACCAACCATAACCTCTCTTCAATTCTGATAAACCTACCAGCATCATATTGGGAGGGGTCATTTTTCACGCCCCCCTAAATAGACAATAAATGGCTCCAGCAAATGCTCCAGAAATTAAATCGATCACCTAGGTGCTGTGTTTAGAAATTCCCCAGCAGTCACGTCGAGTAACGGATTGGAAGTGTTCTTTCTATGGCCTCCAGTCTGCTTGAATGACTGAATATGGTGTTACTCCACAAATCAGAAGACACAAGTTTGTGGAATAGCGCTTTGCGACCCATTCTCTCATAATTTGGTCCTTTACAAAGAAACTTAGCGATTTCCGCAACTTTAAAGATCAGCGATACAGGATGTAATCTCCTTATATCTCTTTGATAATGAATTATTTGGATTGCTCTGGTAAAGAGCTTTAAAATAAATACAAATCTAGGGGTCTATGAAATAATGGAATAGTCCACCAGCAATTGAATCAATGGAGAATTGACACGTAAACCACTGTAGTCTCGGATGGTGCTATGAGTATTATTTTAAATTGAATGAATTAAATTTCGTTTGTTGGGTAGCCTAGTGGTTAAGGCTTTAGCCTGTTAGTACACTAACCAACTAATCTGAAGTCACAGGTTTGATCCCTGGCACAGGCACTCTTCATGAGCTTGATAGCTGGATGTCATGCAGTAACACGAGACGTTAACTATAGTGGCTTACTTAAGTTGAAGACCCATCCCTGATATGAATGTGTAAAATGGTATGGACTCAAACCATATCATCCCATCATTACATCTGACTCTGTTAGCTGGTCATGTACGCCGAATAAGCTTCTGACCAGTAGCATTGACCTTCCTGCTTAATTCTCAAAATTGCCAGCAAATATGTAAATATTAAAAATTACCCTGTAGTTTTTTGCAAGGATGTACAAAATCTGTTTTGGTTGTGAAGGAGTGTTCCCTACCCATGTGAAGCTTTAAGTGTAATGGCAAAACGCTGAAAAGGAGGGCATTTCATGGACTAGTATACAAGAAATGTGGGGATTTATCAGAAATAACATGGTATAATAGGTAAACATGTGAGTGTGATAAGCAATGTGAGTGGATATGGCCTATAAAGGAGACATGCATCAAGGCTAGTACTGGGCTTATCTGGCAAAATATATAAAATACATGCAGCATAAGAAGTTAAACAGATTTCTATAAAATGACAATTGACTCAATTGCCCTTATTGATAAGCAATGCTTGTGTAGTGATACATTAAAATAGTTAAAAATTCTTGGCTATTGTGGGGAGAATTAATCCTAAATGCCCAGGCCCACTGTCAAACTATTTTTTCAAGTTAAGGGTTTACCTGACAGATTCATGTTTGAACTATTTCATAGTTTTCAGCAATAATAGGTGAGAAGAACATTGATTAAGAACTGAACCAGATGGGGGGGGGGGGGGATAGCTTTTACAAAAGCCTGAGAAAGTACCATTTGCTCTCAAGCTAGAGATTCCTGGGTGTCTGAATAATTTTGCATTTGTTAAGATATAATTTTCTTAATAATAAAGCAATCCATGCGCACATTATCTTTGCAATATTTATCTGTTGATCCAGAAACTTTCTATGTTCCACATAAAGGAAATATGATGAACTGCAACTTCGCACAAACGCTAAAAATTCACTAAAATTGATTTAACATTCAATCGGTCTTGGGAGGGATAAAAAATAAAGATACAGCCATGTGTTATACCTTTTTGGAAATTGTATTTCAGCCTTAACAAAACCTGGGCGGTTTCCATTTGAAAGTCTGAAACTATTTGTTTTTTCTATGTATTATCACGCTCCTCTACTCGTGCTAATAAATGATTGCCCGCCAATAGGAAAATGTGTCCTGAACAAAATGGAGAAGCTTCAATCAGTAAATTAATTGTACTTGTATCTCCATAAAATTAACTTTGGAGGCAACACTATCCAGGGTGAAGCAAGAATGTGGTAGGAATGACAATTTACAAACTGCTATTTGATGACAATTTGATGAGCCCATGAGTGAAAATGAAATCTGTGCCAAATGATGGACTGACTGACAGTTGCAAGATGCTCTTGAGAGACTTTAATCATTTTCACAAAGAACTATTAAAATTGCTTTAAAAGCCACCATTATAATGGATGACCGCTAGGTGGCCGAGGAAGATGGATGCCTGAATGATGTCTCTGCCAAAACAAAGATAAGTTATCTGATTATATACAATTAAAGCATCTCTAACATCGTGAACTTATGTTCAAAGTGTTATTACAAACATAGGAAACAATCGAAAATAGCTAAAAATGCTGTAAATTGGCATTAACTGAAGGAATTGTCCGTGTAACTTTCACATTGTCCACCAGGCTTAAAAATACCATATTTTCGCCCACACAACCATAGCGCCAAAACACGCGAAAAATGCCCTAATATTATTACCTGAGGGCATATAACGACATCAGAGCAACTGATTGGTATTGCAATGTAAATTTCTTGTTGCACACACTGACTGCTTGAAATATTATACTCTATTATCGCCCATGTAAACACAGTGCAAACAGGTGAAAATTCTGCAAATATCTTAAACTGCAGCTGAATTATCGCCCATGTAAACACAGTGCAAACAGCTGAAAATTCTGCTAATCTCTTAAACTGCAGTTTTGCATAAATTTCTTTTGTAATTCATTATATTAATCTGGTAATCTACTATTTTTGGAATTCCTATAAATTGGCTTTGAGCGATATAAAGAGTACTGTCATATAAAAAGACCTGCAGAAGGGTTGGTTTAATTTGCATTACATTATTTTGGTTGTAATTCTATACAATAGTCAATCACAAAGGGTGCCGTTTTTCCCGCCAAATATTTCCCAAAAAAAACAAAAAAAAAAACTTCGAACTAAAATCAAGACCACAGTAAACTGCGCAGATACTTTTGTTTTTTACAGACACGTCAGAAAGTTGACCTGCAAGATTTCTAAATCCTCTGCAAATAACTACAAAGATGAGGTCTGAAGTTAGCACGCCAAAGGTTCCGATCCGCAGGTCGACCAGGGCAACACGGAGACGTCTACTGTCGCAAGACGTCCAGCTTACATGTGGCGTTACTGCGAACCCATCGACTTGGGAACCATCATTTCGGATGTCGCCAACACTCTTTGACGACTGCACTCTCGTGTGTGAGACGCAATACACTGCCTCTCCCGTGTCAGCCACTTCCGCTGCACCGATAGACCTAACTGTCCCAGAGTCACAAGAGATATCGCTATCACCTACTGATTCGTCATCAGGCACTCCGTCCCTGTTCGCACTGGGCACCGGACACTCTGAGGCTGATGAGTCATCTCTCCTTGTGACATCAGCTATGTTTCCACCTGAAAGCCCCAGTGCAGAACATGCTCGAACTGTCAGTGCCCTGATTTTGGCGAACCAGCGGATCAACGACTTGCTTAAGCGAATCGAGGAGCTGAAAGCAAGCAATATTGCCTCTGCAGCACTACAGTCAATCCATACGCCTGCAGTGCATGACAGTGCAAAGCGACAGATGCCTGTAATGCAAGATGGTACACATCGAGAGATGCTCCTCTTCAGAGCCAGTGGTCGCTTCACTGTGCTGTCAAACTTTTTTGAAGACAAACTGTCAATCGGTAGTGTGCTGTTTGCGAGCGCGGAACATGCTTATCAGCACAAGAAGGCACGGTTCCATGGACGAAGTGACACTGCATCCCGTGTTCTGCGCTCCAGAACACCACACCAAGCCAAGCTGGCTGCAAAAAACATCTCTCAGTGTCAGGCATGGCATGATTGTAAGGCTGATGTTATGGCTGCTATTTTGGAAGAGAAAGCCAAACAGTGCAGTGTCTTCCACAAGGCACTGGTAAACACCGGCAACAAACGGCTGGTGCACAACACTGAAACCGACAGCTTCTGGGGCTGTGGCGAAGATTTCCGGGGTCTCAACACTCTCGGCAGCCTCCTGGAAGACCTACGCCAAAGACTGCACTGTGCTCTGCCAAAGCCTTTTCAGAGCCGTCCAGCGCTCACAACAGTTCGGAGCCGCCCAGCACCAACACCCACGGCCTTTAACCGCCCCCAGCCAAATCACCCTCGTGCACCTGCTGTCAGTCGCCCAAAGGTCCTTGTGCTTGGGAACTCCAATGCCCGCGGAGTAGCACAGGGCCTAAATGACAGAGGTCTAGACGCCTGCGGTTTCACTCTGCCAGGTGGAACCATCTCTCATGTCACGTCCCGTCTCCGACATGTGAGGTCCCCTACAGACTACCTCCTTCTCATGGCTGGGGATATTGAAGCTTCGGACGGCCTTCCCGCAGAATCAATATGCGCTCGCTATGAGCATATGCTCAAGGAAGCTCGCCAACTCTTTCCTTGGACTCGAGTCATGCTCTCCGGCCTCCCACAGACTGGTAGCAACCACCGTCAAGACACCACACGGAAAGTGAACAGTTACCTTGAGGCAGTTGCTCGTGACGAAAGGCTGGTAGAGTATGTCTCCAACGCTCGAGCAAAGCTACGAGATCACATCCACCTCAGTCGCACAGCCAGAGAGAGACTCTGCTTTAATGTGTCTTGTGCTGTCAAGAAGGTTTTTACGTAAATAGGTTCCAGCTGCAATTGCCTCCTGTAAATATGACTATTTCAAACTCAATGGCAATGTATGACTGTAATAT